>LKEA01000017.1:531723-547175 GCA_003795315.1 Cytospora schulzeri | reverse complement strand
TACCCGGTGGATGAACTGGCAGCCGCGATGACAACGTTGTCTTGGACTTGGAAGAAAGTTTTCAGGCTTTTCGCTTTGTGCGCCTCCCTACCCAATCCCCAGGTCCTTGTTCTTCTTCGTTTCTTTTTCTCTCCTCTTGTTGTGGCCCGGCGTGGGGGCGTGCAGTTGTTGTTGTTGCTAGCTGCTGTCCGCCGTTGCATTTGCATCTATGAGGCGCTGTATGTATCTATGAATTGGGGCACGATGGTAGACGTAGACTGAGCACCGATGAAGAAGACACATATTGTAAATATAATAACACATAGATTCGTCCAAATTAATCCAAACAGTCTATAATATCAACCCCCGCAGAAGTAAAGAAAATCATTAATCCCAGTTCCATCCATACTGTACCACCAAAATTACAAAAACAAATAACTCCAATCCAACTTTTGATCCGTCACCCAGAGATATATACACACGAGGTAAAGAAAAAACTTGACAACATATAAAAAACCATTCGCAATGCATCAGCAAGAAAAGCGAGCCACAGCATGCATATTTCCCCATAACCATCGGGCGGGACGGTGACCCCGAGCATTTCCTGCTGGCGATTCCCAATTCGGAATTGAGAAGAACCGGGTAGTTGCAGGAGTTCGTCCCACCCCCCCCCAATGCAGTAGACCGTTGTCATCAGATACCCTCAGCATTAAACCGTAGATACCCTCCCATCGCGATCTTCAATCAATCAAAAGCCGTGTGAAGATTTGGGGATGGGGGGATTGGGAGGCGTTTCTTCTCGTTGCACCTCAAGCCCCACCGGAACGGCTGCCAGTCTGGCCGCCGCCGCCGTGCTGAGTGGACTGCTGCGACTGATACTGCGCGCCAGCACGGTCCCAGAGACGTGGGAGCAGGTTGTTGCCGTTGTCTGCGTTGTATCTCTGCAACCGCTCTTCCTGGAGTCGTCTGGCTTCGGCTGCTGAAACTCGGGAGGATCCACGAGACCTGGGCAAGATGTTAGAAGTCGTCTACGAATAACGGCTGGCTTGGTGTACTTACGCCTGGCTTTGGCCGAGGTTGACGTCCATCGAAGAGGAGCGAGCACCCGACATGTTGAAGTTGTTTTGTTTTGGTGTTTTGTGTGTTGGAGGGAGAAGGTGATATGATATATCTTTAGGATCGCAGAGGCAAGGAGGAGTTGACAATGTTGTTATGAAGTCTTTGCTGTGAGGATGAGTGATGCGGCCAGATCCAACATTGATGTGGACACGGGCAACCTGGGTAATTTATATTCATTTAAGGAGAGACTCAACATCTTGAAGAATATGCGGGTGTATATTTTTGAAGAAGCTTTTTTTGGGCTCACGAGAGACGTATGTTCGTGATGTCGTCTGTGTCCCCAGGCACCCATCCCGATATGGAACATTTTCCAGCTGCCGCATGTACAGCTGCCAGCCGCAGCCCTGTCCCCTCTGGGATCGGTTCGTGGGGTCGAATATCCCGGAGAAGCACGACACAGGAGGGAGCTGAAAGCCCCTAGGTAGCTTGTAGTCGACGTTCATAGTCCTCGACATGCGGTACGTGACGAACAAATGGGCTGGCTGTCGAATGAGGTTCCACGTCACCAGAAACTGTTCGTGTGCCACACCTGGACGAGCGACAGTAGCTATGATGCGCATGAGCAGAAAATATAACATGGCATGCATGCTGCATGGCCAGGCTGTACTGATCGAGGCCGACTGTCGATTGTCCGATGCGTAGTCCTGAAAAGGCCGCTTTCAATGCCGAAACGAAGAGGGTGCAATTGCAGCCAGGATCTATCCGGGATGAAGCTACCAAGGCATACATGCTTGACTACATCTGATCATGTCGGGGTTGACTGTCAGTAGTCCGATACGTAGAGGCAGTATCTGTCTGTCTCTCTAATGCCGATCTTGACGTCCTGGCTTATAGTAAGCAATTGCAGGTGCTGCCCGATTGGTAAAGAAACTCTACGCTTTGAGAGGGCAGTAATCCCATCCACGCAGCCTGCATGTATGGTACTTGCGTTGCGCCTCTCGTCAGCACTCGGCACTCGGCGATCGTCCATTGGCACAACAAGACAAATCCTCACAGCTGTGGTCCTGCAGCGATGGCGCGGTGTGCATAATCGTAGCGTCCTTTCCGTCCAATGCGACGGCCCCTTGCATCCAAAAAAGGTTCCTGTCGGCTGAGGGACTCGGCTAGCGGATCAACGCCGTTGCAGAACAACGTGGGATGGCTGTGTGCGTCAACTGGTGTGTGTGTGGGTGTGTGTGCCGGAGAAGAAGAGTGTGCGTCGTGCCGGGCGCCTAATGCTAGGTACAGTGCAGCCGGTTCGAGATCTGGACACATGGGCGCCGCTGCAGCCCTACCGCTTGGATACCGTAGGGTGACATTGACATTGTGGAGGCTAAAGTGCCGGCAAGGAATCGCGCCCGTCAGTCCAGCCGACTCGACCGAAGTGTCCAAATCAGAAAAGATGGCGCGTTTCACTAAACAGACGACGTTTGCGGCACGGGCTTGTGAAAGGTGAACCGGAGCCGGCTGCTGCTGTGGACGACAGAGACGCGACGGCCCATCGTAATGTGTACACACATCACATAGCTGACAAAATTTCCGTGGGCGGACTTTGACGGCAGCGGGGGACGAAGCCGACTTCAGCTCTCCCCAAGGTGAGGACGGAAATAGCAAATGTAACTTGGGAAACGCTGGGTCGATGATGAGCTGTTCTCAAGTCATCTTTCCCTTTCTGCAGCTGATCGGCGTCCTGACTACTCCAAGCGTACGAACTTAGACGTTTGTTTCTATGTATGTGAGTAGTTGGCGACCTCTGCAGACCGAAGATGGAAACAACCACTGCATCAATCCTGCGATGCATGGGCAAGAAGATAGAAAACGGTTATAGATCTGCAAAGGGGGCGACGAATTCTACCAGATTGGTGAAGACAAGAGCACAGATCGGGCTGATGAGGTTGCAAGCCAGCTTTGGCTATAATGAGCAATTCCAGCCTATTTTCGCGAGCGATGCCCAGAGACAGGTTGCTGGATGCTATCAGCCTTCTCACTTGAGACTGACCACGTCGAGATGTTCAGCTCATGTAGTGACTTGTCTGTGGGAAAAGTTGGACGACGGCCAAAAAAAGAAATGATGTCTTTCGTCGGTGAGTACTTTGATACTTTGGCATGGACGACGACGAGATGAGATTGGGTTGGGAAGGGACGAGAGGCTGATTACATAACTGTCGCTTAGTAATTGAGATGCAGCTGAGCTGAGAAGACAAAAAGAGAGTTTTGGAGAGCAGCCAGTTTCGAGACTGATTTCTCATCCTTACCAACTAAGCCCGTCCAAAAATATGGCAAAAGAAATTGAGGGACACCTGATTCGAACAGATAACCTTGAGGTAGTTCGAATGGAACTGGAATCTCACGCGCTGCCGTTGCGCCAGCCCCCCAATTGTTGTAAGAAGAACTACTGTTGTGCTCTATAACCATGCTTTTCATGACACATGCTAGTCTTTCCATACCAATTGACACGACCCAACACTGCCCACGGGTGGAAAGTGGAACATACGGGATCCCGTCGTGTATGGAAGCTAGTATACTATGAGCAGCACATTGCGTATTTTCAATGCTTAAGTCGAAGCCCTTGATTGGTCCATATGTATTTCTTCACCTTGGAGGCTCCCTACTCAGTCAGTCTTGTCAATGAGCTCCATGAAGACTCTTCCCATCGTCTCTATACGTGCAAGCCCGTAATTACTTCAATTCAATTTATATTTGGATCCAAGCCTCCTGGGAATTTCACCCTATATTCAGTACCAATTAGGTATATATTATCGGTTTTTAGGCCAATGCTATCTTACCATCATTGATCTTGATATCCATTCGGAATTGGATGCATTGAAGCAAGGGCCACGGACCCATTAACCTCTGATTGAGTCGCAAACATTGACCAATCAGACACTCCCGTATCTGTCCACTGCCCAATCAAATCAAATCACTTCCCACCTTTCACATTGCATTGGATGTTGGTTTAACATCGCATGTAAGTCAAACCCCTTGAGAAACAATCGAGGTGTCCATTATCCAATAGCAAATCCCAGCCATCTATCCCCGCTGATTCTGTCATATGCCAGTCTAGATCGAACCCACGCAATGATTTGGTTGCAACAAACCAACAACACATGCATTGGCCAGGTGATGTGTACAAAAGACTTTACCCCTCAGAGCCCTTAAGTGAATTTAGCCTGGATCCTCACACCCATCCCAATCCATCCATCACAACTTTCATATCCCACAATGACACAACTAAGCAAAGACAAGCTCCTAATCTTCCAGCCCAAGGGCCCAACAGCGGAATGGCTCGCCAGGGTGCAAGCACGCCACCCCGGCCTAGAGATCCTCTACGAGAACTCGGTACTGCCGGACGGCAGCATCAGACCCTATGATAGGAGCTGAAGCCCGGGGTCCGGGAGGGGGTGACGCTGCTCTCGATATATATCCCCCCACCGGCCCGGTTACTGAAGATCGTTAGGTTTGTGCAGTTGCCTAGCGCCGGTGTGGACAAGTGGCTTAGGCACGAGACGTATATGGATGAGGATGTGGTGTTCTGCACTGGCAATGGCTGCCATCCGTAGGTTTTGGGACTTTTCAGCGACGTTGTTGGGGTGACCCCAAACTGACTCTTAAAAGGCCACAGATCGCAGAATGGGTCATTGGGTATGTATAGTTGACATACATGAGATCAACAATACTGGTTCAGTGCCGTAAAGTCGCCGTTGCATACTGACATTTTCAATTATCAGATCATGGCTCAGCTTTCAGCATCACTTTGCCCGGTATCACGAACAGATGAAGGTCGGGTACTGGGAACCCATGTTCAAGTCAACAGTCAAGGATTACGCGGGTGCTAGAATGTCTGGTAACCCCCTCTATCTACTATTGATTGACAGTTCTAACCCTCACACCAGGGGCATACTCGGCTACGGCGCCATCGGAAGACAAATCGCTCGTGTCGCCAGTTCCATGGGCATGGAAGTATACGCGTGAGATCCATCTCTTCCAATACCCCAACCCCCTCGATGGGGCGCCTCTCTAACTTGCGTTCAGTTATACCCGAAGCCCCAGGACTACCCCAAAGGCACGCAAGGACGATAGCTACTGCGTACCTGGGACTGGGGATCCGGATGGCCTGATACCTACCAAGTGGTTCCACGGCACATCGGTGTGCGCCGACATCAACAACTTCCTGGACCAGGACCTGGACATCTTGGTCCTCAGCCTCCCTCTCACGAGCGAGACTCATGGGATAATCTCCCACGAGCAGTTCCAGATCCTCAGCAAGAAGAAGACGTGAGTATTTTTTTCCCCGTCTGGAAGACACTAGTAGCTGTTTCAATCAGGCTGACTGATCATGGCAGGTTCCTGTCTAGTGTAGCTCGCGGGGAGTCCATCAACACGGACGCCCTCATGAAGGCACTCGAAACAGGACAGATTGCAGGTGCTGCTGTGGATGGTGTTGTTCCTGAGCCACTGCCCTGCCGAGTGACCATCCACTCTGGAAGGCCCCGAACCTGCTGATCACACCGTAAGTCGGCCCCCCCCTCCTCCTCCAAAGCCCCCAGAAAGTAGTCGAGACCACCAGCGACGAGAAGACATTTACTGATGTGGGGAGTATTTTCAGGCATGTCTCTTGGCAGACTCATAGGACCTGGGAACGGGTGCTGGCCATATTGGAAATAAACTTGGAGAAGCTGAGTATGGGTCAGACTCCCATCAACCAGGCCAACAGAAAGCTGCATTATTGAGTGGTTGCCGGGAGGGTGTTGGAGGAAGCTACGTAGATGCTGTGGTCAGTAAGTATAGAGGTCCATTCTGTCCAAAATACCGATAGAATATATTGGCTTACTATAATATCTCGTCGTCGTAGATGTTCGCCGTTGAATAAAGCTATGCTGTGCAAGTATTGGGCCAGGTGGGAGACAGAAGTGGGGCAGCAATAAAATCCATGTTATGCCATTGGTCCACGGAGCTCACAGCATTTCTCACCCTCATAAACGCCTTCAACTATGGCCCCAGCTCATTGCTCAAAATGCTATAGCAGCTTGTCAGGGGAAGATAAGAAGTTTCACGACCTAAGGAAGGGTTGAACGCCTCAGGCCTTTGTTGACTATGGTGTCCTATCTTCCTTTGTCAGGTTCGCCTTGTGTGCCCGGGCTACAAATTGCCACAAGACTATTGTCAAGACATACACCTTTGTCTTGAGATGAATGCTATTCTCATACAGCATCGTCAGAAATATATATTAGAATATAATCCATTTTCCTGGTAATTGATTCATTCCTCCTACTCAATTTCAATCCAGGCCACACAAGGAGTAGACTAACGGGACCAAAACCAACCGAGCTACACCGCACAAGGAAACATCCATCACCACAACCCGTCACAATGTCTCCCACCCAAGCAACCACATCCCCCGCCCCAACTCCCTCACACACCTCCGGACCCGACCCATCACACAGATGGCACACCCTAGCCGCAATCTTCATCACCCTCTTCACCATCCTCCTACTAGCCAGCACCCTGGCAGCACTATGCCACATCCACCACCGCAAGAAGACCAACAGCACCACCACCAACCAAACCCCAATCCTAAACAACCCCCAACCCAACCCCCACCCCCCCGGCACAAAACCCTGGCTCGACCACGAACACCACCAACTCCCCCAACCCGCCCGCGACGCCCTCCACATCGCCGACCTCGAGGCCCAGAACGACCTCCTCGCCCAGAGGGCCGACGTGCTCGAGGCCATGGCCGGGCTGCTCGAGCGGCGGAACGGGGCCCTGGGCCGGGAGCTCACGGCGCTGAGGGGGAGGGTGGATCCTACTACCTTTGTGCCGGACCCGGAGGTGTTGAGCAGGGTGATGGAGGAGGTCCATCGGCCGTTGCCGAAGCGTCCTGGCTCGGGTCCGGGGACGGTGAAGGAGGTGGAGAATGCTTCGGGGGTGAGGGGGATGGTGTTTCCTTCGGTTGGCGTGGCTGCTGACAATCATGGGGCTGATCACCACTTCAGCGTGGGTTCTGATCACCACCCGAACACAAACCCCGCGGGAAGGGGAACACTCACAGGCACAGTAACCCACCGCGATACCTCATGTTCAGCCGATACCGCAAGGGCGGTAATCATCGACCAACCCATAAGTCCTCTCACCCTGGACTTCGCACCTGGGCGTAGCAGGTCCACGCCACCTTCATCAGTGATCTCTGATCTCTCCGAGGACTTTGACTCTGCCCGCCAACAACATGTCAGCAATGATGATGAACATGAGGTCGATCTCGCCGAGGTTTACGAGATGAGGGAATTTGTATGATCATTGATCATACCGGGACTGAACATGGAAGTCAGTCAGTCTGTTGGTCATATCAGGAGGGGAAGGCAGAGAGAGGGAGAGGCTGGGCCTCACTTCTCCTAGAAAGCGTGCCGCCGGGCTGGGCCCAAGGAACGCACCGCTCTTTGGTTTTTCTTTCATCGCTGGTTCGAACTTCACCGTGATCCTCATGGGGACCAAAACCACATAGCCATATCTTATCACATTCATTTTCCACCCCATTGCTCTATACTCAATTAGTTGATACGCTTCTAGTGATAACAACGTGATTCCAATCTAGTCAACCTGCTCAGTTCAGCCTACACTCTGGACCCCCTCAGGGACCAGGGCGCCGAACCGAAAAGAATAATAACTAGCCTCATCGTTCTATCTCATGTGCGACGCCATAACGGTATTAATTGCACTGGTCATAAGCCCTTTCGTGTGGTACTGTAGTTCAAGCCGTGTTATAATAAAACCATAAACACAGTAGACAATGCGCCGTAACAGAGGCAAGGTACAAATTAGACCGGGTAGTTTCCACCGTCAGAATTGCAGTAGTAGAAAACACAAACAATAACAACAAGCAAGCCTGCAATAGACAGATCCTGATATCACACAATCCCAATCCCAAGCTCAATCCCATGCGCCAAAAACCTAACATCATCCATCCAGCCAGCCAGCCCCTTACCAGTCAGTCAGTAGGCAGGGAAAAGCCCACAATCCCATAATAACAATCCCACCCCTTGCCCTCCCCTCCCCCAACCCCACCGGGCCACAATCGTCATCAACTCAAAAGAACTTACTCTTCAACCCCCCCAACACAATATTCCTCTTCTGCTTCCCAATAAACTTATTCACATCATCCGCCCACCCCTGGCTGTTATCATTCAGGTTCTCCATATTATCCTCCATCAGGTTCAACCTCTCCGTCCTCTCGTTCAGCTGCCGCTGGAGGTACTCCCCCCACCCCTCCTGGCTCGTCCCCGCCCGGGACGACCCCGCCGTCGCGCTCCTCGCAACCGGTGCCGCCCTCCGCGCCGCCATGCTACTGGCCTCCTGCGCGGCGGCCTCCGTCATCCTTTTCGAGGCAGGCCTGTCCGGCCCCCCGATGAGTATGTCCAGGTCCGTCGGCGACACGTACTGCGTCCCGGACAGCCACTGCATGTTGGAGATGGTCGGCCGCGGCGGCACCGCCGCCGCCGGGTTGACCAGCTTGTCGTCGCTGTTGAGCTGGCCCTTGCCCTTGCCCGCCCCCCACACGGGGATGATGACCAGCTCCGAGGGTCCCGCCCAGCCGATGACGTCGCCCGTGGGCGCGACGATGTTGCTCGTGCTGCGCGTGGGGTCGAGCATGGGAAGAGGGGCCTTGTTGATCTCCTTGAGGCCGGGGAGGGTGTACGCCCTGCAGCTGCCGTCGCCGAAGGTGGCGACGAGGGAGAAGCCGTGTAGCTCGAACTCGGTGACCGCGGCGGCGTCGCAGAGTACGTCGTCGAAGGACTTGGAGGCGCCCTTGGAAGTGGACGGTTTGAAGATCCGGGCTTCGGTTTGGGTGGCTGGAATATGTTAGATTGGAGACGGGAAACGAAGTAAGGTTGCTGCGGTTACTCACCAACGACAAGCACGCCGTTAACATTCTGGCCATTTCTCAGGCCACCCACAATCTCAGGTGTGGCGGCAGCAGGGAGGCCAGTATCCGCCTGGATCGGGCAGATGGCGACGATCTTGTCGCCAAGGGATACGACACCAGAAAGTTTGGCCGAATAGCTATTACCCGATGGCAGGAGCTTGAAGGTTGCCACCTTGCCCTCATTAGTGCCGACGAAGCATGCGATGCTGGAGTAATTGTCATCGTCCAGTGTCATGACTCCAAAGTTGATGCAAACCGGGTAGTCCTTGGTCGCCGTGGAGTTCGAGTGGCCCCTGAGGAATGATGTCCTCTTCTCTTTCTGGGCGAGCTCAGCCATGGACACCGTCAAGATCACCGAAGGACCACGGAGGTCAATAATACTGAAGAAACCGCCTTCGGATCCCACCGCAACGAATCCAACGTCGGATATCGAAACAGCACTGATGGCCCCTTGCATCATCTCATACAGGATGAATGGCTGCAGACCCTCCTTCAACGAAGGCTCTGCCCTCGAACTGATGTCTGTTAGACCGCCAGGGTTGGGCGCCAGCTTCTTGGGCTCGTCAACGGATTTTGAATTTCCGCCCCATCGGTAGATGACGGCCTCACCGCCCCGTGTGCCTGCCACAAATTCGCCCGTGTTTGGTGCCATGTGCATGGCAGATATATCGACATCTTCGAATCGGCCCACAGCCCTGGCCAGGTCGACCTGGAGCTGGGTGACATTCTCCATGTCGTCAGCATGCCCCAGGTCCCAGATGCGGATGGTGCTGTCTGCATGTGCCACCTGGATGATATTTCTTCCTTCGTATCTTCTACGAGGCTTGGGCGCTTCAGCACCACCCTTTATCAGGTCCTCACCCTTGCTTCGCTTCTCCATCATGCCGAGCCACCGACCCCGGTCCAGTGTCGAGATAGCGACCTTCTTGACGAAAGGATGTACTAGGGATAGGGAAGGATGGAATTGGTTGGTAGGGCTAATTGGAAAGCCGGATGGGAAACTCAAGGTGATGAGCTCGCCCGAGGTCAGAGTGGCCAAGATGGCAATCGGATCTTGGGCGCCTGCGAAATGTGGAGAGGAGCGTGGGAACAAGCAGTAGTCAGTCACATCTGTTCCGGGCGGGGTCGGGAGGACTTGTTGGCGTTTCCCCTTGAAGTGGTCCTCAAGTATCTGCCACGAGGACGTGGCATATATGGGGGTTTGTCCGAGCTCCAAGAATGTCAGTCCCTTTTCCGGGTCGTCTGATGCCTGCCCTCCAGCAATCAGGAGAGCGGTATCGTCCGGGTTTGCCTTGCAACACCATGAGATCTTGGTAAATGGAAGAATGACCCTTGGGGGAGGAGGAGTCGACGTGACCTGGTCAACTTTTGTCTCGTACAGAGATCTTGCTGTGACCATCCTACCATCTTTGGCATCCCAAAATACGAGACTTCCATCATCGTGAGCCGTCATAACAAAGGTTCCGGTCGGGTGCCATGCAGCATGCGACAGCCTTGGCCTGCGCAAGGAATCGATGGCCTCCGAGTTCCCTCCAGGGGCACCCGGCTGCAAGACGTATTCGAAGAACCTTGTGGGCTCGTTCTGCTTGAACGAGTAGATGACGGCGCCGTGGGTGTATGCTATGAGCAGTTTGCCGATGTCGCGGGGGTGTAGCTGCATGGACACGAGGCTAACCAACTTGGCCTTGGGGTCTTTCTCCCGCCAGAAGTTGGGTATCCGGAAGGCAGACAGTCTCTCCCGGTCGAGATCGTAAGCGCTTATGTCGCCGGTGGTTTGTCCCATCAGAGCCCAGTCCAACATGGGGTCCGTCACCATAGTGACGACGCCGCTGCCGCAAGGGCCGCCCGCGACCCTCTTCGCCGTATCGAGGTCCCATATTGTAAGCTCTCCTCTGTTGTCCAAGCTGATGAGGCGGTTGGCGCAGAACTGCACGCTTCGGATGGAACTGGGTCGGGAGGGCTGGAAGTATTTCTGAACCCTGTTCTGTCCGAAGACGTAGATCTGGCCCTTGCCAAACTTGGACTCGTTGGTTCCGACTGCGAGGAGGGATTGTACTGGGTCGTATGCGAGGCAACTGTTGGGAGATTGTTGTTAGTTGTCAGCCTCACTCAAGTGGTTGTCACCAAACCCGCCGTTGGTCCCCCCGTCAAAAGAGCTTACCTGATCTGCGAGTTGATGCCGTATCGTGCCTGTTCATCCGGAACAAAGAGGTGGGGCAGAATGGTGGCAGACAGGTCCTTCTGCATGCCTGCCTGCTTCCCACGGAGGAATGAAGCCATGATGAAGGCGATCAACTGGTGGTCTCTCTCAGCGGGGAGAGTTGGAGGGTTGAAACATTGAAGTTGCAGGTTTCAGCAGTGGAGAATTGGGGAGAGAGAGCTTTCAATGTTGGGTGGGATTTGGGAAGCTTGGGAGACAATCAACAATCTGCAGTGGAGGATCATCACATGTGCAGTGGACCCCCTAAATTTAGAGGGGTTGTTGAATGTCCCTGGCAGCCTGACCGGCAATGACGCAGTGAGAAAGACCCCTGATCCGCTCTGCCAATGCAAGCAAAACGCCCCCAAGCCACTGTGGCTTGGCATCATTTGTCGTTCATCAACGACAGCCTAAACTTGAGCCTACAGGACAATCACAGTCAATCACAGTCTCACCATCTTATCCAGCATGGGAATCAGAGTGTTACATGCGATGAGGGCAGTTCAGAATGGGTTTTGTATATAAGCCTGGCGCTGGGAAACACCACTTCCAGTCAAATATGTCGGTTCTCTCCTCGTCGCGGATGCCCATCCTCACGTTCCGAATCCTCCTGAATAGTACGGTAATATATCAGATTACCATGAATGGCTTAATTGCCCTTCTCCATCCTCGTCGCTGCTCCAGTCTCTTCATCAGGGTTATGTAACTTCGAATCAAGCAGGAATGTCGACTCGGCTTCTCAGCTCCCAGGATCGCATCCCTCAAATGCAACGTCGGGACGAAAGCCAAACCCCTCGATTGGCTTGTAAGATTTTGGCGCCATGTCAGGGGCATCTACACTATCTACTGATGGGTAGTAGTATTACAAAAGTGCCCTATCAGTCAGACTGGTCGTACCCACTGTGTATACATGCATAAACCGCCGTTGTCCCCCGTTGCTTTCCCAGAGCTGGTTTCCTCAGCATGTTTTCATCGACCGCAGTGACACTCCCAAGACCATATCTGCACTCCCACCGCGATCCGCTCGAAACCCATTGGACGTTCGTTACTACTCACGAATGTGCAGTGAACATCATGGCGAGCATAACAAGCTCCGTGATAACAAGCTCCGTGCCCTTCCGCACGAGGCCATCTGCCAGCCGGTATGCCAACAAATACGACTGGGACCGACACATGTCAACCATCAAGCGTCTGTACATGGACGAGAACATGACCCTGAGGGAAGTCATGGACATCATGGAAAAGCAGTATAACTTCTTCGCAACGTAAGTGAAGGACACGCCATGTCAGACACAATTGACAGTCCAGAATAACGGTCGGGCACCTTGACAGGGCTGACTGACTTGTGTGCCGTTTCACGTGCAGGGTCAAGATGTACAAGGTCCGACTGAGGCGGTGGGGATGCTCGAAATATATCAAGACCAAGGCCGAGGACGTTGCATCGCTCCCGGACCTGCTGCTCAACGAAGGGGAGCTTCAGGGCCCCGTACAACTGGCATCTGGGCGCGTTGTGGACGCGGAACGACTCACATCACACCTACTGCGCAAGAGAGGAATCTCGGTCACCACCAGCCGCAAGGGCTCCCAGCCATCGGAAATCCACGGTGTTAACGACCAGGGGCCATCACCCAGCGATATGGCAGTAAACCCTCCCGACATCTTCTACGTCTCGGAGGCCATCCTGGCCGACACACGCAACTACGTATCCGGCCGGCTGATGAGCAACAAAGCCTTCGTCAGTAAAGGAGGATGTGCAACCATCGTGAGCACCTTCTACTCCATCCGCGATCTCCTCCGTGACGGCAACCTCGACGAAGCCGTGTCCCTGCTCCGCCAGGCCCCGAAACAGATGGACAGCCTGCTGCGCTACGAGCCTCCCCGGATCCTCGAGCACCTCTTCATGATAATCGCCCACCTCCGTGACATCCCAGGCGAACAGGTCTCGAGGACCGTCAGGGCACTGGTCAGGTATGCAGCAGCGGCGGCGGCGGCCGACCTGGGCTGGCCCCCGCAGCACCCCCTGCGGCGGATACTCTCCGCCTTCGCCATCCTCAGCGAACAGGACGCCCCGGCCCAGTATGACCTCGCGACGCGCGGCTGGAAGTGTCTCATCGAGATGCTGGACTGCCAGCTGGGCACCCCGGAGTGCTCGTCGTCGAATTTCTCCAAGTGGCTGGACCTCGGCGACTCCTGCGGCTACGATGCGCTGCCCGGGACGTACCTCGCGGAGAGGCAGTGGCGTGTCTACCGGGAGGTCGCCGCGGGGTACGGCCCCGGGTCCCCCGAGGCGGTCAAGGAGCTCTTCTATGTCACCGAGCTCGAGCGGCAGAGGGTGGAGGCCGGCGGCGGCTCCGGGGCGGACTTGGAGCAACTCGTCGAGTGGACGCTACGGAGTATTCCGGAAGAAAGTGAGTGCACCAAGAAGTACAACTGCGAGTCGTACCTTGCTGATTTCCACAAAGAGAAGAAGAAGAAGCAGATCGACCTCGCTGAGAGACACTTGCGTGCCAGATTGGACACTAGGATCGAACTGTACGGTAAGCACCACCAGAATCTGTGTATCGTTCAGCTCGACGAAGGGGTTGCATAGTGGGGAGATGTAAAAGCCGCCGGATTGCAACAGTGGAAGTTATCGTCACGTGGCAAATTGGACGGGGCCAGCCGATACACACTGGCAGACGGGCTCGCGACTTAGCAAGCCTCTGTCCCTGCTTGTCAAGATTCAGTTTGTGAGTCTTCCATTTGCTTCGAGATGGAATACATGGTTTGCTTGGCATCAAACAGTGCTATCGTGCTAGCGATCCTTGCGATACTCACGCACCACGCCTCTGCCATATGCAAGCGACACACCTCATTGAGTGTGCCAGTATCCGGATTGCCAGAGAATATTGCATGAGGATTTCAGGGAAGTTGATATTGAGAGCGTACTACTGAGAGGTCAAACCCCAACCGAACCCCCCTTCACCGCGCAATATCCCACGTAACAACCCCCCCAACAACCAAAGCCACAGCCGCCAGCAACTCCGGCAACGTACTCAACCCAAGCCTCCAAGCCAACCGCCCCGTCACGGGGTTCGCCTCCGGCCCGCGCCCAAAGAACCAGTGCAGACCAGCCCCGACCCGCACAGCCAGACAGAGACCCGCCACCGCCGCCGCGAGGATGAGCCTCTTCCCCAGCCGCTCCCTCCTGTAGTCCGCCCGCGTCCGCGGCGGGAGGTGCTGCGGGTCGCTGTCGCCGTCGACAGCAGGCCAGCGGCGGAGGAGGTCGTAGTACCCGAGGACGGCGACGGCGCAGATGAGGATGATGGAGAGCATGAGGACCATGGCGCCGGCTCCCGCGTGGCTCTCGCCCCTGTGGGTCTTTTTCAGAGCAGCGGAGGGTGGTGGTGGTGGTGGTGGCTTTGTTGCTAGCTCCTATGCTCCGGTTGCTAGGAAGGTCATGGAGATGGCGGCGAGCAAGTGGAAGGCTACTGATAGGATGCGGTCGAATGTTTTGTGGCGTGGGGCGCGCTGACCCGGACTCCAGGCGTAGGAGAGGCTGTTGGGTATCCCAGTCAATATCTACAGAAGAATCAATGGGAGGACAGAGTGATGAGCGAGGCTACTAACGCTGCACGGAGAACAAATGCGACGGCGAGGGTCAGAAAAACCAAGGCAATGCTGCAGATGAGGACCGCCACGGCGGTGCCGGTATGGGTCATCTGCAAGGCGTTGCTGGCGATCTTGAGGCCGCAGAATATGGCGAGATAGCCCCAGCCGACCCAGGCCAGGCGGTGGAAGCCATGCAGGAGCAAGATGATGGTCGTTGCGAGGAAGAGTAGGGAGTAGATGATGAGGAATTCAAGGTCCTGGCAGGCCATGGCGGTGGTGGTGGGTAGTAGTATATTATTGCTTCGGCCCAAACGATGTTGCAGGCCTTAGTTTGTATACATGAGGATGTTGGTGTTGATGTTGATGGCGAGAAGCTGCCGTGCACTCCGAAGCACGTCGATAATGTGATTCTCTGCCACAAATGATGTCAAGCCTCCAAGCATTTAGAGGTCGTCACTGCCTCCTCAGCTGCCACCACGTCCTTGGAGTGTCTGAAGTTGCTGCCAGCAGCAAGGCGCAGTTTCCTCTCGTCCACATCCACTGAACACATACCACACCTCGGGCACACACCTGGACGACCATACTCAAAAGTCGATACATGAGCCGAAGGAGAAATCGTTGCATCTGTAAATCCCTTGTAACACAATAAAGATTCACCACCCA
>LKEA01000017.1:505800-521563 GCA_003795315.1 Cytospora schulzeri | reverse complement strand
TGCTGGCATGTTGTCGACTTGTTGTGTCTGTGGAGGGAGAAGGAGGATGGGGGGTTTCGAAGATGGGCTTCCACGATGAGAGAGAGCTATAAGGTACACGAGGACAAAGACATGCGATTCAAGGATCAAGCACACAAGTCAGTACGGGTATTCAACTGTCGCTGTGTGAGTTGACATCCTATCACCGCCGCAAGAGGGACTTCCAACTTTCAGTCAAGTATCATCTCATTATCTGTCTGGCTTGAGGGTCCAACTGCCTCTAGTAGGCTTAGCTGACCACTACCGACACCTAAATCCCATTCATTCTCCACAGCTGCACCGCCCGTCGCCGCGACACAGGCAGCACTATATGGCAGCATTGAGAACGGACGCAGATGTTGTATAGATGCCCAGTATACCCAGACCCGTCTTCCAAAAAGGCCAGCCCTTGCCATGTAGCCTCGAGTCCATAAACCACAGGACCCCCCTCCCTCCCGTTCCGTCCAAAATCAGCCCCACTGATGCAAAGTTTGGTTTCGTCGACTGTCGACGTTTTTGTGCCGTGCGCCGACAGGCAAAAGATGCGCGGCTCCGCCGCTGTTGAAAGCGGTGCCGTGCAGGGTGGTTGTCGTAGTAGATGATCGTACGAGAATTGTTGGAAAAAAAATGCAGACGCTGTTGATCCAATGCGAGGAAACGAGGAAAACCACCGGTGGTGACTTGATACTCCTTGCCACTTCAAAGAGAAACGGTAGTGGTTTGGACGCCCTTGCCTTCCGATGAGTACCAGTACGCGAGTTCATCCTGAGGTCCTTTCCTTAAACTCCACCGTCTCCAGCGCTTCATTTCCCCATGTTCTCTTATCTCAATTTTTTGATGGATGGTCTCTTTTCATTTGGTATCGAAACTCAAAGCCGCGATGACCGTCACCTTCCGAGTAGTCGTTACTAGCCAGCGAAATACGACAAAGGAGTCCGTCCTTGCCATGGAGGTGCGAATGTCAAAAACACCTGCCACAGAACTCGCCATGCCAAGCTCTCCATTAGGCCAACCTCTTCTGACGCGTAGCATTCTTTGGCTTGGTATGACGGTCCATGTGTTGTCGCGTCTGTCGCCCAACTAGTAGTACCGACCATAAGGCGGCTGCTGAGGCGGAGGAGCCTGTCCATATCCTGGAGGCGGAACCGCAAACTCGGGCGGGGGAGCTGCACCAAACATGCCTGGAGGGGGCGGCCAAGCTCCGTTGGCGTCAGGAGTAGGCATCATCGGCGGCGGGGCACCGTAGCCCATTGGAGGCGGTGCGTTCTGGCCGTAGGCAACCGGAGGTGGTGGCTCGTAACCGGATCCACTAGATCCAGGACGAAGCGACGACGACTGTCTGTAAGTAGCAGAAGCCGAAGCGATTTGTCCGCGGCTCATGCCAAAGGGGCTCTGTGGGCGGCCGGCTGGGTTCGGGGAGTTGCGTCCTTGAAAGTGGGAGACGTCGGTAGAGACCTGTCGGGCGTGAGACGGAGGTGCCATACGGCCTCCGTTGTCGCGGTTGCCCCTGTCTTGGTTGTTCTTCCATGATCCAAAGTCGGGGACAGGCGTGTTTCGGATAAGGCGAACCATGTTGCCCGGACTGAATCGAGGCATATCGTATGCTGATGGCGGTGGGATCTGGCTCAGCAGGAAGGTGATGTCTCGAGAAATGGGCGCGGCTTGCATGCGGCTCTGCTGGTTGAGGCGTCGGCCAGCTGCACCCTTGAGTGGAGACTCTCCACGCTGCATCTTGCGTGGCGGGTTCAACGAGTCCTCGAAGTCGTCAGCTGGCAGAGGACGCTTTGGCGAGTTCGCAAATTGTGGCCGAGGACTATTCGGCTGACGAATTGGCTGGCGAGGGCTGTTCACAACTGATGCGCGCTGCTCGATCGACGGAAGAATGTGCTTGGGGCGTAGCTGAGCAGCCGGCGACACAATGACGCGAGCGGCAATAGGGTCAAATTTCTCGGCGGAGAAACGTGCCTTGAAATGGGACAGCTTCGAGTCTTCAGGGAATAGCTCCGCCATCCGCTGTTCCAGCTTGACGATCTGAGACCGGTCACCGAACTGAGACTCGTACTTGTGCAAGTAAGCGAATAAAGGCTTGGCCTTGTGAACGGAGTCGGGCTTCTCTGTCAATCGCTTGACACAGTTCTCAAAGACTACTCTAGCATCTAAGTCTGGTGTTAGCTTGAGTTTTAGAGACCTATCGGAAGTCCCAACTTACTTGTGAAGTCGTCCCTAGAGTGAAGGAACTTGAGGTACTCAACCATGAAGTACTCGTCCTCAGGGAAGAGCCTGGCCCCACGCTCGAAGATCTTGACGCCCGCGTTATCCTTGTACACCTTCCACTCCATGAGAGCAATCGCCACGTAGACATCACTCGTCAACTGGCCTTTGGCACGAGCGTCAGTAAAGACTTGCCGCAGTCCACCGACGGGACTACCGGGAAGGCCTTTGCCTTGAATACGACGCATGGCTCGTGCAAGAGCAATCCAAACAAAGGAGACAGTCCGAGACAGAACATTCTTTCGTGCTGCGTATCCTTGCTGGATGGCCTTTATCTGTGCTTGTTTCGCAGCGTCCTTCGCATCTTTGTTGCCGGACGCATCTGCGTCATCATCGTCCTCGGCGTATCTCTCGGACATATTTCCAGGGCCGGTTTTTTCATTGAGTTTATCGACCACAGCCTTTTCCTGGTCCTTGGCACTCTTGATCAAGCCGTAGAGAGTGTCTAAGACTTTCGTGAAAGGGACCTTGACGGCGGTGCCGCGATTGGCCTTGGCCTCGTCGCCCTCGCCAACAGGGTACGTATCTTCGATGCGGTCGGCATGCTTCATGGCCAGCAGGACACTCTCTGGGTTGGCTTCGATGCCCTGAATGATGAATTCGAGACCCATATCCCGACCATCTGGGCCAACCATACTGTTCTCAAAACACCATTCCGCAGCGTCGACCCACATCTCAGGCCAGAAGCGAAGGGCCATCAGAGCTTGCTTGTAAACGTAGAGAATACGCTTCTTGAGAGCCTCTGGCTCGTCCGACTTGAGCTCGAGAGGGTCGGACTTCTCCCAGGAAATCCACTTTTTCCACAGCTCGACCTGGTCCATGTAGTCTTCATCACCATCAAAGCCGGGAGCTGGGGGAAGTCGAGGGAGGTTGTTCCGCTGCAAGCCTCGGGTGATGTTGTCCAGAGCCATATTGGCACTCTTCGCCGACATGTAGCTAGGAGAGTGTTGGGCAAGGAGGGCACGTCCGAGTTTCTTGTCCAAGCCCATCTCAAACTGGTCGTATTCTCGCCAGAGTGTGTTGAGGTTTCGGGTGGGTATGGAAATGGCTCGTTGATATGTCTTCCGAAGCAGATCCACCTTTTGCTGGCTTGCCCAGTCTTTCTCTCCCACTTGGCCTGGGCCTGACTTGATGAATTGGATGTAATCTGCCCATATTGGTCCAGCGTCCTTATCAGTGCCAATGGCCCCGAGAACAAATTCGAAGCCCTTGGCGATGGTCTCCCGAGCCTGGCCGGTCATATCGGACAAGTCGTTGCGTCGTCGAACGTAGTTGAGGTAAACGGTCCAGAGCTTCACATTCGGGATGTTCAGGAGGGTCCTCTTGAACAACTCCTCGACTCCACCGAAGTTGTTAATTCCAAGTTCCAACTCCATATATGCGACCCATACATCGGCCTACAGGTGATCAGTACTTGTCCAGTCAAGTAGAGGTGAAGCTTCGACTCACCGATTGGGGGAAGACAGCCAAGAAGCGCTCATACACCTTCCGGGTGTCTTCAATGTTGTTTCGTGACCTCAATTCAGCAATGAGATCCAGCCAAGCGTCCATGGCACCGCGGGGGTCGTCTTTGGTCCGTTCTTCAAGCGTAGTTACGATATCCTGGGGAGGGTTGACACCATTGTTTGACTGCGCTGCTGCAACATGAGGGCTACTGTCAGGTGCCTCGATCGAGGTGGCTGGCGCATTGTTCGCCTGAGGAATAGAGGGAACATTAGGCACAGCTCCTTGAGCTTCCTGGGCAGGTGTGGAAGCATGAAGAGGAGACTGGGAAATTGAATTAGAAGCTGGGGTAGGCTCGGCGGGCAGACTATTGGAGGCAGGGGTGGAGGAATCATCCTCGGAATCGGAGTCTCCAACTAGAAAGCCACCGGCCGTCTTGCGCTTCTTGGATGTAGGTTGTGGAGCAGGCTTCAAAGCGTTCTGTTGACCGAGCTGGGGCAGCGGTGTCACAGAGACGGACTCTGGGTCGTATTCACCCACATCTTCGGAAGTGCCATCTGCACTGAGTGCGAAATCACCAGATGTTTGAGGGGCTGTGGACGGGGAAAGGTTGAAGTCTTGTGTGTTGTCACTATTTGTATTCTGAACCCCTTCATCATCAACTTCAACGTCGCCACCATTCTGCGCCCAGGTATTATCCTCAACAGCTTCGCTCGCCATATTTGTGATGATGGTGGTGCTGGTGGAGGAGATGGGAGATAGACTTGGATGTAGCGTCGGTGGTATCGACGATGTACTTCAGAATCGGCTGATGTCGGTGTCGAGTGAACGTTTGAATCAGTCCCTTGAAGGAGACGACTGGTATAAAAGCCTAGGTGAAACACATGAGTGAAATTGAGGAAGGATTGTCTTCGATGGTTGTCGTCAGATGGTGATGTGGTGGTTGCTGACCATCAAACGGGACAAAGGTTGGGAAACGAAATGCGACAAGACACAAAGGACTTGCCACCAGACAGGAACAAGCAGAAATGACTGGAGATGTGCTAGAATATGAGAACTAGACCGATTGGAAGGTAGGTATCGTTGTGGTCGTTGTGGTTGAGAAAGTGTAGCCCTGATGGGTTGGGGAGAGTGGTTCTGTTGTGGTGGTTTGATGGAAGGGCCGTCGAAGTGGAAGGTTGCAGGAATGCGAAGCCATCATTTTTGCGACCAAGCAACAGCACAGCGAAGCTTTGGGGCACTAAACTTGTTTTGGAGTAGCCTATTAAGTGGTGACAGGATGGCACGGACCATATTATGCACCTGAATCCCGGGAGCTCAGGTGGGGCAGCTCCAAAGATGCCTGCCCAGACAAACCGGCCCAGAACACAAACAAGCCAGGGGCCCCCAGCAAGGCGCGTTCAGGGCCCATTAACGCGGTACCCTCTTCCAGTGGGGTTTCGAAGCGCGTTTGGTCTGGTTTGGTCGGCTACTTTCGACTTGAACCTTTCGAGAGGAAAGCTCAATCTCTCGCTTCCACTCTTGTCGACAATAACAAAACCCTCTCTCTCTCTCTCTCTCTCTGTCTCTCTACAGACAATCGCTCCCTTTCACACATCATCTCTCCATACCATCCATCTACATTCACAACTACATCACCAACAGCTCCACCACATTCTTGTCAATCGAAACATTGAAAGCACCAGTTTTCCCATCAGATTCAAGTCAAAAATCGCGACAACGAAAATAATCATCTCTTGACATTAGCATCCACTTCAACGCCACAATGTCTGCCGTTACGCTTCTCGGGGTCAATATCCTCAACAATCCCGCCAAGTTCACCGATAACTACCAGTTTGAGATCACTTTCGAGTGCTTGGAGCAGCTTGAGAAGGGTAAGCATCTATTTGCGACTCCTCGACCCATTGCTGCCTTCTAACCATTGCGCTGCAGATCTCGAGTGGAAGCTGACCTATGTTGGATCTGCTACCTCGTAAGTAACCCCTCCCGAGTCGAAATCGCCGAACTTTTCAAAACTGACTAAGCTCTCTCAAGCGACCAATATGACCAGGAGCTCGATACTCTGCTGGTGGGACCCATTCCCATTGGTGTCAACAAGTTCATTTTCGAGGCCGACGCCCCCGACACGAAGCGCATTCCCGATGCCGAGGTCGTTGGAGTTACTGTCGTCCTTTTGAGCTGCGCTTACGATGGTCGCGAGTTTGTTCGTGTCGGATACTACGTCAACAACGAGTATGACGACGAGCAGCTCCAGGCCGACCCTCCTGCCAAGCCCATCATCGAGAAGATTCGTCGCAACATTCTTGCAGAGAAGCCCCGTGTGACGCGCTTTGCTATCAAGTGGTACGTTACTGCAAACCTTGTTCTTCTCCGTCTTCGTGACCTTGGACTAACTTCTTTTTCCCCCCAGGGACAACGACGCTACCGCACCTGCCGAGTTCCCCCCTGAGCAGCCCGAGGCCGACCTGGCTCCCGACGATGACGACTACGGCGCGGATGAGGTTGATGTGGACGAGGCCGATGAAACCGCCGAGGGTGTTCCCGAGCCCCTTGGCGAGGCTGCCGCCGCTGTCATGGATGCCGCTATGGAGGGCGCTCCTGAGACCGCCGGACACACCCAAGATGACGATGAGATGTCCGAGGACGGCAGTGTTGACATTGAGGGCGAGAGTGATGACGAGATTGAGGAGGATGACGAGGAGCAAGCTGGCGACGGAGACGACAACATGGACGTCGACATGGATGCCCCCGATGGCCAGCACCCCTCCGAGGTCATGGCCCACTGATCGCGCATGTTTTCGGTTTACGGCGTTACTTACTTGATGATATCCCTTACTTGTGATCAGAGTTGGTAAAACTAGACTCAGGATGATGGATGGCTAATGCATTACGAAAATACATACAAATGTGGACGGGATTAGGGTAGTCTAGGGTTCAGTAGACGAGATTATTGACTGGTTTAGGCCGCGAATACATAAAATTGTCCCGCACATCGTTACAGGATTGATTTTGTGTGCGTGGAAGCGGGAATGACCCAAAGTTGAAGTTATGATAGGGCGAGTGGGCCAACCCCGGGGAGGAGGGGGGGGGGGAAGCGCGCAAAGAAAGAGGGATTTGCGTAATCTGTGAACTTTGACTTTCAACTCAGACTTGACAGCTGACACTCTCCCAATGACGCAACACTAAAGCCCTACAGTCACACTTCATAAATGCGGAAGCAAGATGAGGCTCTGCATGAGGGCGGAATTTCCCCCGATTCTCCAAGACGACCGCAGATGACCAGCGGCCAACCGCATTTATCATCAACATGGTGATGCCGCCTTACACCGGCTCAAGCCGAGCACAACAACGAGTCAACTGAGCCTTGCCCAGCTTTTCGCTTGCTGCCTGTTCCCTTTGCAGGTTTCTGCTCCCCGCGCTATCCCTTCTCATTTTGGCAGGTTTATATCCTTTCCTTCCAGAAACAGACTGATCTGAGCGTTTCAGGTGGTCAAGTGATGGCGATGCTTATGCTGCGGCATCTCGGGCGTACCCTGGCTACGTGGCTGAGTGCAGGGCCAAGCAAAGAACGCCCTGCTTTTGGAGAGAGAGGCTGCTCTTGAGACATGTGCTAAATGAATGTAAGGCTGGCGGGGGGGGGGGTTAAACCTCGGGCTGATGGATGAGTAGATAAATCCCTTCGTCCTATGTTATGAAGTTAATTCATGTTTGTCTCGTCTCGTTACTCTTTCCTCTTCGCCTTCAATTCTTGATCGAAGTGTCGTATTCACACGACTTGACTGCAAGATGGCGGCGACTCAACAAAACAACGTGGATGAGCTCTTCCGCTCTGTGGAACGCTCCCAGGAGCAATATCTCAAGAGCCTCAGAGCCTTGCATGACACTATGCACGGGGTGGCTCGAAGCCCAAGTGTTACGCGGAGTCACCGGATGGAAAGGAGTGGCAGCAACGACGTACCTCCTACTTCTCCAATCATACGGGCAACTACCTTACCAGACTTGTCTCCTCTGCCTATACAGAGGGCGACATTCGCCAGTGACGCCTCACTGAGCCCTGGAGACAGACGACCGCGGCGTCTTACCAACGAACTGGCAAATCGCACGAGGCTGGCCAGGATGACTACCGGGGATTTCGATGGCGCCGAGTGGGAGAATGACGATGACATTGGCAGACTCTCTCCTTTACCGAACCTATTACCTTCTCAGACCCAGGGCTCATCATCTTCTACTGGGGATCCTACATGCTGGCCAAGGGTCCAGAAGCTATTGGCACCCAGAAGGTACACGAGGACCGACCTGGTACACCATTTGCAACAGATACCAGAGGAGAGGGAAGCCACTGCCGCTGCACTGGGAAATGTGTTTGCTCGGCGGAAGGAACTCAACAAATCGACAGTACTCACGCCAGGCCCTGATCCTCTGAATGCGGACAATGGATTCTCGACTTACGAGGTCTATGACATAAAAACGGATGGACTCGCCATCACTCGGCATGATGACAAAGGTAGTGCCGAGGATGAGGTTCTGGATGCAGATGTCGTCTGGGGAACGATCAAGGTTCGTATATACGTCAGCCATACCTACTTACAAGGCGCAAGCTAATAAATCTGTAGGATGTGAACACCGACAATGCAACTGTCGGGAGAATAACGTATTTAAATGATACATACCCCCTGAAGGACTGCAAGTGACTAACCCAACCCTCGATAGGATCTTCCAAGAGGCGAGCCCGGCCATGCTTGCCGGTATTCATCTAGTAATGCGCGAGCACTTTGACATGGACGAGCTGTTCCACCACCTCGTGTCGCCCCACGGCAAGACCACAGCACACATGCACCGCGCCACAGAACCGAAGTCCATCCACCAGCGCAGCTTCTACTTCGTCTTCAAGTACTATACCGTGGTCGGCGAGGGCCTCACGCCAGCGCCATGGCAGCAGTACGATCACAGACCACCGGACACAAAGTCGCCGGACCACATCGACATCACGGAGTGCAGCTCCATCCTGGCCCTCTCGCTCGAGGGAGACCCCGTGAAGGAGGTGCCGCTGCGGAGGGGGAGGAGGAAGGGTCAGACTGTTGGTGTGCTGTATGACACCTTTGCCCCGTTTCATCTTCTGAATATCCAGTGCTTTCCGGATCATATCCATTCCGAGAACGAGTCCATAAGAAAGCCTTGCTACTACAATGGTCCTTACGTGTTTCTTAATCGTCTTGTTGCGGAATATAGGGACGCAACGAAGAGGTATCTACAGCTGAATGACCGGATTAGAAAGTTGATCACCCCTCCGGTATATGCTCTCTGCCCCCGGGAATCAACACCCGATGTCAAGGGCGTAGATTAGCTAACCAGACCCATATAGTATCAATTCATGTTCGACCCCAAGCTCCGCGACAAGCTCCTCTTCGAAGACGCAGACTTCACCTTCAGCCGGCGGTACTTCTGGGCCTACAACTCCCTCGGCGTCGTGAACGACGGGATGAAGTCGATGATATCGGCCTACACCGACACCTTCACCCCGGACTTCTGGGCGGGCACGCACCAGACCCTCTGGCCGCACCCGGTGCCGGACAGCCCCGAGGGGCGCCACTACCTGGACCAGATGGGCGTCCTCCGGCAGGAGCTCGAGCACGCCGTCGAGGACCTGAAGGCGGTGCTGCAGGCCAACGAGCAGGTGAGGCAGGAGATTGTCAGCCTGAGGGAGCAGCTCTTCAGCGGGAGCTCCGTCAAGGAGAGCAGGAGGGCGATCGAGCAGGGTGATAACATCAAGATACTCACGGGGGTGTCGATGCTGTTCCTGCCGTTGACCTTTGTCACTGTGAGTGTTGATATCCCAATGCTCCTGTCTTACACTCTCCAAGTTTCCGTTTAGGAAAAAAAAAATTACAAAAACCAAACAAAAGAAAGAAAGAACAAAAGTGATTAGCAAATGTTACAACGGAGAGCTGAGCTGACTGTCCCCCAAAACCAAAAAAGTCCGTCTTCGGCATCACACAGTTCACCTTCACCGCCAACGACTGGCGCTTCCCCGTCACC
This sequence comes from Cytospora schulzeri, assembly GCA_003795315.1. Lineage (NCBI taxonomy): Eukaryota > Fungi > Ascomycota > Sordariomycetes > Diaporthales > Cytosporaceae > Cytospora > Cytospora schulzeri. The sequence continues at coordinate 511,795 of LKEA01000017.1, read as the reverse complement.
ATGGTGGCCGTCTGCGTGCCCTTCTTCCTCCTCATCTTCATCCTCCAGACCCGGGCCGGGATGCGCGCCATCAAGAAGCTGGGCGACCTCATCGAGCGCAACATGGGCCGGTGGAACGACCACTCGAGGAACAGGCACGAGAGGCGGCTCCAGCTGCAGCAGCAGCTCGTGCAGGCGGCCGAGTCCCAGGAGCAGCAGCAGCAGGCGGCGGCGGCGGCTTCTTCGGCGGTGGGGAGGAGGAGGATGAGTCTGAGGAGGGGAGGTCGGAAGACGCGTCAGGGGGGTGCAGGTGGTGGCAAGCCGGGTCACGGCAATGGGGCTGCCATTGAGTCCATGAGGGTTATTGATGGGGTGTCTGTTGAGCAGGCGGATAAATGGTGGGGGTGGCGGAGGAAGAAGGGGGAGGACATGCTGGAGAAGCCGACAGGGTCGAATGTGTAATGAATCCGTAATGCTAATGCGATATAGGTATATATAATCTGATACAAGTATATGGGGTGCAACCAAGGCCGTTTGGGCGGGTTGAATGTGTGTTAGTGGAGGAGAAACCAGTGGATTTACGTGCTTATAAGAATAATCCAACCAATGGTAAACTTACAGGGATCCTTTCTCTTCAACATATATCACAACATAACATCACAAACTTTGAGCTGGCTCCCATATTTCCTCAAAGTGAGGCTCGATATTGTCAGACCCCAGATCGGATGGGGGAGGGTACCACGTACAAGACCCTAACCCTCTACGCCTCGATCGTCAGCCCATACACAACACAACACACAACTTCACACCTCCTTCCCACCCACACCGCTTCCCTCAGACCCTGTCCCCAGTCATAGGAACAGCATGGAATCAGCCCAGTCATCCTCCACCGAAGAAGACTATTCCTCGGTCTGGGCCTCGGACTCAGATTCAGGCCCAGAACCTCAGCATGCCGAGGCGCAGCCAAAGCCCAGGAAGCAGCGATACCACTCACGAGGCCTCTTCACCAAGGCCTGCATCAAAAGCTCCCTCCCGCTCTTCATAGAAGCCCTGGAAGCCGCCCGCAACCCGGCCTGTAACTACACCGAGGACGAGGAATACCAAAACTGCATATGGAGCGGCCTCCACTCCTCCATACAGCTCGGCCGGACTCACCTGGCGGCCTACCTCCTCAACAACGACCCCGTCGCCCCGACCGTCCTGCGGGGGCGCATCGACCCCTACACCGTCGCGCTGAACGCCACCGTGCCCCTCCTGGAACTCCTCGTCGTCCGGCACGGGTGGGACGTCAACGCGCAGGGGGGCGGGCGGCGGGACAGGATGCCGCTGGTCAGCCTGGTCATCGCGCAGCCGAACGAGCATGAGCTCGTCTGCTGGCTGGTCGACCACGGGGCGAGGTTGGACTTTGGAGAGGGGGAGGAGGAGGGGGAGGAGGAGGAGGAGGACGGCGACGACGGCTACGCGCGTTCTTCACGCCGGGGGGCACGCCCGCCCGCGCTGCTGGAGACGTGCGGCCGGTCCGGGAGCGTCGAGCTGTTCAGGATGCTGCGGGCCAGGGGCGCGAGGCTTGGGAGGAGGACGTTGCACCTGGCGTGTTCCACGGCGGCCATGTGTGGCGCTGATCCGGGCGTCAGCAGCCAGGACCGGGGCCGGGACAGGTTGGGCCGGGAGGGAAGGACTGGAGAACAGGGCACGGAGGACGATGATTCTGACACCGACGGCCATGACCCGGAGAAGATACTGGACAGGGGAGCTATGGTGCGGTACCTCGTTGAGGAAGTGGGATTGGATGTGAACCAAACCGACACGGATATCATTGGGATGGACGGGCATTTCGGCGTGCCGCTTCTCTACGCGGCTCAATGGGAGAAGGGGGCAGCTGTAGTGAGATGGTTACTTGGCAAGGGGGCAGACCCCCTGTTTACCAGGCGCACCATTACTGCAGATGTCCTTGCGCGTGACAGCCCCGAGGTCCAGCAGGTGTTAGAGGAGTGGAAAGAGGTTAACCCTGAGAGGGTGCAGCAATGGGATCCCTCGGCCAGGAAGTTCTTCCCGCCCCTCGAATGGCATCATGAAAGGACTTGGCAAGAATGGGAGGCTTATGAGAAAGAACTCGGGAGCTCAACATAAGGTAGATACCTAGACAAGAGTGACGGTGGAACGGGTCTAAACCATTGATGTAGATTGTGGGTTTGAAGTTAGCCATTCACGATCTGTGAGAGAATATTGTAGGTTGAGTGATGGCCAGCAGAGGAATTTGACTACAGGGATAGGGTTGTATAAGCTACTCATAGTTCCGTGACCCGGATTTGTCCTGTTACCTTCCGATATAGGCCTTCATTGGTGAGGTTCGAACATACCCTTATACAAATTCAATTTGTTCTACTACTCTATGCGAGTAACGCTTCAGCTGTAATATCCATCACTACGGTCAGCCGTGAAAATGGCTCTTTGAACATTCTATTGTCACTTAGTTGTGGGGCTCGAACCCGGAAATCTCGTCTCAGTGCTCCAATATACAACCTTACGACGAGCTGGAGAGTCGAGCAGGAAAGACTGTGTGTGTACGATGGTGAAGTTTCTCTGCAGACAAATATAAGAAGAAGAAAAAAAGGACAACAACAGGCGAACGGACCAACATGGCGGAGCCCGGAGGCCTGACGCTCCCGCGGGATCTCCTCGAGGCTCAGATGTCGATGGTCGAGCTCATCCGGGCCATGTACCCGTCATCCGAAGAAGATGCAGATGCAGACTCGGCAGCGAATGAGGTGATTGATCGGGTTCGCGAATGGTGCGAGTCTGCATCATCTTCATCATCGGCTGGGGGCACGAAGCTCCCGTCGACATTCGGCCTGGCGGTGACAATCCCCGTCCACATCGACGAGGACTCCTCCTCGCCGACACCACCGCCCCCTTCGGTAGAGATGAGCGTCACTGTGCCATTGTCTTCAACGGAGACCGACCTGGTGGAGCCCCCGCCGCTCACGTACTCCCTGCGCCAGCCGTCGTGGCTGTCCCGGGCGGAGGTGGCCGAGCTGGGGAGCGGCATGCCGGTGGACGACATACTAGCGGCGTTTGACTACATCCAGGACAACGCCCCGAGGTACTACCACGAGCACCGCCACAAGGCCGCCGCCTCCTCCTCCCTGCAGCAGGACAGGCCGCAACCAGGAGGAGGAGGGGGAGGGGCAGGGGCAGGGGCAGCAGGAGGGGACGACGGCCCGCTGCTGAGGGTATGGTTCTACTTCCCGTCCCTCTCGACGCGGGAGAAGCGCAAGGACCTCGTCAGCTACGCGGCCGGGTACTCGCTGACGGGGTTCGTGCTGGCGGGCAAGCCGGGCGTGCTGTGCCTCGAGGGCACGTCGAGGAACGTGGACGGGTACATGAATGCCATCAAGAACGAGAGCTGGGGGGACATACCCAGCCACCAGAAGAAGGTCAGCGAGAGGTTCCGGGAGGAGTGTGGCGAGCGGGGGAGGAGGTTTGTTGGTATGAGGGAGATCACGGATGACCTGGGGGAGAGGAGGGGGGCGAGGAAGAATAGGGGGGATATGGCGGCTCTCGAGGCTTGGTTGAAGGAGATGGGGGTTGGGGAGTCGTTTTCTAGGGTTATTATGGGAGGATGATTATGAGATCTACTGTGGGTGGGGTCTTGGATTTGAGGGAATCATGATATGATCTGACTCCAGGATAGATATGCAGTATGGTTTCGATTAGTTACGTTCTATCAGCGGGAAGTGCGAGTCTTGTGACTTGACGTGTTGAAGAGAGAAGTGACCGGCTCATTAACAGTCGTAACATGATCACAATAAGATTGCAGTCCGAGGAGTCCAGGATAGGCAAATAGGATCCGGATTGGCCGGGCCTCGCGAGGTGGAAGGAGAAGTCGAGCACCTGGGCATTTATTTGTACATTGTCTGATTGTGTACATCCATCCCATGTAGATGAGATCTCACTTGTGGCACCATCGAGCCCCTTTCACAACTATCACATCACTTATTATGTTATGACGAGACACAAATCAACTCAAAAATGATAGTCACCTGGGCAAGGTGTGCTCGTATCTCGATCTCGAGCCACATGATTGCGTGTCGCGACTCCAGATTTCGGAAGCTCGTCCTGAACAGTGAGAGCTCGGTATCGTTCACGAGAGGTGGTATCGTGATTTGTTCGCTGCTGTCGTCAGATATGTCGCGTCGACGTTGATCAATTCTCCACGGAATTCGTCGCCTGTGAGGCAGTGAATATGCACATATGTATGTATGTGTGTGTATGTATGTAGTCAGGGTGATGTTGCACTGAGATGATGTTGTCAGGTTGCTTATGTAGTGTAGAGTAGCATTGAATGATTTAGTGTTGCAACGCTCTCTTGGTTCCACTGCAGGGGGCACTTTGGGCTGCCGGGGACCGTTGATTGCCGTTGAAAGGAACCCTGGAAAAGGAACACCTGGAAGGTTGGAACCCTGGAAAGGTTGGGTTGCACTCGGTTGCACTGCAGGAGCGTTCCGAGCGGCTGGCCCATTGACTGCACCTGCCTCCAACATATGCTTAATTGATCTGACTGACCTGTGGGCGGGCATCATCGCACATTACACATTACATAGTACATCTGCAGTGGCATTTAATCTTCCTTCCTTCTCACCAGCAGCTGACATACATACTTACTAAGTACTTACTTATTTTCAGGGGCAAGGAAGGCATCCTCGTTTCCCTGTCTCAACCGACATATGTATGTAAGTAAACAACCTTGACTTGGAACCTCTCCTCTATGTACGTACATCATTCAATTGATATGCACAGATGTTCATGCCCCGATGATGAGCTTCGGCAAAAACCCTGTAATTTCTATATTTAGCAGCAACAACGACAGGGCTCAAGGCCCAAATTGAGGCTCATCAAGACGCGACAAGCCCAAGCAAAAAAAAATAGCGGACAAGACGATTCGGCAGCACACGCACACGCGACTCATCGACTCATCGATTCATCGACCAGGAAGGGAGCAGAGTGTGTCAATGTGTGTGGCCCAACAGGGTACAAGTGGATTCGCTGCTGAAGGAGAGCCACTGAAATTCGGGAGCACTCCTGACATCTTTATTCCCACCGACTTCGCTGTCATATGCAGATTGGCCAACAGCCAAAGAGAAAACGGGGCGTCATTGTGGTGAATGCATCCTGAAGGATCACCTCCGCTTGTTCAGCTTATTGCACTAAGACAGACGCTGGGAAAGCTTGAAGCCTTGTAGGATGAAGAAGAAGAAGAAGATGAGGATGAAGATGCTGGGACCCAATAATTGCAGCAGAATTTGGAAGGCTGGTCCATGGTGTTGGTTGAGACTTTCCTGCTCTCTCTCTCTCTCTCTCTCTCTCTCTCTCTCTCTTTTCTCCTCTTCTTTTTCTCCTTGTCTTCCTACGCCTGACGCGGTATAACATTCAACATTACTCTTCCCCCCTTGCAGGGTTGCAATTCCTCCCGCAGCATGACCCAAAGAGCCGGCCTCCTTCGACATCCAACCCCAGTCCACATGTCCCGACTGTCTGGCAAACACTTCTGAAGGAGCTGAAATAAAGTAGCTCAGCCGCAGTGTAGCATCAGCATGTTTTATTCCCTCTCGTCACCAGCCGGAGACCAACATGCCCGACGACGGCTAGTTACCGTTGATCACCGTTGTCCAACTCATCACCCACTCATACACACATATGCATGTTGGGGCATGCACTTCGCGAACCAGCCAGCCAGCCAGCCCTATAAGCGCTTGCGTGGCCTGGATATATACAAACATCGACGGACAGTGGAGTGAAAGTGAACCCCCCTGAACCTATGATCTCTCCATGCACAGAGTGTTTCCTTACCGCGTCGTGATCCACTGCATCTTCTTCATCTCACAGACTGTGTTCGACGCTTGTTGAACCGGCCGGATCACCCAGCCCTGCCCCCGTGGCTGGGTCTAGTATACATACCCGGAATCTGGGTGCCTAGTATCATGGCCGCATTATGTACATGTCAAATTTCCTTCCC
>LKEA01000017.1:475379-501388 GCA_003795315.1 Cytospora schulzeri | reverse complement strand
GGGGGGGGGGGGGGGGGGGGGGGGGGGGGGGGGGGGGGGGGGGGGGGGGGGGGGGGGGGGGGTGGTGATGATGGGTCAGGTTGGGGTGGCTGGGGCTTTGGAGGATCATTTTGCGGAGTGATCTGTTGGTTGGTTGGTTGGTTGGTTGGTTGAGAGGGGGGGGGATAGATGAGTGAGGAAATAACTTGATGATATTTATTAAACCTGGACGGGTTACAGTCAGGTCCTGTCCTGATGAATGCGTCTCCTCAAACTCCTTGCAAGAATCAGCAAGCATGCATACATGGCAAAGAAACAGTACACTAAGATGCCAGATCATAACAAGACCAATGACAACCCAATTACAGAGTCGCATTCCTGACAAAACCATCCATCCCCCTCCCCAACAGAGGCGGCTTCTCAACCGGACTCCTCCCATTCCTATACTTCCACAGCCGACTCAACTCCTTGACCTGGACCTTCCCAACCGGCAGGCCCATCCTCGTCCTCAGGGCAATAGGACTCTCCCCGTTATGCATCGCCACCCCACCACCACCCCCTTTACCACCCTTCCCCCCATCATCCCCATCCCCATCATCCCCAAGCTCATCCTCCAAACACCCCAAATAACTACAAGCAAACGCCTCCCGCACACAACTCCCCTCATCCCCCACCTTCCCCAGCACAACATCACTCTCCATGAACTCGTTCCCCGTCTCCCTACACCCGACCAGCCTGCCCGTGACAGAGTCCCGCTGCAGCGGGAACATGCCGTCCAGGTAGTGCTGCACGAACTGGTGGCCCCCCCTCCCGTCCGGACACGTCCGCGAGAAGAGCCGGCCGATGAAGCGCGGCATGGAGCGGTCGGCCGTCGCCGAGGTGGCGAAGTGGAGGACCCCCCAGAGGGCGACGAAGTCGGTGGTGTGGGCGTAGTGCTCGATGTGGCCGATGGCGCGTTCGGATTGGGTTGGTGGGGGTGGTGGTGGGCTCGCCGCGTGGGCTGCGGCTGCCGTGTGGGCGGTTGGTGATTCGGTGGTGGTGGTTCCTGTTGTTGTGCCGAAGGGTGGGGGGTTGTTGGTTTTCTGTTGTTCGAGGGCGCTGGTGTTGGTCCTCAGGGGCGGTGGTGGTGGGGAGGTTGGTGTTGGTGGTCGACGGTTGCGGTTGCGGTTGCGGAGGGGTTGGTGAGTCCCTACAGCATCACCGTTTGTCCTTTTCGCCCCGGACTTCTCTGTGGATGATGATGTCTCCTGACTACTAGACCGCAGGGCATCCAACGACGCCGCCAGGGGCCTCGCCTCAGCATTGTCCTGAGAACTAACGGTGCGGTAAGGGTTATTGAAATGGTTCGCCGCATTCCCAAAAGTGTACACCTCCAACTTGCACAGCAGGTTCTGCGGCAACTCCTGCAGCAGCCAGTCCAGCACCAGACCCCCCTCGATGCCGCCCTGCGAGTGCAGGATGAAGACGACCTTGGAGTACCGCGGGTTATACAGCTTCTCCTTGATGATGCGGTAGCACACCCTGACGTCGTTTGTGGCGTACGTGAAGTTGCGCTGGACCAGGCACTCGACCACGTCGAACAGGATGCCGTCCGTCTTGTTGTGTATCCCGATGACGGGCCTCCCAAACGTGAGCGCCAGCCGGTTCAGGTTGTTCCTCATCCAGTGCTCGCCCGCCGCCACGCCGTTGAGGAAGATCCACTGCTCGTGCGCGAACCTCTCCTGCCCGGGCCTCGCGTACTCCGGGTCCGAGTGGAAGACCTCCTCCTCGCCGTTGATCATGAGGCAGAGGGCCTTGTTCAGGGCCATGAAGGCCGCCACGCCGGCCAGCGTCATCCACAGCGGCATGAACAGGGCCACGGGCGGGAAGCAGAGGAGGAAGGCCAGCTGCAGGACGACCAGGACGAGGTGGACGAGGATGCACCAGGCGTTGCCCCAGGTCGGGGCCAGTTCGGACATGTGGCCCGAGTCGAAGGGCCGGAAGGGCCAGAGGACGTAGGGGATGGCCCAGGAGAAGCGGAAGAAGTAGTATATGTCCCATGCCAGCAGCCTCAGGGGCCTGTCGGTGTAGCTGTAGTTGATGACGGTCTGGTCGCCTATCTGGCTGCCGAAGAAGTCGACTGAGCTCCTGATTAGTTTCTTGGATGTGTCTGATTCTGTTTTTGGTGGTGGTGGAGTTGATGTGACTGTGTTTTCCGGGCGGACGGTTGGTGGTCGGAATAGACGCCGGATTAAAGGCGTGCTGCTGGTTTGGGCCATCATGGGAGCTTCAGTCAAGTTGAGCGAGGGGGGATGCCAGAAGTGAGAGGATGGTGATAATAATGAGACGAAAGGGGATTCCAGAAGAAGAATAAATAAGACAGAGAAGAAAAGAAAAGAAAAGAGAAGAAAAAAGAGACAAGATTGTTAAACAAGGCTGAGAGATGAGGGCCAGGATTATTATGTATGTGTGTATGTACGTGTGTATGTATGTGTATGTGTATGTGTACATATAAGGGATATTGATTTATTTATGGCTGCTCACATGTGCCCAATCAACCTTGTCCAGCATCAAAAATAAGGGTCTCACTTAAAGGAGTGGCAGACCATCCTGCTGACTTCATCCTGCTCCATCCTGTACGGATCCGTTACCAACCTGTGTCAGCCTGTACCAACCTGTACCCAATCTGTCCCAACTTGTGGTCCAATGTTGCATGTTGCATGTTCCATGTTGCATGGTATAGCAGCATGGCAACATGGCTGGGCGGTAGCGACTGCTGACCACGGTGGTCGCGGGGGCGGTGCCCACACTGACGCTGCATCTCTTGCCGATCTATGTAAGAGCCTGTGTGCCAATCGATCCATCAGCTCTATTGTTAATCTTCAACCGTATAGGCAACTCTATCTGCCTAGTGCTGACCATTCTTTGCATCTTCGATACGATCTGTTCTGGCTGTGTTCCTAAAAGGTTGATGGAACGAGCTGAGGAATGTTTATTGAGGCTTGAGTTGAGTTAGTTAGTTAAAAAGAGGTGAGTTAGTTAGAAATAAGGCTCAGTCAGTCATGGGTATTCAGCTACCATATTAGGATTAGTGGGTCTCTACTAAATACGAGGCCCTAACCCATTATGAGCCTCACATCTCCTACTTCACTCTTTACTGTCCTTTCTTTTCTCCTTCTCAAGGTTGTACAGTACCTAGGTATTCATCTCCACATGACCCCCTTCAACATTCAAGGAAGCAACACAGTCACACATGTCAGACCCTTCAACCATTTCTGACAAGAAGCCATGTTCCATCCCAGGCGAACGATACCTGCCAAATAGACCCTCCGTGGCAGGTGCTTCCCGTAATTAGACATCGCTGATGACCTCTTAACAAAATACTTAGTCTACGCGATTCGTCTACGGTATAGTGACGCAACTACTCTCCCTCACTAGCATCATCACCACCTAGATCAATACCTATACCTAGACGAAGGGTTTCTCACAATGTGCCATGAGGGAATATGGGTTAATACAAACAGACACAATATTTGACCCTTCACTTGATCACAAACCTATAAGTCCTTCCCCACCACATCACCCAAAGGAAGTAACCATGCCCCTTCGTCTACCACCCCAAGCAGCAGCATCCCTCCGGCCAACCCGCCCCCATCATCACCACTTCATCCCGCGCCATCGCTACTATTCATCCCCCATCAAGTTCGACCAGACCAAAGAGTCCAACGACCCGAACGGCAAACTCAGGGAGGACCAGCCCTTCAACAAGACCAACAGTGGGAAAGGAGGTTCCTCTTCTTCTTCTCCTTCCTCCTCCTCCTCTTCTCACCCGGCCAAACAGGGAGACCCGCAGGAGAAACCGAGCAGGTCCACGGGCGTGAGGAGCGAGGGCGAGGGCGCGGGGGATGAAGGAGGCAAGGCTGCACCACCGCCGAAGGGGAAGGTGCACAAGGGGGACAAGGAGGCGGTCGATGGGGCCTTGCAGCATTCTGTTAAGAGGCCTATCCCCGGTGCTGGGAGTACCTCCGAGGGGCGTGGGGGGGATGCGTTGTAGTGTGTTTTGGTAGCCTGGGTTGTGTGTGTGTCTAGATGGTGTCAGGAATTGTTGTCTTATCGTGACGATGTGAACAGACTGGCTGTATCTTTCGGTGATCAGGTTCCCCCTTTTGGACGGGAACTGAGAGACGAGTTTTACAACACGAACAGCGATGGCATGCCTGACTCTACCGGACATTGAGAAGAACACAGTCCTCGTCCGTGATTTTTGGATGAAGACGGTGTGAGGTCAAGACTGACTCGATGGGCGAAAGGGCAGGACAGGAGACAGGAGGAGAAAAAAGCGACCAAGGGTGTGGTTCTTCCCATCACAGGATGAGCATATACAACACTTGCAGGAGCAGTCAGACCGGATTAGAACGTGGGTGAGAAACATACCTGAGGCCTGGGCTAGGAGTCTCAAGATGATAGGTAGTAAATGAGCTCGGCTGGGAAGAGGGAGTTATTGCTGCCCCTAGGGCCACGGACAAATACATTTTTCTTCTTCCTCCTACCTCGTTGACCATCTATCTATCTATACAGCAAGATAGACACCACCAGTCCTTCCCTCCAAGACGCCAGAGCTAACGCCATACCGATGACCCCTTGAAGCAACGTACCATACAGTACAGTACAGTACAAATGAGGGAAACATAAACCCGACCAGAAAGAAAACAACCCCACAGCAAAACAACAAATCACAAAGCCTTAACGCTCTCGAAAAACGGGTTCCTGGACAACTTGTCATCCGCCCTGACCAACTCCCTCAACCTGCTCACCATCTCGTCCCTGGTCATCTCTCCCCCCCTGACCTGCTCCTTCCACCGGACGAGCACGTCCTTGAGCAGCGCGCTGCCCTCCTCGACATCCTGCCTGCTGTACTTGCTACCCGCAGCGCCCTCCTCGTGCTTGGTCGTAAAGTCCTCGAGCTCGTCCGCCTTCCTCTTGGCCATGCGCACCACCTTGTCCGGGAACCGCACCAGCTCGGCGACGTGGATGCCGAAGCTCTGGTCGCAGATGCCCGGCTCGACCTTGTACAGGAGCGTCACCTCCCTCTTTGCGTCGTCCCCGTCCCTGTCGGCGGCATTGTGACCCCCGGTGCCCCCGATGTGCGCCGTGACGTGCAGGTTCCGCACCTGCGGGTACTGCTCGGCCAGGGCCGTGAGCTCGTGGAAGTGCGTGGCGAAGAGGGCGGCGCAGCCGACCTCGCGGACGATGTGCTCCGAGATGGCCCAGGCGAGGCCGAAGCCGTCGTAGGTCGAGGTGCCGCGGCCGAGCTCGTCGATGATGATGAGGGACTCGGCCGTCGCCGACTTGAGGATGTTGGCCGTCTCGAGCATCTCGGCCATGAAGGTCGACACCCCCCGGAGCTGCGAGTCGCTCGCCCCCACGCGCGCCAGGATCGAGTCGAAGATGGTGAGCTCCGCCGACCCGCAGGGGACGAAGCAGCCCACCTGCGCCATGAGCGCCACCACGCCGATCTGCCGGATGTAGGTGGACTTGCCGCCCATGTTGGGCCCCGTGATGATCAGGAAGGACGACCTGTCCCTCGTGAGCTCCACGTCGTTGGTGATGAACTGCACGTCGTCCTGCATCTCCATGCACGGGTGGCGGGCCTCCTTCAGTACCGTCTGCCCCTGCCCGCGGGGGTGTATCGTCGGTCGGACGTAAGAGATGGGCGCGTGGGATGAGCAGTGCGCAAAGGACACGATGACGTCGAGGTGAGCGAGGACGCCGGCCAGTTTCTCCAGGAGAGGGCAGTAGGACGCCGCCACAGAGATGACCTCGTTGGCCAGGCCGCTTTGCGTGCGCTTGTAATTCTCCGACAGCTGCTGGTGCTCGCGACGGATGCTGAGCAGGGTGTTCGTGGTGAAGTAAACGCCGTTCTTCTGGGTGGAACACTCCTTGTACTCCTTCTTGTTGCGGATGCAACCTGCCTCGGCTCTTGTAAGGCGCATGCACCAGCCATGGACTTTGTGGTCCTCGAGGAAGATCTTCTTGTCTTGCTCCTGGTCAAGATCGTTAGCGGCGTTTACGAATTCCCTGTTCATGTCCTGTCGAAGACGGTCTAGCTTCTTGCTTATAATCCGCAGAGTATCGTCGAACTCGGGCTTGATCTTGAATTCGTGGTTGTCCATTGCTTCCAGGTCGATGGTCGTCTCCACCAGCTCCTGGAGCTTGACGAGACCGTCGGAAAGCTCACGGAGCTTGGTGGTGTATGCGGCGTCCAGTGGGTCGCGGTACGCCTCGTCCATTACGGCCTCGAAAGTGCCAATGAACCCGGGCAGTCGGATCACGACCTGATACGCCCTAACAACGTCTTGGAGTGTGGCCTTGTTCCGCTGCAACTTCTTCGCCAGTCGGTACAGATCGGGGACTGATCTCAGGTGCTCCTCCTGCATCGTTTGTCGAAGCTCGGTGTCGTTCACAAAAGCCTCGACTAGTTGCTGACGCTTCTCGATTTCGTCCTTGTCCATCAGAGGCTGTTTTAACCATTGGGCTAGAAGACGACTGCCCACTGGCGTTTTACAGTGGTTCAGAAGTCCATACAAGCTCATCGACTTGGCGCCATCCCGGGCACCTGGCATTAGGTTCAGAGCTTTCAGGGCCGCAGCGTCCAGCTTCATGTAATGCGACAGGTCGTGTTGGTACAGCTGATACTGTCCGAAGTTTGAAGGGTCCTGGAGAACAGAGAGATATTTGATGAGGGCAGCCGACGCGCCCATAGCCAGCTTCAACTCCGTCTGCGGCAGCATCGAAGCAGAGCGCTCGTCCTTTAGGATCCTTGCAAGATCCTGCTCGATGTCCTTGGTGCCGAAGTCTGTCAATGGCCGTTCTGACATGACAACGCCACAGTTGTTGATGATCTGCTTCAGCTTAGCCAGCTCAGGATCCTTGTCCTTCTCGCCCTTGTCGAACTGTATCAGACACTCCTTGACGCCAAGTTGGATCACGAGGGCCTCGAAGTTGGAATACAAGTCATTGTCCAGGAACTCGCTGACACCCAGCTCGCGAACACTGGCATCGGCGAAGCAGACACCGACACTCCTTGCCTCTGTGGCCTTTGCAGAGAACTTGACAGCCATGATCATGGGCGCACCGTCGAATTGTCCACCCAGCTCGTCTTCCACGTCTTGCAGGTTTCCGGGAGAGGCCTGCTTGGCGATCTTCCAGTTCATGCGGCCACCCACACTTGACCATATCTCGACTCGCTTGCCGAGCTTGAAAAGCGCTTCCCTAAGAAATTGGCGGAAGACTGTGACGGTCATAGTAACGGATTCAAGACCAGTGTGGTCATTCTTGCCCAGCTGACGGACAACAGACGTAGTCTTGTAGACGGTCCGGGCGATGAAGTTGGCATCCTCTCCATGGGCTGTGTACCAGTCGCCCCGGTCGAATATGCGTACAGTCTCATCGTTCCGGTTTGGAAGGGACTTGAAGAACCGGATGAAGCCGTGTTCGTCATCGACCTAGAGATAATTTGGGTTAGTACTGCCTATATGGGAAAATGGTGGTGGGGGCTGGTTGGGGGCGTAAGATGATCAGATTACCTTTAATTCTGGCCTGGAAGACATGATAGCACGTAAAAGAAGGGACTGAACAAGAACAAAGAACAAGAGTACGAAGTCTGTTATCAGCCAATTCCCATCCCAGATTTTGTGGAAGAAATTCCCTGGGCCTTGCGCGGTAACAAGTGTGAAACAAAGTACTTCTCCGGCGAGACTGGAAAGGAAGTCAACTACAAGATCAAGTGCAAGTGCAAGGCAATGTCAAGGTCAAGTCAAGTCAAGACAAGAGAACGCGTGCCGCGACTTTCCATTAAACGGGAGACGCGACTTGACAAGGGTTCCCTGACGCGCTATGGGGACCACTAAATGCGCTAAAACCCCAGGTGGGTTCAGGCCTCAGACCGCCCTAAGAATACTGCCGCCCGACCTGCCGAGCTCCCAAAAAGTCCCCCAAAAAGTTCCAATTGAGCCCCGCGATTTGCCAGAACTACTTACCGAAGATCCCTCCACACGACAGTCCTCCTTCAAGAACAAGACCAGGAATGACCATGGAGAACGACCAGAACGCCGCAGCTGGTGAAGCTCCCCCAATCTCAGAGCTCCCCATGGATGATGCTCCAGCGCAAGTGGAAGACGCCCCATTGCAAGCCGAAGAGACAAACTCGAGAAAGCGACAGCGAGAACAAGACGATGTCGATCAACAGACGACCCCCCTCGACAATGACGCGCCGGAGCAGCCCTCAGGCGAAGGCAACGCAGCTACAGCCGCCGCAGACGGCGCAGAAGAACCCAAACTCTCCAAGAACCAGATGCGAAAGCTGAAGCGTCAAAAGGTCTGGGAAGAGCGCAGGCAAGACCGCAAGGTACAGCGCAAGGAGAAGCGGCACGAGAGGACCGCCCGGAACCGGCTCGAGCGCCAGGAGAAGGCCGCGGAGCTGGCGCAGGCCGAGGGGATCGACAAGGACGAGGCCATGAAGAGGATAGTGTCGCTGGAGAAGCAGAACCAGAAGAAGAACAGGCAGACCTACGTCGTGCCACTGTCCCTCATCATCGACTGCGACTTTGAGAAGTATATGCACGACAACGAGCTCGTGTCGTTGGGGGCCCAGATCACGAGGAGTTACTCGATGAATAAGCAGGGGGACTACCAGGCGCATATACTGGTTAGCTCCTGGGGTGGCAAGTTGAAGGAGAGGTTCGAGACGGTGTTGAAGAATACGCATAAGAATTGGAAGGGGGTGTCCTTTGTCCAAGAGGATTTCGTCGAGGCGGGAAAGGTGGCCTGGGACATTATGAATGGACCCAACGGCGGCAAATTGTGTCCTACACTTGGAGGCGACGACCAGGATGCACAGCAACAGCCCAACGACGTAGCTGCAGGCGAGGAGGGAGCAGAACCAGGCCAAGAGGGTGCACAGGAACCCGACAAAGAGACGGGCGCGTCTGACAACAAGCCCATACCTGAGTTCACCACCGACTCCGTCATCTACCTCTCAGCGGACTCACCCAACACCCTCGACAAACTGGAGCCCAACACGAGCTACGTCATCGGCGGGCTGGTAGATCGGAACCGGGAGAAGTTGCTATGCCAGCGGCGCGCCGAGGACAAGAACATCCGGACGGCCAAGCTGCCAATCGGCGAGTACCTCCAGATGGCAAGTCGACAGGTGCTGGCGACGAACCACGTCGTCGAGATCATGTGCAAGTGGCTCGAGACTGGGGACTGGGGCAAGGCGTTCATGGAGGTCATCCCTAGGCGAAAAGGTGGACGGCTCAAGGGTGAAGATGGGGAGGAGGATGGGGTTGCGGACGCGGACGCAGACGCGGATGAGCAAGGCGAGGAGGCGACCGAAGTTGGGGCTGAGCAAGGTGGCGAGGAGGGAAAGAAGGAGGGCGAACAGCAGGCAGATGATACTGCTACTGCTGAGGTATAGGATGCCAGCCCTCCTGCGGCAAAGACATCAGCCTCGATGAACTACGGGATCACGCCTTGGCTTTCAGACATACGGCGTTGCCACTACAGGAGCGAGTGGAGAGACTACTGGATAACCAAGATACCACTTTGAATGAACGAATCGTTTTTTTTTGGATTCAATTCTATGTAATTGTCCTTTTTTGTTTCCCCGGACTTTTCATGAACTTGCCTCATGCCTCTGTCAAATCCGCAATACTAACAACACTAAGAGTCACAGCATTATCCGTGGCCGGCGGCAAGACTCCACCCCCGGCGATCAGCAACTTAGTCTGATCCTCCGCAAACACCCTCAGATGCCTACTATACGACGTAGGCTCGGGCGTCTCATACTCATACCACTCGTCCGCGTCCCCCAGCGCCGAGTTCGTAAACACGGTGCTCAGCCCCCCACAGCTCACCACGATGGTACCGTTCACCCCGCCGACGGCGTCGCTGAAGACGACGTACGGGCTCCCCTTGGGCTCGGTGCCCGTGTTGGCCGCGACGAGGGGGACCGGGTCGGCGCTGTCGAAGTCCAAGGGGGAGGCGCTGATGCGGTACGTCACGGCGAAGCTGTAGCTGCCCGAGAAGTTGTGGCCCCACTCGTACGTCATGATGTAGTCGCCCGTCGGGAGCTGCGCGACGGTGGTCATGCCGGGGCGGTCGGTGTACTCGTCGTAGGCGACGTCGTCGACCGGGTCCGTCCAGGTGAGGAGGTCCGTGGTGGTCTGGTGGACTAGTTTCTGGCCGTGGGCTGCGTCGCGTTGGTCCGAGTAGTAGATTACTAGTTGGTCTTCGTAGATCCTGCGCACGGAAAGCATTACCTGTCAGTGAGATCGGTCCAGAGGAGGGTAAGGAATAAGGGTGAGTGAGTGGGTGAGTGGATGAGTGAGTCGAGTCACGGATGACTTAGGTTAAACTCACATGAGAAACGGCTCCCAGACCGGTGTAACCCCATTATCAGGCTCGGCCTCACCCCCAGCAGCAACATGGCTCACAAACTCCCAAGTATACCCAGCATCCGTGCTCGCGTACACGTCGATCTGGGTACTACTCAAATCCGACGGGATCGAGTTGCCCGCCAGCAGCACCGTCCCCGCGGCGTACCCGCCAAAGTCCACGGGCAGCTCGTACAGGAACGGCTGGTACCTGTTGCCCCAGCCGTTGGCCTGGTCCGTCACGTTGGCGATGTGCTCCCACGTGAGGCCGTGGTCGGCCGACCGGTAGATGGGGAAGTAGACGGGCGGCGGCTCGGGCGAGTAGTTCTCAAAGGTGGCCAGGAGGACGTTGCCCGAGAGGGTGAGCTCGGCCGTGCGCGCGTAGAGCACCTCCGGGTCCGTGTAGTTGTCGGCGTCGGCCGGGTTGAAGATGACGACGTTGTCGAAGGTGGGGATGGATTCGTT
The DNA here is from genome assembly GCA_003795315.1 of Cytospora schulzeri. Classification (NCBI taxonomy): domain Eukaryota; kingdom Fungi; phylum Ascomycota; class Sordariomycetes; order Diaporthales; family Cytosporaceae; genus Cytospora; species Cytospora schulzeri. The sequence continues at coordinate 490,529 of LKEA01000017.1, read as the reverse complement.
GCGGAGGTGCACCACCGCCCCCCGGGAGGAGGAGGAGGGGCTGGCGAGGGTGAGGGTGAGGCATGAGAGGGTCGTGGAGAGGAGAACGCTGGACTTCAGGGACGACAACATCTTGTTGGGCGGGCTGGGTAGATTGATCTACCGCGTGAGGATCGTCAGGAGGATACAGGAAGTCCCAGACCAGCCTTACTACTACCAGACTTCTGCATCACGGACATGAAGACGATGCTACATCCTAATTATATAGACTTATAGACTGGTCCCAACTCGAGCATGTATTATTCCCCACGATGCCATCATGCGGCCCTAAGAAACCCAATGTTCCTGGCTAAGAGGAGCTAAGCACGCCCGCATGACCAGTACCCAGTGCCTCGGTGTATCTCTCGTATCATTCCTATTCCGCAATGGGTATCGAGGGTCCGAGAAGACGGTTTGTCCAAATTGGATGCCTCGGTCAGCACCAGAGCTGAAAAAAAGGTTTCCCCAGTTTTCCCTTGTTGATGAGGAGGTTGAAAGCACCTTGGGGGAAGGTGCCAATCGGAGTGGGAAGAAGACCAGCAGGGGTTCTAGCGGATTGTAACCAGTGACGATCTGGGCTGGGTAAATCCGGGAATGCTTGCCGATGCCCAGGCTAATCGGATGCGCGCCAATAGACATCGTGCCCCCATTCGGTAGGTAAAGTCAGCTGGTACACGAGCTTGTTGATGCCGCCTCCTGCAGGTCTGAGACGGAAAATATGACCACACAAACCGGAATTACACCGAACTGATAGCCCTGTGTTGATACCCTCCATTGTTTCGCCTTGGCGATGTCGTACAACCCTCCTTATCCCTTCGTCCAACGTCATTATACACTTGCCAATCCATGCAAGTAAACACCTATCGTAGGTGCTCAAAACTCCATCGACTCTGGTTCCTCCCGCTCCCTCTTGATCTTGACATCGCCCCTCTCATCCTTCATCAGGGAATTAACGAAACTCCTGAACTGTTCGATGTATGGCTTGAGACTGGTCTTCTCCCAGTCCTGGATGCTCTTCTTCTCATCATCACCATCTTCTTCCGCCCAACTATCAATCTCTTCCAGGAGAGTCTGCACCGTCGGCACCTCTGTCGGGTCAAACTCCTCCAGTTTGCCAGGCCGCGTGTCGATTGGAACACAAACCCTTCCAGTACCAGGGTGCACAACGAATGGAGATTTTAGCAAGTGGTTAAGTTTCTTGCTAACCTCGATATCGAGCCGGGGGTAGGTGTATTCCAGGACAATGTCTTGTTTTGCCGCCAAGAGGTCTCTGGTGTCCAGATTCTTGCTCGCTCCGCCGGCCTTCGTAATTGCGTCAATGTCGGCCCACTTGGACGTCGAAGTCCGCCCCGGCGCGGATGCCCATTTCCTGCGAAGGGCATCATTGAGCTGCTTGTCTGGTAGTAATTGCAGAAGCTTCTCTGCTCGCTCGTCGGTGTCCCAGGGATCTTGCCTCTCGAGGACGTCCTCCGAGAAATGTGTTTTGAGGATGTCCAAACTCCGCCTGTGATATAGTCAATATACGCCGTTCACAAGGCCGTACTCCAGCGATGGTGGAACTCACGTCAGATGTGGGTGCAGCGGCCTCCTGACATTGACCTTCTTTCCACTCTGCGCACCACCCTTCAACACCTCTAGGTATCCCGCCACAGCCCTCCTCTTTTGATCATCCATAGTCCTTGCCTTCTTATCACACACCCAGGCGTGAGCACCACGACGACCCGAGTATACCCACATGATATGCTTGAATCCGAAATCCTCGCGCAGCGCAACGTCCACTACCCTAATAGCCATCGTGATGAACTGCCAGCACTTGATGCAAATGTTGGCCTTGTCACAGCACGTTCGAATGTCGTCGTAATCCGTCAGATCGATATCGAAGCACAATTCTTTGGACAATGGGCGGAAGGCGGAGAGGTTCTTGAGCTGTTTCCGGTCGCGCGGGTTGGTGCTGTAGACGGGGCCGATTTCGAAACGTGAGGGCATGAGGCGGAGTACGTCCTTACGGATTCTGTAAAATGCTATCAGCGGTGTTGAACTACCCGGGATGTAGGAAGATCATGGAATGCCTTACAGATCAGCTGTTGGGAAGGACTGGTATCGCAGATAGGCATCGTTTTGTAATGTGAAAGCGAATTCTCGATGTCCAAAGTCGTTCGTTGGTGTAGGACTGTGATTCAGCCATTGGAAGAGATACCTCCAGGGAAAGAGACGCTGATAGAAACTGCGCATGACTTCAGGGTCGCTCGCGCTGGCTTTGATCGGGGCACCACTACTGCATATATAGTGTCAGCCTCAGCCTCAAATGACCCTAGTTTCACGAGTCTGGGGAAACCATTATTCACCTCTGCTCTGCAGAAGAGTCGGGCGCTGGAGAGCTGGTTGGTAATGCTTGGCTCTGTGTAGCCTTCCCAGTACTGGGAAACTCTTCATCCGAGTCGACATCTGCGAATAGTTCTTCCAGCTTGGTTTCCTTCTTCTTTGGCTCTTCTGATATGGTCATGGCATTGACATCGGCTATAGTGATGTCGGTAGTGGTATCGTCCGCCTGGGGTTCGGTCTTGATTGGAGAATCCTGTTCCATCTGTTCGAACTCCTCACTAGTTGGAGTTGGTACAGGAGGACTGGACGATGGAGACTCCGAGTGTGGCATGATTACGATAGATGGTAGTAGTTCACTATTTGGGCCAACAAAAAGGGAATGGAATAGAAGCAGTGGGCTTCAGTGGTCGTCGACCGGTGGATGTTGGGGAGGAGTGGTGACGGAGGCAAACAAACTCTCGGCTGTCTGGATCATCATAATCAGTTTGGATAATCAATTAGTGAAGACGCGTCGAAACGCGTTGGGGGGGTTTACGCGAGTGCACGGGCCCAATCCATTTAGGTTTCAGGCGACGTTTAACCGTGCGTGCACCATGACAAACGGTAACAGGAAAGCGGGGACCCGATTATACGGTACATAGTGGCACCTACATAGTGCATGTGGCACCTTCACTGTCCTCCGTAATGACATTCGGCTCCGAAGTCACAAGTGATGTTTCTCTGCATCAATTCACTCCCTTTCAAGGAACTCGAAAGCTGCGACTTACGTACCTAGGTAGGTAAGTAGTGATTCAAGCACAGATCATTTCTAATATTCTACTTGAAAAAATAGTCGGAACTAGCGACTGTGTAGAGGAGAAGAATATGTTGTTGTAACTTCTGTTTGATGGCCTGATTTCCCGTTGCTGCGGCCGGAACTAACGTCATCAAGCGCCGGACGTCAACGTCGACCGATACCCCGGGCCATTATCTACAATCTACAATCTACAGTCTACCCAAGTAGATACCCAAATACGGATGTCTGCTCATACCATCCCAACTACAACATCGAAGTCAACCAGTCCCTTCCGCCCCGATCGCCGCTCCTTCATATGATACTCTGTTACGTCCAATTTCATTTTTACATTAGTCCACAGAGCTTCTTTTCAATCTAATCAGTTCCAATCCCGCATTCAATTCCCTCGAACATCCATCATGGCCCCCCTTCGACTTCTCATCGAAGATGGCAAGTTTGTCGATGCCTCCGGCCGACAAATTACTCTCCGCGGTATCAACGTCGCAGGTGACGCCAAGTACCCCAGTGAACCCTCTGACCAGCCATCACAAATCGCAGACGGCTTCTTCGACGGGGACAATGTCAGCTTCCACAAGCGGCCGTTTACGAAGGACGAGGCACATGGCCACTTTGCGAGATTACGACGATTTGGTTACAATACGATCCGATATATATTTACATGGGAGGCTATCGAGGCAAAAGGCCCGGGTATATATGACGAGGAGTGGATAAGCCATACAATCGAGGTGTTGAGGGTTGCAAAGAGCTACGGGTTCTTGGTGTTCATGGACCCTCATCAGGATGTGGTACGTCTGGCCTTCCCACCTGCTCACGGCCTTGTAGCAGTGTCAACTACATGCATCTGACTGACTCTGATCATCTTTACAGTGGTCACGCTTCTCCGGTGGCTCCGGCGCCCCCATGTGGACGCTCTACCTCGCGGGTTTAAACCCTCAATCATTCGCCGCCACCGAAGCCGCCATCGTGCACAACACCTATCCGGAACCAGAGAACTTCCCCAAGATGATCTGGTCCACCAATTACACCCGCCTCGCCGTCGCGACCATGTTCACGCTGTTCTTCGGTGGCAAGGATTTCGCTCCAAAATGTATCGTTGACGGAGTGAATGTGCAGGATTACCTCCAGAGCCACTTCTTCGGGGCCATAGAGCATCTTGCCATAAGGATAAAGGAGGCAGGCGACGTTTTGAATGATGTCGTCTTTGGATGGGAGACTATGAACGAGCCCGGGCGAGGAATGATTGGCCTGGAAGATATGACTGTCATTCCCAAACACCAGGCGCTCAAGAAGGGAACAACTCCTACTATTTGGCAGGCCATGCTGACGGGGTCTGGGCGTGCGTGTGAGGTTGATACGTGGGACATGGGCGGCATGGGACCGTACAAGGTTGGCAAGACGTTGATCGACCCTCATGGCGAGTCGGCCTGGTTGCCGGCTGACCATGACGACTTACGGTACGGCTGGAAACGCGACCCAGGATGGAAACTCGGGGAGTGCATCTGGGCTCAACACGGAGTTTGGGACCCGAGTTCGGATACGCTGCTGCGAAAGGATTACTTCGCAAAAGACCCCAAGACGGGCGCCATGGCTGACTATCCATACTTCACCAACAACTGGTTCATGGACTTTTATAGGCCATATCGGGACATGGTCCGATCACACCACCCAGAGGCGCTGATGCTGTGCCAACCACCGGTGCTGGAGATCCCGCCAAGTATCAAAGATACCGAAGATGACGACCCGAACATGATATACGCGCCACATTACTACGACGGCATAACGTTGATGACCAAGAAATGGAACCGAGTATGGAACGTGGATATACTCGGAATTTTACGCGGCCGGTACCTCACACCTGCATTCGGCATCAAGATCGGAGAGACGGCCATTCGAAATTGTTTCCGGGACCAACTTGCGGCGATCCGGAAGGAAGGTCTGGATTACATGGGCAACCACCCTTGTGTGTTGACCGAGTTTGGTATTCCATATGATATGGATGACAAGGAGGCCTATAAGACGGGCAACTACTCAAGCCAAAGCGCGGCCATGGACGCAAACCATTTTGCTGTGGAGGGCAGTGGCATGGAGGGCTATGCTCTCTGGGTCTATTGCACAAACGTGAGATGCTTTTTCAAGTCTTTTACAAGTGGAGGTTCGAATACTAATCGGGGATTGCATATAGAACGTTCACCAATGGGGCGACCAATGGAACGGCGAGGACCTCTCCATCTACTCCTTCGACGACCCGCCGCTACCCGTCTCCGCCGTGCCACGGTCCAAAGCAGATTCCCTATCGTCATCTAACGCAGCACCAAGACCGTCCGAAGACGTAACGGTGACACCAACCAATATCAAAGACACCCTCACCAACGGCCGCCCATCCGTCTCATCATCACCGCCCCACCACGCCAGCGCCGGAGAGAACTCCCACAGGATGATGAACACGACGGACCCGCAGCTCAAGGCGGAGACGCCCGGGTACCGCGCGGCCGAGGCCTACGTGCGGCCGGCGCCCGTGGCCGTGGCCGGCGACATCACGCACTACACGTTCGACCTCAAGAGCTGCACGTTCACGCTGCACCTGCGGACGTCGAGGGAGCCCGGCGCGGACGCGCCGACGGAGGTGTTCCTGCCGGTGTACCACTTCCCGCGGGACGCGTGCGCGGTGGAGGTGTCGGGCGGGAAGTGGGAGATTGGGGACGGGGAGGACGGGGTGCAGATGTTGCGGTGGTGGCATGGCGTTGGGGAGCAGAGTGTCAAGGTTGTGGGGATGGTTAGGAGGTATCATGCTGGGGGGGCTGGGGCTGGGGGGAGGGATGGCGGGGCGGGGGAGGAGCCGGGGTATTATGATATGATTAATAATTGGGTTGCGAATGGGTGTGTTGTTATGTAGGTTTGGGGAGGGTGTGGTACTGTCTCACGGGGTGCTTTTATTATCACATACACACAATACCTATCAAGAGAGGGAGGCGGGAGAGGTCTTGAGAGGTCTTGAGAGCATGACCATAGCGTGTTCTACTTACATACCTAGTACTTATGGCCTGAGACTGGAAAGGGGGGGGGTGCTTCAGAAGAAAGGCAAAATCAGGATCAATGCTTGCTGTTCGAACTTCCAATCGGGACTACGGGATTGCATTATTGGACGCGTGCAGAAATCCTGATTGAAGGTTTACAATCAATTACTAAGAAGGGCGCCTCTCTCTCTCCCCTCTGTCAGGGGCGGGCTGGCTGAGCCTGCAGTAGTAAAGATGCCGTGTAACGGGCGAGTTGCTCCTCGTGCCTTGCAGCTGACTGACTGACTGACTGTCTTGAGGAAAGAGAGAAGGGGTGTGTCTGTTTGGGGTTATCTAGTGTAGTGGTTCGTGATGTTTTTACACTATGCCAGCTGGTCTTTCGGGATATCGGAATAGAGAAGCTTCATGTTCTTTTTCTTCTTTCTTTTTTCCTGGCATTTGGCCGATCCCCTTGTGTGGAAATCTTGAAAAACCAGTACCAGTTGCCGGTTTCCGACGCCTTCAGCCGCATGGCTCCAGAGCCTCACCCAGGTCTCACGTCTCTTTTGAACGACCTGCTTCAGGGGTCCGCGTTTCTTTTGAGGCTGAAGGAGGGTGAAGGAGGGTTGGGGGCGATCGCAACCACACACCCACTCACTCCTCTGTGCCTTGCAGCTGCATGAAGCCGGTTCGGGGCTCTTTTTGACTTCATACGTGGACTAACTACCTAGGTAAGTAGCTGGTTAGGTAGGTAGGCACTTAAGTACGTAGGTACTAATGATCCCATGATCATCATTTCTTGCCATGGTTTTTTTCCTTTTCTTTTCTTCTTTGTGGATGCTTGGGTGGTAGTTGGGCTTCAACCGAAGTGGGACCTTTTGTGTAGGATCGCGGGAATACGTATTGAGGGCGCTTCCTGGATCGACGCTCTTGGGTCTTGTTCCTTTTTCTTTTGTAGTGAAGCGATGGATGGATGCACTGCAAAGTTAGTAACAAGAGAACTAGAATATGTACACGACATGCTCCATGTTTCCAAGATATGTAACACATATTCTTCATCCAGGGCATGCGTGTCGGTCATACTTCGGGAAGCACGACAGGCACCATTAATATACGGGTACCTAGGGTATGTAGGTATTTGTCCAATAGCAGGGCCTATGGGATTGGGTAAAATCTGAAACAAAAGCATATATCAGATCATAGGGAAGCATTACGGGGCCAGGATTGCGTACATATACTACACAGTATAATTTCCCCGGATAGATCGGACTAAAGGGGGGTGGTGTGTGTGTGGCAGATGAAGAAGACGGATTGATGAATACCTGGGTACATACTAAATAGTAGTGTACATAGTAGGCGTGGAGAAGATGGAGAAGAGAGAAGCACTGACATCAACTCCTGAAACACACACTCTACACTCCACCTATTGAGTAGGTAGCCCTAACCCTGATAGAAGCTCGACTCTGCCTGTCACTGAATCGATCCGTTCCATCCACCCCCCTCCCCCCCGCCTTCTCCATCTCCCGGCCCAACCTTGCAACATTGAACCCCTTGAATTTGAGGATTTGTTGGAAGTTGATGAGACCTGGACACGACTTACGGAATGGCAAGGCAATGCAAGTATCTCGAAAGTTATTGCCAGATTTTCTTCAAATTTCCTTTGAGATCCCGAGAATTTACGAAAATCATGAATACGTGCCGTCTTTTCCCCCCTGAAAGTACCTAGGTATTCGTTGTATGTCGTACAGCACGGAGCATACATACCTCCACTGTGGTTTTCTTTACTGCGCACACACCCCATCCCCACCCCCTCAATGCTGCCATCTGATTGATCGATTGGGGTTTGATGACTTCACCTACTAAGCACACAGCACAACAGCGCACACACTGGCAAGAACGGCAGAACGAGGGGGAGCACGACAAGGCAGGCGGGCGCATGCACTAGACGGGCATCTCGAATATCCACCATTCCGCAATCCGCAATCCGCATCTGCAATCTGCATCTGAAAGCTGCACATTCACACTGCGGGCCCCCCAGCGACCCAGCACAAACCCAGTGCCCAGCCAGACACACGCAGTACTTTTCGAGCCATTCCAGTCCCACTTACTCCGTATACTGTACTATACTGCCACACTCTACCAAATAATCCTTCCTGTTCGTTGTCTCCTCCCACTTGCGTCCATCTGGTCGTCTGTCGCGCGGATCCGATTCCCATCATTACCTATCCAGCCTATCCATCGCATTATACTCACACACCCACCCAAGGTGGCCCCCAAGAAAACAAAAACACAAAAAGAGCCAAGCAAAGCAGAGCTAGGCCAAAGCAAGGTTCTGGAACTTCCTGCAGCAGTTGGTTGTGTGCAACTGCATCTTCCCCCCCCGAGGTCGCCTCCAATAGGCGCGCACCGTATCATCAGTAGCCGCCCAAACTTGCCGCTACCTGAACCTGAACCTGAACCTGAACCTCCATCGTCGAGGGGGGGTGGGAGAAGACTGATCGATCAGGCACGAAGAGATACACGAGAGAGAGAAAGAGAAAGGCATTTGGTCCCCACTCTCTCTCACCCTCTCACACACTCTCTCTGTGGCCTGGTCTGCGACATACTGTGTAGCCTTACTCAGTTTACTCAGTTACTTGCTCAAATAATTCTAATTATTTTTTGGTGGTTGTTATTATAATGTAAGTGCGCACTCGTCATGCCCTGATCTCTTTCAATTGTTTGTACCAATTCGACAGCGCCTCTTCCAACCCAACAGATCAGAACAGAACAGAATAGGTACTTGATTACCATGTGCTGCTGTTGTTGTCGTTGTTGATGTTGATGTTGATCTTTCGGCGCTTATTTTTTCGTGTTGCCTGTTCAGATCCCTGTTCCTGTACCTGTCCCTGTTCCTCTTTATTCCTATTCTATTCCTGATTCAGTTTTCCTCTTTATCGCATCGCATCACATCAGTCACTCTTGTGTGTGTGTGTATGTGTGTGTGTGGCCTCGGACAACGACCGCCTGGATACTTTTACACTACACTGAATGATTCATTGATTGAATGATTAGTTGATTGATTGTATGTACACATAGAAATGCTCCCCAACTTTCGCTCCAACAAAGGCGACCCCACCACGCTCAAATGAGCAAGAATATACAACGCCAACGCTCCATTTCGAGTCTTTCCTCACGGGGTGTTGTTGATCGCGATAGAGATAGAGATCCCACCAGCGGAGGATTGGGATTGCTGAGTCCCTACAACAGCAGATCACCTCTTGCCGGCCTCCACCATTCTCCCGGTTCTCTAGATGCCACCGCAAATCACCTCTCCCGCCCAACTTTCCTGCTGGAGCGAAAAGCAACCGAGGATCTTGCAAAGCTCGACGGCGTCCTCTTTGACGATATCCCCACCCTCGGCTCCAGGAGCACCCACATATCCAGTTTAGGCGCCGGCTCTCCATACCCGACCATCAACACGTCGCTTGCTCCCACCAACGCGATCCCGAACCACCACCTCTCTGCCTCTTCGCCAGGAGGCCCGAGGAGAAGAGCAAATACTGCCAGCGGCCCGCTCTCCCCCGTGCCTCCCGCCGACTCTCCTATTGACCGTCACAGTAGACCTACGAACCGCGCCCTCGCCAATTCTCCTACAGCTCGCCGTCCTACGAGCCCTCTCCCTCCTCAACTCGCACCCGCACCCGCACCCGCACCCGCTGCGTCTGCGCCTCCTCCACAAGCGCCCCCGAGACAGCGAACCACGAGTCCTGCCGCCGCATCCCCTCCCCCGCAAGCGAGATCTCAAACTGTCCCCCATACGTCCTCGAACTTTAGTCCGGCCGCGAACATGTACGGCCAGCGACAGCCTTCAGGGGTCGATCCCTCGAGGCCGTTCCAGGTCCCTCTCCCACCCCCACCCATGTCGCCTCCTCCAGCCATAGGGTCGTCGTCCATCAATAACATAATGACGAATATTCCTCCCCCACCTCCACGATATGCCAGTGCGCCGGCCGGAGCAATACATCTACCAGGGCCACCGGGTGCACACCCTCCTGGCGGACTGCCTCCTCCTCCGGGGCCACCTCCTGGTAACACAACACAATGGCAAGGCACCTGGAACAATGCGTACGGGTCCTACATACCGCCACCTCCGCCCCAACAAGTGCCCCGCCCGTACAACCCACAGCCATACAAGACTGTCAATGGCCAGACCATCGCGATACCTCCACCTCCGCCTCCCACCGAAAGTATGCAAATGTCGGCTACCTACATACCGCATGGTGACACATACGGAGAGGGGGTCGGCATACCTGGCCTGGGCATGGACGACATGGCGGCCTGGTCTGCAAGCTCACAGACGTCGTGGCTGGCTGGGCACAACAGTATAGGCAGTCTGAATACCACAAACGCCAGCGACACTACTGCTTCGACGCCGGTCGATGCCTATGGGAATCACAACAGGGGGAACTCGACGACTTCGAATGCGACATCGAGCGGTGCATCGGGGATACCGCCCGAACTCGCTGCACAGTGGCCGTTGGACCGCGTACTGGACTGGCTCCAGGCGAATAACTTCAGCAACGACTGGCGCTCGACGTTTCGTGCGTTGGACCTGCACGGGAACAAGTTCCTCGAGGTGGGTAGTGCGCACGGCGGTCGAGGGAACTTTGGCATGATGCACCAGTTGGTATATCCTCGGCTAGCATCAGAGTGCATTAGTAGTGGAACCGGATGGGATCAGCCACGTGAGCGAGAAGAGGGGAAGAGAATGCGCAGGTTAATACGCAGCATCGTGAGGGGCGAGACGCCCGGCAGTGGCATGTCATCATCCCACACGAGGAAGGAGTCAATCAGCAATACTTCTCTTGTGCCAACCAGTGCAGGCCCGGACAGCGGCTCACCGGACACTCCTATCAAGGCCCCAGGCCCAGGATTCTCAGTTGGACGTAGGTCATCATCACAGATACGGACGCAGACCATGCCCATTCTTTCTTCTTGGAACGGTGTTAGTAACTCAGTCAATGCTTCAGACCCAGGCGGCAATCACAGGAAACTGCTACTTGGCAATATCGACGACGAAGCCACCCACCGCCGCAGCCCGGTCGCCAGCGAACCAGGTGAGGTAGGAATGACGAACACGGAGCGCAGCAGCAACCGAGGCTACAGTCCCGCGGGGAGTCCGGCACCTACTCAGGGTCTTTTCTCGTCTTCAACGGCGCCCAATCTCGCTTCGTCGCCCGGCGGGAGATTTGGGAGCCACAGAAACCGAAACTCCACTGACTCAGTCTCAAGCAACGCAGCTATTTATGGATCCGGGGTACCCCCTGATGCGAGCCAGGTTTTACGGTCCCAGATGAATTTCGGCGACATGGCAAAGGACACGCGCCGGTATGGACATGACGGCAGTACTAACCGGCCCAGCCCCCTCGGCGACAATGCATCGACCGGCGACCGATCCGCCGGCGCAAGCGAGCCACCCGGCTCGGCCAGGGAGGGCAAGTCTTTCCTGTCGTTCCTCAACCCCCGGAAGAAGAAGCACCACGATGACCCAGATTCGCCTACGAGCCCGATGCAGTTCAAGGCGCACTCGCTGGGGAGCAGGGGGAACGCCAGCGAGACCTCGCTCGACAGGCCAGGATCTAGCGTCTCAACATCACACGAACAGCATACACCGGCATCGTCCATGAGATCGAGACGTATCACGACAGGGAGGATATTCATACTTGCAACGTTGGACTACTGGAACTACCGGATGGTGGACGTCTCGGACGTCGAGTCGGCTTCGGACCTGCGACAGCTCATATGCGTGAACCTGGGTCTGCCGGACGCGGATGGTGCACAGATTTATCTCACCGAACTGGGCAAGTTCGACCACGAGGACCAGCTGGACGATAGCCAACTCGTCGCGAACAAGAAGGTGCGGGCCGATGCAGCGGGGTCTCTGAAGGTATTTGTCCGGCCCGGAAACATGGGTGGACTTTCTGTGAACATCGGCCAGTCGCCGATTGCGCTTTCGCCGGCTCACCTGCCACATGGCGCGAACATTGACGAGGATACATATGCGCGACTGAACGGTCAACGAAGGAGGTCTAGTTCCTCCCCGCCAGCATCGAGGCAGAACACCCTGACTGGCGGAGAACATGGCAAGCCCACAACGTCTGGCGCCGACGACGACGAGAACAAGGACACCAACAGCAAGGACATCTCTCAACAGGCCGAGGCGTACCGGACCGAGATGGAAAGGAAACAACAGGAGTATCTTGCCAAGCGCAAGGCTGCCAAGGACAATGGGAACTCGCCTTCGGAGAACGGTACGGGCTCGTACAGCGGTATCGTGGGACGCAATGTCAACTTCGACGAACCGCGCAACTCGCCCTTTGAGGACAAGAAGCCCTTCGAAGCCGCATTTGCACCGCAGCGACGAGCTCCTGCAGCCCCTCTTGACCCTTCAGCGACTCTCATCAAGGCGAACTCATTGTCTAAGAGAGGTTCGCATCAACGAACTAGCCAGGGAAGCATGGATGGCTTCCCCACCAAGCGGCAAGGCACCGGGATGACGGAGAGCCCTAAGCAGATGGCAGAGAAGAGGAAGCCGACCAACGAGCGCCAAGCGCTTGGTGGCATAGGCGCTGCTCTGGCTGGCATGGGCCGTGGTTTGGGCGGAATCGCACACCCTGGAGGTGCGGGCCAGCGGGGAACGTCACCTAACAGGGCGAGTCCGGGATCTGGTGGTGAATCTGCTGGAGCTGCGTCTTCGACAACGGATAGAGGTAAGACTGCTCATTCGAGCAATTTTTCTAAAGAAAACAATGACGATGGTCTGCGACCGGGAACGCCACTCACGCCCAGCTCTTCGACCCTGAGTCCGGGAGGCGTGGCGTTCGACGTGCCCGACTACTCGCCCGGTGGAACCCTCATGCCAACACCCAGTTCACCGAATCTGGAGAGACGCAACGGAGCCAGAAGCCTCAGCAAATCGACTAGGTACCCACTCAAACATGACATGGAAGCTAAACAAAGAACAGGAGAAGATGCCAAGTCTCGAAAGCCAATCTCGGGAAATGTCAGCCCCACCTCAGCAACACGGACCGTATCGGACGCACCGCCACAGCTGCCAAAGGTTGTTGTCAAGCCCAGGATCTTCGATGGGGATTCATCCTCTGACGAGGACGACGATTCCGACGATGATTCCGACGACGGATTGTTTGCGAAGCCTCTTACCGGACGTGGTGGAAACGACACTGCCCAGAAGAAGGGCAAGGAACCGGCCAGCCAACCCCCTGCCAAATCGCCCATCAGCAAGAACGGCACATTCTGGAACGACGCAGATAGTGATGACGAGAAGGATGAAGACATTCCACCACAACCCGCCAATGATATGGGTAAGCGGCCCAGCTTGACCGTTAACACGAAGCGCGCCAAGAAGGGCCTCTCGGTGTCCTTCACGGGCCCTGACCTGCCATCCTCAGCCGGAAGTAGGACCGTGGCGGGAGACGACGATGACCGATCCTCGAGGAGCTCCAGGAGGACGCCGAACACGCCCCACTCCGAAGGATGGGACTCGAATAACGACAAGGACGTCAAACTCAGCAGACGGAAGAGCTTCATGGAGAAGGACACGTCGATCTGGGCCAACCGTCCTCCCACGGATGCACTGATCAACAACCTCGAGGACTTCTTCCCCAACCTGGATGTGGATCAGCCAGTGCTAGAGGAGGGTGAACTACCGGGCGACCTGCCACCCAGTCCGATCGCCGAGGCCGAGGAGCCGCAGGAACATCAACAGTCCAAGCCCATGACATCTTCAAGGATAAGTACCATCTACAACAACGAAAATGATACACTCGGCAGTGATGAATCTACACTCAAGGCGCTCGAAAGGCCAGCCTCCATCGTGAGCGTCGCACGTAGGAGCACACGGCGCTCTGGAGGGCTGGGAAGGATGAAGTCCATCCGAGAGGTGGCACACAAGCGGTACACGCAAGGCGCCAGCGCGCCGCCACCCGTTCCAGCGGCGCCCAACAGCAGCGGTGGTGGCGGTGGTGGCGGCGGCAGCAACACGGCCGGGAGCAAGAACTCGAACCTGATGCGGCGCAAGTCGACCAAGATGTTCAACGCCAACATCGTGCAGATCCGACCCGAGCGGGGCTCCATGATACTTCCGCAGATCCCGCAGGACCACCTGCCGAGCCTGCCGCACAGCGCCAACAACCAGATCCCCAAGCGGCAGACGACGTTCCGGTGGTTCAAGGGCCAGCTCATCGGCAAGGGGACGTACGGGCGGGTGTACCTGGGCATGAACGCGACGACGGGCGAGTTCCTGGCGGTCAAGGAGGTCGAGGTGAACCCCAAGGCGGCGGGCGGGGACAAGAACAAGATGAAGGAGCTGGTGGCGGCGCTGGACCAGGAGATCGACACGATGCAGCACCTGGACCACGTCAACATCGTGCAGTACCTGGGGTGCGAGAGGAAGGAGACGAGCATCTCCATCTTCCTCGAGTACATCCCCGGTGGCAGCATAGGGTCCTGCCTGCGCAAGCACGGCAAGTTCGAGGAGAGCGTCGTGTCCAGCCTGACGCGGCAGACGCTGTCCGGGCTGGCGTACCTGCACCGGGAGGGGATCCTGCACCGGGACCTCAAGGCGGACAACATCCTGCTGGACGTGGACGGGACGGCCAAGATCTCGGACTTTGGCATCTCCAAGAAGACGGACAACATCTATGGCAACGACAAGACCAACAGCATGCAGGGGTCCGTCTTCTGGATGGCGCCCGAGGTGATACGGTCCCAGGGGGAAGGGTACAGCGCCAAGGTGGACATTTGGAGCCTGGGGTGTGTGGTGCTCGAGATGTTTGCGGGGAGGAGGCCCTGGAGCAAGGACGAGGCGGTCGGGGCGATATACAAGATCGCTAATGGGGAGACGCCGCCTATCCCTGAGGAGGTCAGTGCTGCGGTTAGTCCGGTGGCTTTGGCTTTTATGTGGGATTGTTTCAGCGTGTAAGTCCTTTTTCTTTCTCTTTCCTTTTTCTTTTCTTTCCT
>LKEA01000017.1:451392-464113 GCA_003795315.1 Cytospora schulzeri | reverse complement strand
GCAACGCTACTATAGTAAAAGTCCCCGCAAGACATTACTTACTTAGGAGTTTCGGTGACGCCAATTCGGGTTTATGTCCCAGGGCCGGTTTTGGGTTTTGGCCATATGATGAGATTTTGGGTAGCATTTGTCAGCGTCAAGAAGGATATGGGGAAAAACCCACCAAAACCACATACGAATGCACGATGGGAATCAAGACACTCCCGAGGTTTAGCTACTGTCTTTGAGGCCTGCTGACATGCAAACCGACACGCTTCGATGCCCTCAGGTGTAGATCTCTGCTCACATCGAGACCTTGCCGAGACTTGCATGTCGTTTGAGATACAGAGGCGTTGGGTTGCCCTTACTCTACCAAGACAATGCTATTTGGAAGAATCATTACCCATAAAATATCCGTCTATATTTTTTGTTAGTTCGTGACTCACAATGCTACACTCTCACAGTAGCCGAAACCCGCCCATCAACCTGTGGTAGTCAGCTCGGATGAGGGGGGCCAAGGCTTCAACATAACGTCATTTTTCCCTTTGTCCCTATCCGAGGAGAAGAGAAGAGCAAAGGGCCCCTTGAGAAACGGCCCGTACACTAACACCGAGGTAAGGTACTGTGGTAGAGCCCCAGCCGCTGGCCCGAGAGCATCAAGGTCCCAGGTGTATGTACCCTTTTCCTGCAAGCAAGCAAAATGTTGGGGATGGAGAAGGGGGCCCTTGGAGGAAAGCATGCAAAGCACAGATGGGGATTCCCCTGGCTGCAAGGGCTTCGGTACCGACCGTCTGGGCAATGTTTTTATGTTTCCAGAACAATTTTACAGGGACGCACCGTGCAGGATGGGGAGTATGTGTACCCGGTGAATTGGATGTGATAGGCTTGAAGGGGCTTTCAAGCCATTTCAGTGGTGGGGAGTATCTGGAACACAATAAAACGGGTTTCACGGCGAGGCTGACATCCGGTCGGTTTCCTCCATTAGACACTCAACAAACTTCGCTTTTGCAATTATACGCAGTTTCAGTTCGATCAGCCGCCCTCAGCGTCCCGACATCGTTCTTCTTTTAGTCAATTTTCTAGAGGAGAACGTGGCAGTTGAAAGAAAGTGCCGTCCATCGTCGTAAGTCTCAAGACTGAATATTACCGCAGCATTCCTGATCCCGAAAAGAATGCGATTGGAGGATACACGACAGGAACATGCCACGATAGCTGTGTCTCAGAGGAAGAAAAAAGAAGGGGAAAACCGACCATCTGGCTGTGCGATGAGGGAAGGAGAAGCAATCTGTTGTGTTTTTCTTCGGAGTTAGGTCTTACAGAAGTAAAAGTGTATGTAGTAGTAACGGGGTGGCGACCATCCGTGGAAGCTAGAGCAAAGAGGCTAAACCGCATCCTGGCCGGTATCGCGAGGTGCAGGGGGCTACCCAGGCAGTAGGCATGTCGGGGAAAAAAACCCAGTGGCGAGCGATTCATGTTATTCAAACCACGAGCAGCAGCAGCTAAACAATGCGAGTGATGGGGGAAAGAAGGGGCCTTGATCTTCAGACCTGATGAGGCTTGAGGTGGATTTGCATTTACCGGTGAACTGGCGGCAGCGCATGCAGTGACAGGGTATGTACCTCATCTCTGTCATCCGTCTGTCATCCCACACTCTATCGGATCTGATAGATCTTGCAGATAGAGAATAAAGAGTGAGACCAGTGCAGAAACGAGAAAGGAAGAAAAAAGAAGTTGACTAGCCTGAAGATCTGCGTTTATGGTCTCCCCCCCCCCCCAGGTTGGGCTGGTTGGATTAACGCTTGTGCCCTGGGCGATCGAAGAGGCGAGCGGGAGGGAGCCCAGAGATCTGGAATATGATGCAGTGCTACTGCAATCGAAGGGGTGACAGGCGCCGTATTATCGCGTCCAACGGTCGGAAGGGTGAATCAGAATGACCTACCTCGTCCAATGTCGAGAGGCATTTGGGGAGGCCCGGCGACCTGGCTCCAGGTTCCTGGTTTTAGGGTGGTCTTGAGATCGATTGTCTTTCTAATATGCATGTGAGATTATGCCACCATTACGAAGTGCGGTGTGAGCGTGTGGTGGTAGAGAAGGGCGAGACGCGGCGATTCAACTGAGTAGCAGAGACTAGAGAGGGTTGAGGGGGGGGGGTGGTTGATGTTGGGCTCCATGACATGAATAATCTATCGATGGGACCTTTGTTTAGGTGGTATGTGGTAGTGGTAGGTATGCTAGTGAGGCATGGAAGTGGAGGAAAAGCATCTCCCTTTTAGCGTGCCGAAACCCTTCGGTAGTACTCACAACAGCTTGTCAGGCTTGTTACAGGAATCCATGGGTGAAGAGGGCGCAGACGCGGTGGCTCACAAGTCATGTGCTAGCGTTGTCTACTAAGTAAAGTAAAGTTGCTCGCAAGGGCCCGTCCGGCTGAAGCTTTGTTCTTCTTCTCCGCGGACAGACCTGCCTGCCTGCCTGCCTGCCATGTTGATTGATGTCTTGGGGTTTAGTGTGTGTGTGTGTGTGGAAATGTGTGGGACTACCTAGGTATGTATTTCCCCATATTTATTTGTTAGTAATCAAGCATCGATGTACTAGATACAGTTAGTGTGAGGTGACGTCGGAGGGCGGGGGCCCGGATCGTTCCGGATATGGGCCCATAAATTGGACTGCTGCTTGTGCAATTGGTCAGTTGGGAGAAAGGAAATGCCATGCCTCGATCAGCATGGGAATCCGGAACCTTTCCCATCGCTGCCTCTTTTTTTCTTTCTCTTTTCTTTGCCAGGTGACCCCGGCCAACCCTTATGACGACCCTGATGACTCCATGGCGACGCTGGCGATGGTGGGTGGTAGCACTGCAGTATTACGTGCCTCGACTTGCTTGTATTTCGTCTTTATCCGAGAAAGTGTGTGTGTGTGGACGACATTGAAGGTGGTGTAGGAGTGGTGGATGGGGGAAGGGGGGGAAGCGTGAGGGTTGTGAGAGGACTTTTACAAGGAAGTCTGGCCCAGATTAACAGTCACAGTGACGAAACACCCTTTCCAATCCCAACGAAAAATGATACTGCATTTGGATTGACTCGAGAGCCACCAGAACAGGAGTTTTCGAGTCGAGAAGCGCTGGGAGGCCCGCCGGAATGAGGTAAAGTTGACGGTGAAGTGTGGAGTGTGGGGATAGATGTATGTACCAGCATCTTGATGAGAAAGCAAAAGCCGGTGGTATTCGCAAGGGCAAAAAAAAGAAGGGAAGAAAGCTTCCACGGGCCGTGATCCGTCTCCTCAAGTTTTTAAAAAATCGGGGCATTTCTTTCTTCCTCTATCCCAGCAGGCCCAGCAGCCCTGCTACCGCAATGAGACAGGTCTGAAGCGTGGAGATTAAAATATTGTTTTCAGTGTCGTTTGTGAATCTCCGGCTTACTGCTGCGGCGTAAAGTCCCAATTCCCGAATCCGGTTTAGATTGTTTAGACAAGAAAGGGTGGGTCACCCTTGGCGCCTGTTAGTGCAGCTGCATCGGATCTGTACTGAGAATGTACAGTATTCCCAGCACATGTGCGGGTGAGCTGTACCCACGACTCTACTGGTACTCGACACCAATTTTCAGGCCTAACAATCCTTCACATGCCCCCTGTAATCGAGATCGATCTACGCGACCGTGCGGGCCTCAAATCGGCTTCTGGTGATCGGACCAAGATCGAAAACATTCGGATGACAACCTTGGGTTGACTCGCTTTGTTGGCTTTTTTTCCCACACTGTTTTCCAGGCGTGGTTTGGGATAACTGCTGTCAATATGAGATGGCTGGGTATTTCATTGCCTTGGTATCAATGTGAACTATCATGATGGGATATCAACTCTTGCTGTACGTAGAACTCTAAACACGCCTGAACATATGTAGTGGAGGTTTCCTGCAGAGTGGTGGATTGGGGAGGAGCCTCGAAGACCACTAAACCACCAGTTGACTTGGGCATGGTGTTTACTGTACTGTAGGTACCTAGGTAGTCAGGCAGTAAACGTACAGTATTTACAGTACCTAGGTACCTATCTACAGTGCCATACGTAGTACTTCCTCATCTCGTTAGTTGGTGACCAGATATCAAAGAAGAAACAACGGGAACCCACTTGTTGGGGTCAAGTACGGAGATACTGTGTAGTAATCCAGTGCCCAGTGTCGTAGTGAACCCCCCTTTCCTTCCGTGCTTCCTTCCCTGCTGGTCCCAGCAGCTGCGGCCCTGATGCAGTTCCTTCCTCTTGTACTACGAGACTACTAGACTGCCTGGCTGCCTGGGCTACTGAGGTACCTTTTTTAGTGACTACGTAGAAACTTGGGTGGTACTGGCTTTAGTCGTGGGTAGATCAACTTAGCAGTCTACCTAAGTTTGTACTAGATCACCGGGGCGTAACTCTCTTCTCTCTCCCTCCCGCACTTAGATCGAGCTCGGGTACTTATTGAATCCTAAATCTCATTTACTCTTAAACCACAATTGTTCCCCATTTCCGCCACCAGCATCCTCAACCTTTACTGGTCTTGACAAAACAAACAACCGAAATTTATTTACTTCGAAATCACATAGCGATTAACCACAAATTGTATCAACTATTACCTGTTCCAACCTCACCACACTCATCATCAACAGCTTCCTCACCTCGTACCAATCCCGCTTGCTGTCATTCGACGCTTTTCACGTTATGCCGGCCAACAGGTACCGCTACCCGGCAGGGGAGGGTCTTCCGCGGCAGGTTAGTACCGGTCCCTTCCTTCTCAGGGAAGAACCTTCTCTGATTGTGTTGAACAGAGTGAGAGGACCGCTTCAGAGAACAAAGAGAGAGCCTACATTGCTGCCTCTAGGAGAAGTGACCGGAGTCTCGAGGCCCGTGTTCAGTCTGCTTTTGCCGCCTCCCAGATACACAAGGAACGAACAGGCAAGGCCCTCAAGGTTACCGAGGAGATTGTACTGAAGGAGGAGATGTACGAGGAGGAAGACGACCTGCCCGCCAGATATCACGCCCTCATGAACAACCCCATCTTCGCCGTCAACCCGCGTGCTTCGGCATATGCCATCACACAAATGGGCATGCGAGACGCCGTGGCTGCCAGTCTTTCCAACGGTGATCCTTCCAGACTGGAAGAGGTGAACCGCCAGTTCGCCCAGGTGTTTCCTAGATTCGGAGTACCACTTCAGCAGGCTCATCTCAGCGAGCCTACAGCCACCCACAGCCCAGTCTTGCCAGGGTCTCGGCCTCACTTTACTCCCTCGACACCAGCTCAGGTCACATCGCCATACTCGCCTGTAAATCAGACTCAGCAGCCCGGAGTTCAACATTCGAGTCCACCAAATGTGGTGTTCAACAGCCCCTTTGGCAGTCCGGCCAGTCAAGGTGGTAGTCCCGTCTCTGCGAATCCTATGATGCAAGGCAACACGTCGCCGCCGCCAAATGCTGGATCAAACATGCATGCGAGGAGCATGTCCATGTCACAAGTCGAGCCGGCTCTCATGAACGCGCAGCGTCGGGCAACATCCATCTCGCCTGCGGCTGCAGCACAGAGGTCTCAACAAGCAGGGCAACGACGAAGTTATGACGAAGCCTTTTCTAACTCGCAGTCACCTTGGGCAGCAACATTCTCAGGGGTCTACCCACCAGCCCCAAGTCTACAGTCTCCAGGCATGCTGCCTCCCAATGGCCTTCCTGCCACCTACAAAAGCAAACCACGTCGGGCCACGGCGCATCACCTGGCTTTATCCCCACGTGGAATGCACCCAATGCATGCGACAGGATTCAGTGCACAGGTTCCAGCAAATGTAAGGCACTTTTTCCAGCCATCAAACGAGGACAGGTCTGCATCATTCTCGGGTACACCGCAAGGTTTTTTCACGCCTTCGCCAGCCACACCAGGTGCCAATATCGTGTCACACACTACGCATGCTCAGTTCCAACTCCCCAATAATTTGCGTCAGATGCAACGGGAGAAGAAGGAACGCAAGAGACGGGCCAGTCAGGAGACTCAGGAGGCAAGCAAGGCCAAGAAGGTCATTGAGGCGAGGACCAAGACCAAGGTTGCCACCAAGCCAACACCTCATAACAACCTCGAGGGTGCAGCACGTCGTCAAAAGGCCAGGAATGAGGCAACAGAGTCAGGTTCAGCGAACAACCCACAGTTTGAGACTGTTGCACCTCATACTGGCATTTTGGGGACTTCTTCTCTTAGCAAGGAGGAGCAGGTGCTGAAGCCTGAGCCTGCGGTTGCACAGTTTGACACCACCATGGGAAATACGACCTATAACTTCGACGACATCAGCTTCGATGTTAGCAATTTCCAAGGATTTAACACCGACTTTCCATTGGATACATTCAACATGAACTTCGATGAAAATTTCGATATGAACCAGTTCTTCACATTCCCGGCATCGCAGCCGGAGAGTGACAACGCCCAGGCGGTCTCATGATATTATGGATACCTACACACGGATAACTGCCAATCTCTGGGATGTCAATTGGAATATGCCAAGTGTGAAGCAGACGAATGATGATGCTAATAAAAAAGAAAGAGAAGAAAGAAAGGAGATGTCGATCAAAACAAATCATCGGATTCACTTGGTTTTTGATTATGGTATGGAGTTGGCGGCATGGGTCGCTCGAAAGATACCCTGCATATTTTCCTTTTGCTTTCCAGAATTTTCACGTTATTATTGGACTCTCCAGAAAAGGCATCCTGGCGTTTTCACATATTGCTCTGGTGTTATCCATCGAGCATGCATATATGTACATCATTGATGATGGTTGGATCTGGGCTTGTGTCCTGGTACAAAGTCTGGGAATGGATTGGGATTGATGTCGAAGTCACGTACACGTTCAGTATGGGTATAATAAGTGCGTTGAAACAGGATTCACAAACCGAGTTGAATCATCCTGTAACGGCGTATGGTATGGTGTTTTGTTTTTGATTTGATAGCACAGCAGACAGTTGGCTGACTGAAACAAGCGTGAGGGAGGAAGCGAATTGTCACAGTAAATAATCTCAACAAAACTCCAATCAAAAACATTCATAAAAACCAAGTTGCAGCAGGCAGACATCATTCATGACAATGTATGATCATATTGGGTGGAATTTGGCTGTACGTTCATACATCAGACCGAGAGACGAACAAGACGAAAAGACGGTGAAGACTCTGTTTAAGATTCAAAGCTGACTTACTGTGTACATAGGGTATCTCTTTCATTTCAACTGCCAAACGCCCGTATCCTGGGGTCTTCGAAGGGAAAGGCACTCCAGATAGCCAGATTCCCTTGTGCCGAAGAAAAACCAGGTTGAATATTCAACAGTCTAAGCACTGCCTTCCATCGCCATCCATGCAAGTAATTCATGAAAACCCATGTCATCCGTCCGGACTGAGGCGAAATACTACTACTACCCTGTGGTTCGTCATCCGTTTGGTGATTGCTGTGCTGTAGGAAAATGCGCTGCCTCTACCGCCTCCAAGAAAGCAGCGCGGTTTGCAAAAAACAGCCCTTTGTTCCTTGTCGAAATATCATGGGATCCTGGCTGACTGGTAGTAAAGGTCGGAAAGAGGCAAGATGAGAATGAGAGCAAAAAAGCAGAAACAGATTGAACTCCTCTCCCCTTCCAGAAAGACAAAACCAAGGGGGGGGGGAGGGGCTTGATCGTGACGGGGTCCGTCAAGTTATTTTCCCCCCTATTTCTTTTTGGTGTGAGAAAGTGGATGTCGGTGATCCTTTGCCGGCTGGCTCGTCCCCATTCTCTCCGAAAAGCAAGAACATGTGTTGATCCTTGTCACCCAACAAGTTGTTTGGTACTCAGATGAAGTGGCTCGCTGGCCACCACGCAGCGCGACCCGGACGGCTACCAGCCGAGCAAGTCCCAGCTCGACCTTGGTGTTGGCCTCCTGCCTCGACTCAGAGCCAGAAGGTCCAGCCGCTACCGGGGAGGAAGCGGACGTCGTCGATGGTCCTCTCCTTCTTCTCCAAGGGTGCGGGGCCGTTGGTTTTGCCGTTCTGGTTGTTGTCATCGTCATTGGGAATGTCATCTCCCTTCTTCTTCACCTCCTGTTTCTGCTTCTTCTCCACGCCCTTTGCCGCAGGACGCGCCTTGTTTCCAGCTCCCATGTTGGTAGTGTCATATCCAGACCGGCCCATCTCGTCCTGGCCCTCGTCCTCGACCTTGTCCTCTCCCTTATCCTCACCGCCACTGCCCTGTCTTCCTTGCTCTCCTTCAGCAGGCCCACTTCCTTCCCCCTGATCCTTCCCAGGAGAAGAGGAAGGAGGAGGCTGCTCAGAATACCGCCTGTGCCCCTCGAGACGCTGACGAAGCACAAGGTCAAAGGGAGGTGTGCTAGGGCCCTCGGAGACCGGGGTGTACCTGACCAGGTCGTCGGCGAGCTGGAGGAGCTTGTCCCGGACCTTGTCGCTGAGGAGCTTGGGGACTACGGCGCCGTGGCAGTGGAAGGGGAACCAGCGGCAGGCTGGACAGGTGCAGGTCTTGTCGTCGGGGGTGGGCTTGCTTGCCTTTGACGCGTCGGTGTCGGCGTTGGTGTCTGGGGCTGTGGGTGTGGGTGTGACAGCGCCTTGAGGGTTGGGAGTGGTGGTTGTGGTGGTAGTAGTGGTGATAGTGGGTTTGTCTGTCTTGTTCTCTCCCCTGCCACGGCCACAAGAACGAGAGCAAGGATGATTGTGAATGAGGCGGACTCCCTCCCACTGGTGGTTTCTGAAGCTAGAAGGTGCGGGGGTCTTGCTACTAGCAACTGGCGCGTAGAGGTCCTCATGGAGGTTTCGCGTCTTCACACTGTTAGTATCGATATTCTCATAATTCATGAGAAACTCTGGACGTTGGCCGTGGCTATGGGTGTGAAATAGATATCGACCCCAGTCTGGGCAGCTAGGGCGGTTACATACCTGGACGGAGACAAGTCTCGACGCGTTCTTGTGGTTGGCGATTGTGACGATGAAGGGTCGTCGCTGGGTGAAGCCACGGAGAGAAGAGATGGTGTTGTTCTGGAGGAGGATGGAGTTGAAAACTCCCTTGAAAGACCTGGTAGCCATCTTTGTGAGTTTAAGTTTGGAAGAAAGGAGGACTGTTGGTGGATATCGGTTTGATGAGATGTGATGAGATGGAATGGAATGAAAGCTAGAAAGTCTGTCGTGCAGATTGTGGTTGTCGCCGAAGAAAGGGTTGCTTGCTCGATATGTGTGTCTTGTGTTGTAAGAGGTTGTGGTGTTTGCATGGGATGGATGGGTTTTTGTTGCAGTTTCTTACATTGAAGAAAGGCAGGCGTAGCAGCAACCATCAACAAAGTTTAAGTTTGTATAATTTGTGAGTGAGTTAGCCTACACTTAAGCTGTGACCTTCTGCTAACTTTCCGTCCAATATCGATATCGATGTTTTAACTTCCCAGTGGTGGGCATAAATAATCTTAAGGTACCTTAGTGGGTGATATGGTTCCAGACCGGTTCATCGCGGGAGGAGGACGGACATCCAAAGGTTCGTCAACAACACACGCGACCAACAAAGATAGACAGAGTGGAATCGAAATCCCTTTTCAGCACAAAAAAGTATCATGCACTATCTCGCCCTGACCACAGATTATTTTCTCATCAGCCCCTCAGTTTCCCGCAATATGTCGAAGCCCGGGCATGTTGCCATATCCCAGACTTGGAGCCCACGCGCCGCCTGCAGTGGGTGCCATGGTCCTCAACAAGGACGGTCGGATGTTGAGGTAGTAATCGAGTTCGGCAGCTATTTATTTATTCACACAGGTTAGTTTGATATCAAGGGGAAAATAACATCAATCCATAGAAAAGGAGGGGGTGGGGGACTGTTTCCTACCAGCAATCGACCAGTCATTGACAGGCAACTTCTTGAAATACTGCGCCTCCAGACGACACCTCCTCAAGGTATCCGCCTCAAACAGCCTACCGGAATCAACCAGAGCCCCCTCGACCTCGAGCTGCCAGAAGTCCGTCTTCCACCCCTCCCGGGCCTTCCTACTACACAACGAGGCCCGGGGATCCGCCCCACCACCAACACCACCACCACCACCCACATCAACACCACCCTGGTGCGTATAATAACACGACAGCCGGTGATAACAGTTAGACCGGATATTCCGATCAATAATATCCCACGCCTCGAGCGGCAGCGTCTCGAACTTGCCGTCCCCGGCGTTGCTGATGCTCTCGATCGACACGGGCGTGACGGGGCTCCTCGCCGTCGCGCTCGAGGCCAGCTGGTACTTCCTCCCGACGTCCTCGATCAGCCTCTCGTTCCTCTCCACGAAGCCCTCCATGAAGTGACCATAATTCAGCTGCGTCAGCAGGATCACGTCCTCGAGGTGCCGCGACGCGTTGTGGCCCGCGCCCCACCTGTTCTTGACCTCCCCCAGGAGCCTGTCGTAGTCCTCGCAGAGGTCCCGGACGCGGGCCTGGTCCGACATGGACCGCGCGTGGCGGATGTGGTTGCGCCGCGCCAGCAGCGTGCTCCTGTCGCTGGGCCCCCGGAGCTCCTTGAGCAGGTCGCACCAGAGGCCCGAGGCCGCCGAGATGTAGTACCGGAGGAAGGCCGGGTTGGAGCGCGCCAGGGCGTGCAGGCTCGCGAAGCCGGCGCCGATGATCTTGTCGCGCAGGCTGACGGCCGTGAGGCGGTTGATGTGCTGGAGCAGGATGACGAAGATGTCGTGCCGCCCGTAGTGGAGGAAGAGGTCCGGCAGGTCGATGAAGAAGAAGTAGAAGGTCGACGAGTAGTCGGTCTGGATGGCCTCCTCGGCCTCGACAAAGGCCTGCCGGAGTATCTCGCCGCCGTTGTAGTGCTCGTTCTTGAGGAAGCTGTCCAGCGCGATGCGGAACGAGTCGTAGAAGGAGTAGTTGTATGCCGAGATCAGGCCCGTCCCCGGTGATTGTTGCCAGTCCGGCTTGCGGGAGAAGAAGCTGTAGACGTGGCCCCTGATGTCGGAGAGGATGGCCTGGACGCAGCGGGTGGCGTCGTTGGCGTGGGCTATCTGGTAACTGTTGACACTGAGTTGTGGTAGTACTGGTGGCCTTCGGACAATAGGCATGAGTGTATTTGTATTTGTTGTTGTTGTCGATATGGTCGTTGGTGTTGACATCGACGTTGTGGTGTTGTTGTTGTTGTTGTTGTTGTTCCCTGGTACTGGTGGTACTGCAGAAGTCTCCGCAGATGACTTCAATGTTGCCGAAGAAGAAGATGAGCCTTTCCCCTTAACCACCTTTGAGGCTCGTTGCCGCTTGACCCTGTGGCATGATTTCCCGACCGACTTCTCAACGGCCTTGCCTGATGAGATGTCCCGTCTCATACGCTTACAGTTATATTTGGACCAGCCCCATCTTGCAAACTGAGCCTTGTACATCCTCGGTCTGGGCTCAGGGACATGGAAGATTTGTCAGCTCCGGACTTGTATATAAACCGCCCATCATGAAGACGAAGAAGAAGAAGCAAAAGGATGTAGATAGACAGACAGAAGGAACGAAGGTAGGAAAGAAGGCATAAAAAGGGGGGGGGGAGGGGTGAAATCTCATCGAGAGAGATAGACCATATACTCACGTAGCATGAAAGTCGTAAGCCCTCATCCTCTCAACCACCTGATTCAGATTGAGGTTCTGACCCATGTACAGGTCCTTAATGGTGTCCTTATATGTCTCCCAGTCCAGAGGTGCAGGAGGAGGCCCAGCAGCAGCAGCAGCCGTTGTCTCCCCACCGCGTGGAGCGGCATCCGAAGGGGCAGGGGCAGGGACGGAGGCGGAGGCGGTGGTGGAGGCCGGAGTAGTTGTCGTCTCATTACCCGGTGGTGGTGGTGGTGGTGGTGGTGATGGTAATGATGGTAATGATGATGACGATGACGACGATGTTAACACCGTCAGGGGATTATTGTGATGCTGCTGCTTCTGCTTCTGCTTCTGCTTCTTCTCGGACCATCTCACCGTCGTGTTGAGCGGTGGTAGCGCCACGGTAGCAGCAGCAGCATGAGCTGTACTGCTGCCGTCCCCGTCTCCGTCTCCTCGTCCTCCTCCCCCTCCGTCTCCTCCTCCTCCTCCATGACCGTTTCCGCCTCCACCTCCGTTGTGGACGGGATATACGGGAATGGTGTGATCCATACTTCCGAGGCCATAAGCTGGATTTGTATGTATATATGTGCGTGTGTGTGTGTGTGTATGTGTGTGTGTCCGGGCCGAGGTTAAGTATACATATGTA
This sequence comes from Cytospora schulzeri, assembly GCA_003795315.1. Lineage (NCBI taxonomy): Eukaryota > Fungi > Ascomycota > Sordariomycetes > Diaporthales > Cytosporaceae > Cytospora > Cytospora schulzeri. Next base: position 451,923 of record LKEA01000017.1, on the reverse strand, counting down.
CCTTGCTACTTGCTACTCGCTAGGTACTGCTAGCCACCATTTGCAAGGGGACACAGTCAGTATGCGTATGCGTATGCGTATGCGTAGGTAGTGTGGTATGAAACAAAACCGGGTCAATAAAACGAGTACGAGTATAATTGGGGGGTGGGATAGGATCCGGGGAAGCGAGTTAATCGAGTCAATCAAGTCAATCGAGTCAATCGAAAGCCTCTCTCTCTCTCTGTCTCTCTCTGTCTCTCTGTGTGTGTCTCTCTCTCCATGCAGTATGCAGTATGCGGCTTGTCAAAGGGGGGGGCCCTGCCTGGATCGAGTTGATGAAGGTCGGAGTCGGAGTCGTCAGTGGTCCAGTCCAGTCCAGTCCAGTTGGGTTGGTTGTTTGTTTCGGCTCTTGTTTTGTTCCCTTTCCCACACCACACACAGCAGGAGATAAAACGGAGAAGAGACGCGGGCGCGGAGGAGGGTGTGCGTGCCTTTGGTGCATGGCAGGCATTACGGATTACAAAACAGTACACAGTGAGTTAGGTAGATTGG
>LKEA01000017.1:436242-448102 GCA_003795315.1 Cytospora schulzeri | reverse complement strand
CTACCACCACCACCGCTAATATCTAACTGTTGAAGTCTGTTATTTTTTTGTGAAGCCAAACCCAAACTATTTTATATGGTATTTTATTTTGATTGGAGATATCCATAGGCTTTTACTCTATCATGATTCAGCCTTGACCTCCTCACCAACCTCTTCCAGAGCCTTAACCAACCCCAGGATCGTCTCCCTCCTCGTCTGCACATTAACCACCACCCTGAAAAAGCTCCCCTTGTGCGCATCTTTCCTGGAATCCTTGAAGCTGGCATAATCCACCATGAAACCCCGTCCCCTCAACCTCCTCACAATCTCCACCGTCCTCCGCGTGTTCACCTCCCCGTCCTCAGAGTAGTCGTAATAGAAGCACACCTGCAGGCACGGAGTCGGGTTCTCAGACACCAACGTGAACTGCCCCCTGTTCTGGATCTCAGTAGCCAAGAGCCCAGCCAGCTCAAAGGCATGATCGACCTGCCTCTCGAACCCCTTGGGCCCGTAGTAGATCCAGCTCAGCGCGAGCTTGAGACTGTCCCCCCTCCGGCCGCACTGCATCGTCAGGTCGGCCAGGTCATACACCTCACCCCCATTATCCCCCTCAGCCCCATGAAACAGATAATCCGCGCTCGTCCTGTTGGCCTTGTGGAACACCCTCATGTCCGGGCCCAGCAGGAACGAGCACGACACAGGTACATTGAGCATCTTGTGCGGGTTCACCGTCACGCTATCCGCCAGCTCCACACCCCGGAGGAGTCTCCCCCTCTGCGCCGGGGAGAACACGGCGGGCCCACCCCACGAGGCATCGACGTGCATCCACAGCTTCTCGTCCCTGCAGACAGCCGAGATCTCCTCGAAGGGGTCAAACGACCCCAACACCGTGGTGCCCGCCGTGGCGTTGACGTACAGCGGGGTGAACCCCTGTTTCCGTGCCTGCTGGACGAGGGCGCGCAGCCGCGACGGGATCATGCGCCCGGACGCGTCGACGGGCACCTGCCAGACGTTGGACCGGCCGATGCCGCAGGTGACGGCGGCCTTCTCGACCGAGTAGTGGCCGTGCTCGCTGGTGAAGACGACAAACTCGTAGACGCCGTTGCCGCAGGCCCTGGTGTTGGGGAAGAGGGTGCTGCGGGCGATGAGGAGGGAGGTCAGGTTGGAGCCGCTGCCGCCCGTGTTGGTGACGCCGCCGGCGTGGGCCCCGTCGAGGCCGAACTGGCGGGCCAGGGAGCGGGCCGTGACCTTCTCGACGATGGTGAGGGCGGGCGAGACGGAGTAGACGTGGACGTTGGTGTTGAGCACGGAGAGGACCATCTCGGCCACGACGCCCACGGCGTTGGTCGAGCTGTACAGCTTGTCCATGAAGCCCTGGTCCCACGTGTTGACGCTGTAGTTGAGGATCTGGGATATCACCGCGGTGAGGCCGTCCCTGCCCAGGCCCTCGCCTGTGGGGAGGATGTCCTGGAGGTGCCGGTGGAGGTCCGCGGGCGGGAGGAGGTCGCCCTGGATGAGGGCGTTTCCGGGCTCCGAGGGGGTCCCTGTGGTGGATGGGGGAGCCCGCCCTGAGGCCCTGAAGGATGCATTGTCATCTGCCCTGGCGATGAATGGTATTATGAGGGATTTGACTGCGTCGATGAGCTAAGTTGATGTTATTCTATATATTAGCGAGCTGTCTGCGTGTTTGACCAAGATTCTGGATAGATGGGAGGGATATAATGGGATGGAATATAATGGGATCTCACCTCTGAAACCTCGTTGGCTCGGTTGAGAGGCTGAGCATCGTCCAATTGTTGTATGCTGTCCATGGTGTTTAGAAGGGATTGGATGTTATGGTTATGATTATCTCATGAGACGTGTATCTGTGTTGGCTAGGTATATGTGTATAATGTCATGTCATGTCATGTTGTTATGGTGATTCAGATAAATGAGTGAGGTTTTACGGAATGGGAATTCGTTCATTCATTCATTCAAAATGATGGTCCTGTATCGGAGCGATTGATGACATTTCCAGTCAGTGCATTGCAGTGCAAAGTTCTTTGGCGTTGACTGAGGAGCACGCCATTACTGGACCCGTAGGCGTGAGAGTGATATATTCATACACTGGAGTCTTGAATTAATAATAATCAGTTTCTATTCTCTCTAGATAACTATGGTACATATTAGAAACAGCATGTTATAGCCACTGCGATACAATTCCAAACGCGTTATCCAGAGGGTGTAAAAGACATTGGAATATGGAATTTGGATGCGATTTGGGGTACCTGAGAGCCCCTAACCCTTAAAGCCTGAAACCCCCAATAAAAGTGGTCACCGGCATGGCATCTTACTGCAGCTCCCCCATAGGGCAGAGCTCGTGGCGTTACCTAGGTATGTACTGCCCTGTACGGTACAGTACAGTACAGTACAACAGTCCCCTGAATTTACCGACTACCGGCACAATACACGTGGGAATGCAATCCTTCGTTGACACAAGTGGGGTGGGCCTCCTTTCGAAGGATTTGATTCCATCAACGGACGTATGCGAGAAGAATGAAAAGGCTTGCTATTTGCTGTGTTGAACCTACCTACCCAATCTTCATCTGAGCCATCATCATGCGATGTACGGTAATTATTCTGGCGGTATTTGACTGACACACAAACACACCCACACACTGATACACACACACACACACACACACACACAGACTGCATGTTACCTGCATGATGAAACTTGGTGCCAACCAACTACGACTGTGCCCAGCAAACCGGAACAAAACCGTTTTGTAGTTTGTAAGGGGGAACTGAGACGTAGGGTGTGAATGAGGGCGTGCTTGCATATGCATATGTATCAATTGCAACACACCATACATACCTGTACAGTTGTACAGTATCATCAAGAGACGTTATAGGTAGGTAGTTTGTCGAGTGTACGTTACAAAAGGGATCGGAATCATACTGGCCAGAATACATACTACTTACCCTAGGGTAGTACCCTAGAGTAGGTAATATACACAATGCGGAGGAGCCCTGGAGTACACTGGGGAAAAGGAGTTCGTCCTCCATCCCTTACTTGCCTTTACTACTTTAGTCAGTCTACCTAAGGTACTTGAGGACGGATACGGATCCGTACCTGTTTTCTCCATGAGGTTAGCAGGGATGTTGTGTGGAAGAAAGAGGGTCCCCCGTACTGCCCAACGCCACGTGCAGGAGAAACAATGGCATGGTAGCTATGTACATTACTACCCTGACGACATTCCTTACTTATAGAAAATTACACGACATCACAGTACCACAGTATATAGGTATACTTAGGCAGGTACTTTGGTCTTTTGGGTGTGGAGGAAGGGGGGAGGGGAGGGGAATTGATAGTGATGGTGATGGTGATGGTGAATGTGATGGTGGTTTAAACGCTGCAAGGGGGGGAGGACAAGTAATCTTATTTGCAACTGACTGACTGACTCTTCCGCATGGTCGACATCACATAAAATCACAAGAATCACAATGAACCTCATCTCGGATCTGCAACGTGCGCACGAGCTTTTTTCCTCTTCGGTGTTCTCTGTCATTTCCGGAAATGAAGAAAAGATGCCAAGTGGGAAAACTTTCAAAAGAAAGAATGGATATTCCCAGATGAGAAAAGCAAACAGAAAAAGAAAAAAAAAAGAAAAGAAAAAAACAGAGAGAAGAAAAACAAGTCAGATTTGAATCTCTTGTTTACTTAGATGTTTACTTAACTTGTCTTGTATTATATCTATTGTGTGGTATTTACCTACTTAGTATTTAGATAGTGTACACTGACTGACCTGTGATTATCATCTCCTGCATCTGTCTCTTATCACCTGCATCATTTTCCATCATCACGATTGAACATTGAACCAACCAACCAACTCAAGCTTGTTGACATTGATCAATACCCAGTGTCTCTTCTTGGACCCACCAATACCACTGTCCACTCCACCATCAAACTCCGAGCGCTACGAGGGAGCTTGTCGCAATCAACCCCGGACAGTACACAGTATCTACACTACTCTTTTCACTACGGATTGCATTATTGCATTGCAAGCACCTCCTTGATCTTGATCTTGATCCTGCCCTTGACTCTGACCTTGACTTTGACCTTGAAAAAAAAAGCAAAACCTTCTTTCCGACACACGTTCCAGATCCAATCGCAAATCAATCGCAATTCAGTCGCAAATTCAGTCGCAATCCAATCGTCGCCAACCACTCTCCGCCACGAGCTACATACATACACACTGATATACAATCAAGGACCACACAAACAAAGATCAAAGACCAGAGAGAGACCCTCGAGACCCTCAAGACCCTCAAGACCCTCAAAAAAACTGAACAGTTCCCAATATCGCATTCTCCTGTGCCACATACCCGCAACTTACCTCTCGGTTGGCTCCAGTCTTGTTTGTCTTTTTGCCCCCTTCTTCAGGACCCATCGTCCTCACCCTCGGACTACTCCTCGAGCCGGCCTGCGAAACAAACAAACCCAACCAACCAACCCACCCGACCAGACCAATCCAGTCCAGTTCAAACCACGCCCTTTTATTAATTACGATCCACCACTGTGTGTGTGTGTGTGGGTGTCTGTGTGCGATCCCCTCGCAGCAGCCTGACTTAAAACACATACCATATACCCATATCTCTCTCTCTCTCCCAAAATTACCCCAGACACCGACGACAATCTGGCGGCAAACGAGCTCTTCTCCATCTCGCGCAAGCACTCCATACTGGTCCCGACGAGTACGCCCTCGTCACCGCAGGACCAAGTATACCAACAACAACAACCATTCTACCATTCCCACCGTTCGACCCTGACACAGAGTGCGCATAACAACAACAACAACCACCCGCCCGCCTTTGGCACCCGGGACGCCCTCCTACCCCCAACCTCTTCCTCCTCTACCTCCAACAAGATACACAACCAACAACAACAACCGCTACTACGAAACAACACTATCACCAAGAACAGGATGCCCTCCTCATCAGGGTCCGCCAACCGGCCCCGCGCCCCCTCGCAATCCCACAACCACAACCCAACAACCACCGACCCCCACCCCCAACCCCCAATCCCCATCTCCATCACCATCTGCGGCGACGGCGGCTGCGGCAAGTCCTCCATCACCCTCCGCCTCGTGCGCAGCCAGTGGACATCCGAGTACGACCCGACCATCGAGGACAGCTACAGCATCACGCGGCGCGTCGACGGCGCCGCCTACCACCTGGCGCTGACGGACACGGCGGGCCAGGAGGAGTACAGGGGCATGTGGGCGTCGTCCAACCTGGGCGCCGACGCCTTCCTCATGGTCTACGACATCACGTCGTCCGACTCCCTCGAGGCCCTGGGGTACTTTGACGAGCTGATCGACATGGAGGCCGAGACGCGCATGGACAATGCCCAGCGGGCGCGGCGGGCTGGCGTGACGCCCGGGTTGGAGTATGATTACGGGGGAGTAGGGGGTGGTGGGGGTGGTGGTGGTGTGGGTGCGTCGGGCAAGACGGTCGCGCCGGTCAAGATTGTCGCCGGGAACAAGTGTGACCTGCAGGAGAGCAGGACTGTCCCCGCGGCGACGGGGCTGGACTGGGCGCGGAAGAGGGGGTGTGGGTTCATGGAGACGAGCGCGCGGAACGAGGTCAACATCGAGGAGACGTTTGCGCTCATCGTGAGGAGGGTCGTCGAGGCGAGGAGGCAGGCCGAGATGGATGGTGGTGGTGGTGAGAAGAAGGGCGGGGGCTCGAGGGGCGCCACCAAGCCGTTGAGTCCGTTGCCTGGTGGTGGTGGGGGCGAGGGGATGAGCGAAAAGATGGGTGAGAGGGGGCCTACTCACGGTAAAGGGGATAAGGTCGGTAGGGGGGGTGGTGGGTTCTGGAGGAGGTTGAGGTGCTGGTGAGGGTGGGAAAGGAAGGAAGGAGGGTCTGGTCTGGTCTGTTGTGATGAGACCTCGGGGTGACCACTTCATGCGCATGATCATCCGGGAATAATGGTGATTGTGGCTTTTCGTTCTGGTCGCACCCGGTTGGAATGGCTGTGTGGGAAAAGAGAGAGAGAGAGAGAGAGAGAGAGAGACGGTTCGAACAAGCCACACCTGGCTTCTTTTCTTTTTTGGGTTCCAAGAAGGCCGACTAACTGGTAGGTTGTCTATTCTCTTTTGTTTGTTCATGGGCGACGGGCTTGTATAGCGTTCTGGGGGTCAGAATTTCTCTCTCTCGGCCGTCCCATCATATATCATGGCAAGTTGGGATTAGATGCGGCCTGGCGTTCGGCGGAGTAGGCAGTGGGCGTAACAGGTCTGGATCAGGTTGAGACTTGGGTTAGCATCAGCTTTTTCTTGGATTGATTGATTGTTTGATATGGGGAATTGGAAAAACTTCTACAGTGCTTTCTGCTGTTGGATGGCGCTGGCATGTATATAAATAAGCCTAGCTGAGCTGAACCGGGCTGTTCGTTACTCTCTCTGTATGTCAATAATCTCGCCCAGTTCGGTCTCTTTCGAGTGGCTGTTCAATATGATTGATCATGCTTCACCTTCGTTCAGATGGAATGTCCCAAGTTGTAGTAGTGTTCAACATTCGCATCTATCTACTCACGTCTGAATCTAGCCACATCACAAGAACCAGAAAAGAACCATCTATTCGCCATCTCCGTTCCTAGATCATCGTCTCGTTCCAAAATCAACCTACCAACCCAAGCCTGACCAAAACCTGGCCAGCCCACATAGAGAGACGCCCATATTCCTTCGGTATTGCTGCCCCCTTTCCTGACTCCAGAGATACGCCAAAAAAACAGACCAACCCAAACCAAACTAAAAAGGAGAACATAACAATCAATCTATGATCTATGTATGACCATCACATCACTTCCCCCCCTTCTTCTTCTTCTCCCCCCAACACTCACTCACCCACTCCCTCCAAGCCTTATACTCCCCAAACTCCACAGCCTCCTTATCCCCACGGTACCTAACAACCCTCATGCCCCCAGCCGCAGCAACCTCCCTCCACCGGTCCCGCCGCCCCTCCCACCCGGCCTTCCTCATCAGGCTCATGAGCGCCTGCTCCCTCGTCCACCCCTGCTCCCGCGCCACGTCGGGCAGGTACGTCGACCCGTACCGCCGCCCCTCCCACTGGAAGCTGATGCGGATGCCGTGCACGCCCACCTCCCAGTCGAGTATCCCGCCCTCGGCGTCCTCAAAGTCCGTCAGGAGCGTCACGGCGCACTGCAGGGTGGGGAGCTCCCGCAGCGTGACGCGGTGGAACCGGCTGTCGTGCAGGGCGGCTATGACGGCGTAGGACGAGAGCCCGTCGGCGAGGGGTTGGGCCTCGAAGGTCCCGATGCAGCCGCGGAGGTTGTACTCGCCCGCGTCGCTGCCTGAGGGGGAGAGCTTGTTCCATGTTACGAAGAGGGGGTATTCGGCCTCGGGGTCGGTCACGGGCGTGATTGTGTTGGTTGTGGTGGTTGTGACGGAGGTCGCGTCCGTGTTGGCGGATAGGGATGTCGAGCTGGAGCTGCCGGACCCCGTGGAGGAGGGGAGCGAGTTGTCGCTGGGGGCGCTGCCGACTAGGCGTCGGAGGGCGGGGAGTTTCTTCTTGGGCTGGGTGGTCTTGTGTTCCTCTTCCTCTTCTTCTTCCTCTTCTTCGTTGTCATCGTCGTCGTCGTCGGCGGCGAGCTGGGCTGTGTATTCGGCGTATGACTTCTGTACGTCATCGAGGTCCATGGGCTCGCGTCCCTCGAGTTCGGCGGCGAGGCTCTCGAAGCAGTAGAGGCAGTGCTCGACGGTTGCCATGGTTGCGGTTGTTTGGTGGGCTGTCTTATGGATATGGGTGTGTGATAAGGGATGTCGTTACGGTATGGTAATTATGGATAGAGTTTAAGAGAGAAGATGGAGGCTATAGCAGCCTCGAGGGGCTAGGGAGTCCGTGTGTAGTTGTAGTGTAAGGTTCCGTGGGAGAGAGGACGTCGTCGTTGACTGGTGGTGGTAAGCTGTGAAGGTCAAAGCTGAGAAAAGAAAAGAGAGAAAAGAAGAAAAGAGAGGGAGAAGGTGGCAGGTGGTTCGAGGCTGGGGAGGAGGAGGGGTAGTCTATGTACCATGTACGTACCTGAGTTGGTCAAGGCGCGGGGTGTTCAGGGCTGACGCAACAGCTCTGGTACTTATAAGTGATATGAGCGATACAGTGATACCAGTGGTACCAGTTGATACAGCAGTTACCAAGAGTCAGGGCCCGAAAGTTCCGCTCCCGCACCCCCGCCTATTTAGGTATTTAGAGTGAGTGAGTGACATATCTCGAGTGCTTACCCACCTAAGTAGGTACATAGTAAAGTGCCTAAAGTACCCTAAAGTGCCCTGGAGAACCTTGATGGGCACCTGGGCAGGATAGCATACATGAATGACGGGCCTGTCTCAGCTCAGTTTTGACCCCTGGAACAAAATCAAGCCACAGCACAATAACCAGAGACACCAAAGGAGACAAGACAAGCCACAGATAGCAGCCACGAGTATCCGTTTCCCATATTGAGACTGATGATGGATGATGGATGCTCTGTCGGAAACCGAACACACTTGAAAAACGAAGACAGTAACTAACTGACTGTGTATATCTGTCATTTATTCATATATATGGGCATGGGCGTTGGTGTTTAGGAAAGAGTTAAAACATATATTATATTTCTGGATTTCGCCGACTTATATATAGAATATCAATCGGTCTACTCCTTTTTCCCTCCTTCCAGTCTCGAGATCGCCATCCTCGACACTCACGACACTCACTACACTCACCATACGACTCCCAACAAGATTCCTGTCTCATTCTATTCATTCTACCCAACCCCATTCATCCGAATCTCATAATAAACCATCCACCCAAAATGTCACACCCCAACACACCAGTCTCAGTCCAAACCCACGTCGAAAAGGTCTGGGCCACCAAGATCACCACCTCCCAGCCCTACAACCTCATCATCCCCACCATCCGCCTCACCTCCGCCACATCCGACGGCCGCATCACGGGCCGCATGGTCCTCGAGGAGAAGCACGTCAACTCCCTGGGCGGCATCCACGGGACCACCTCGGCCGCCATCGTCGACTTCACGGCGGGCATGGCCATCGTCGCCAAGAGCGGCGGCGAGAAGACGGGCGTCTCGACGGATATCCACATCTCGTATGTCGCCAGTGCCCGGGTGGGCGACACCGTCGAGGTCGAGTGCTGGGTGAACAAGCTGGGGCGGACCCTGGCGTATACGGGGGTGGAGATCAGGAAGGTGGTTGGGGAGGGGGAGGGGGTGGTGAAGAAGGTGTTGGTTACGGGGAGTCATACCAAGTTTGTTGCCTGAGGTGATGGAGGCAGGGACGAACAATAACCGTGATAGTCCTTGGATTCAGTGTCAGGTCGTTTGCGCATGGGGCTGTCCTGTGTTGTGTTCAACTTCAAGACGCCCGTCACCTAGTGAGAGAAGAAGGCAGGGCGAAGACAAGAGAAGAAACGCCAATGAGAGACGATCGGATCAAGATACAGGGCATGAAATGTCACATGATCGGTTTGGACAAGCTGAGGACGGTCATAGTGTCATCCTCGATGGCTCTCACACTTTCGACCACAAAGACTCCGCAGAGACGTTCCTGAAGCTGGAGGAGCTCATGCTCGGGAGACGAAGACCGCTTTCGTGTTGAAGGAGGGCATGTTCACCTTTGGACATTCATCACATCGCAAGACGGTCGGTCCGCAGAAGTCATCCATGATAGACAAGACGATGGTGCCACAGCCAGCGGGTTGCAAGATATATCCCATAAGTCAACTAGAATATGTTCACACATATATACATGAAGTCATGTCATCCAACAACGTTCCATCTCATCTCATTCCATATGTCCACACCCGGACCAGACACACATCGTTCATCCATACCACACCTAAAGCCACCCATACTACCCCACCACATCCCTAATCACGAGCCCATAGCATCAAGATTAAGAAGGGCAAGTATCAGAAGGGAAGTTGCAGCTCTCCTGGCCCCCAGAAATAGCAACATCCGTGAAGGTAAACTCAGAGCACGACCCGTCACCACACAGGATGTAATAGCTATAAGCATCATCCTCCACGGTGCCCGTGACGTCCTCAAAAGTAATGTTGGCAATAGTCACACCATTAGTCGGCTCGCCGGTCGGGCCGCCATTCAGGTAATCCTGCTGGACATCCAACCCATAGTCCGAGATGCCGGACATGGTGATGCGCCTGTACAGGATGTTGGTGATGCTCCCCGTGGTGCCGCTGTTGGACTTGATGCGCACGCCGTTCTCGCTGTCGACCACGACCGAGTCCTCAAACGTGACGTGGTCCACCGTGTTGTTGCTCTTGCCCCCGATGGACCCGATGGACAGGCCGTGGCCCCCCGAGCAGTGCATGTTGCTCACGGTGATGTACGTGCCCGACGTGACGGCCACGCAGTCGTCCTGGTTCGACACCTTGATGGACGACAGCGTCACGTAGTCGGAGGAACTAATATCGAACCCGTCCGAGTTGTGCGCCGCGGCCTTGGACCCGGACCGGTCGTTCGGCTCGTCGCCCGCGGTGTTGTCCAGCACGAGGTCCTGCACCGTCAGGTGCTGGTTCCCGCTCAGGTAGAAGCAGTGCGTGGGCCAGTTCTGCACGTTGAGGTTGGCGATGGTCGCGTGCGTCGTGTCCTTGACCACGATGAAGTGGTCCGGCTTGTCCGACCCGCCGTTGGACCCCTGCCCGTCCCAGTACGACTGCCCGTTGCCGTCGATGACGTGGTCCGCCGTGCCCGTGAGCGTGATGTAGTCGCCCGACACGACGACGGGGTCGAAGTCGCTGTCCTCGGTGTACCCGAAGGACGTGGTGCCGCTGAAGACGACCACCGCGCTGGGCTGCAGGTCCTGCAGGTCGAGCGTCGACGACGCCGGCATCGACAGGTTGTCCAGGAGGATGTTGGAGCACGAGGCCACCGCCGACGAGACGTCCGCCGCCGCCGTCACGGTGCAGGTCGTGCCGCCGTTGCCAGACACGGCGAGGCTGGTCAGGGACGCGACGCCCGTGGTGGCGGCGACGCCGGTGGCGGAGGCGGAGCCGGAGCCGGTGCCAGAGGCCGTGCGGGTGGCCGAGGTGTAATAGCTGGGGAAGCCAGAAGATGCGCCGGTGGGCCTGATGGAGAGCACGGGGGCGGCTCCGGAGGAGGGGTATGGGGGAGAACCGCCGCCGTAGGAGGCACCCTTGGAGGCGGGAGCCGAGGGGACGACGACGGTGTGGAGGGAGGAGGGCTTGTTGCACGACGCCAGGACGGCAGGGACAGCCGCAGCTGCCAGGATGAAGGACCTCATGATGTTGAAGGTGTTGATGATATATTAGTATCCTTTTGTTTTTCTTTTTGTTTTTTTTCTGGCTGGGATATATCGACGTTGCAAACCAAACTCGCTCAGCAAGTTGTGAAAAGAGTGACTATGGAAGGTAAAGAGTTGGACAGAAAAGAATGACTGTACAACACTTTAACGACCTAAAACTCGGAGCTGCGTGGGAAGGAGAGAAAGAGAAGAGGACGACACTACAGGAGTTGGTTATGGGGACCGTACTTATACGGTCAAGTACTGGGTATGTACACTATGTGCAAGCCTCACCCCATCCATTCATCCCATCCATCATCCATCATCCATCATGTTGGACCACCCGCAGCTCCTCCTCCACTCCCTCCATCAACCCCCCCTGCTCAACCGTCGTGCCAGGCACAGGGATCGGAGATACATTCGCCCCAGGTATTGAGGACCACTTGGTCCACACTTTTGGTCTTGGCGTCAACGATAATGAGGTAGGTGGTCTGGTGGTCTGGTGGTGGTGGTGGTGTTGAGGCTGGATTGCGATTGAGTCTCGACCTCGAAGTAGTGGG
>LKEA01000017.1:401906-436233 GCA_003795315.1 Cytospora schulzeri | reverse complement strand
TGGTTCAAGGGTATAAAGGGTGTGTGTGTGTGTGGGTTTCAGGATAACTCATCTCGGAAGTTGTTCCGAGTATAATGTAGAGGCCGTATCATCCCAGTCGCCCTGCATCGGTCATGATTCTCTTTTTTGAAGCCTCAACCTTGTCTGTGAGGCATATTCGTACTATGCCCTGGTATATATCAAGGGAGTAATAAGCATCAGACAAGACACCTTTCTTCGTCAATTTCCGCCCACTGCACCGTATTCCAGATGGAGTTCGGGAAAAGGTCATACATGCATGAGTGGTGGTTCATCCAAAGTCGCCTGCTTCATTGAGGTGATCATCATCTGAAGACGAAAACCCGGAGTAAACCTTGGAAGGCTTCGCTAAAGCTTGTTGGGCGCAAACGAACCAACGACAAGTTTCAGATGTCTCTCCTCCCGACTCCTGCAATCCCATCTTGATGAACCATAATTTTCCTTTTCCCGCCCCCAAACAACCTTTACACCCAGTTCGAGCATCTAGCCAAGGCGGTAACCCATACCAGAACACCCATCCACACCCACACCCACACCCACACCCATATAAAGTGGGTAAACAACTCCATCCTACTGGTGGATGAACTCGGTGTGTAACATCGGCGGGACAACCGTAACCTGGTTCCCGGGATCACTCACTCACTCACTCACCCGATCCCTCACTCATTACTTACATACTCAGGCAGCCCAGTACATACAAATTAAAATATTCAACGGCTAGTATGTAGTAAGGTTCGGTTTTAATGTCAGGGGTCCCGCCAAGACCAAGCTATACTGAGAAGGGGAGGCTGACGACGTTTCGCCTTTTGCTGCAGGGGCCGAGGCTCCCCTGCATCCCATGTCAACACACTTGAACACACACTACTAACTTACACTACTTACCTAGGTACTTACACTGCCTAGTCTAGTACCCATGAACACACCATCAGGGGCCAGCAGCACAGACATACCACCCAACAGCCACGATGGCAGCACGGCCCGAAGTTTTGTGATCAGATGAATTGAAACAAGTAAAAGACTAAGAACATGCAAGAAACAATAATGACCAATGACCAATAAGCATTAACCGTTGAAATGGATGGATAGATGTGATGTCGCAGATCACCCGGAAGATCAATCGAGGGGGCGGATACACCCGCTCGCAACTCTGGCACCGGCGCCACACACACACACACACACAATCACTCACTCACTGCGGCTCATTTTGTTTTGGCTAGAACCCTTCTCCCCCTTCTCCCCCCCCCTAACCCATCCATCCCTCTTCCTCTTCCTCTCCCCTTTCCATAACCCCAAGGTCACCCCTGCTACCCCATCTCGCTTCGGTACCACCAGATTGTTCATCTCGGTGATGTTTTCTAAAGTCTGTTTGGGAGTTGAGGACAAATTCTCTTCACATATTCAATCCCCCACCCTTGCATCTCAACAACGGCGCAGCGAAACCACAAAAATGAACACCAGAGGAGGCAGAGAGGATGTTGATCAATGATCAACCTGCATGATGGTGTCTGAACTCTATCCAAGAGAAGGTTATCCTTTAACCTTTTGCTGATCCGGGGCATAACGTCCCGGTGTCGATCTTGAACTGATTGATGTGTAAGTACGTAGAGATAATTCTTCATAACACACGGACAATAGACACACAAACTTCCGTCGAGAGGGAGAACGGCACAGACAGACCGACTCATAATAATCATAATCCTTGAGGATTTTACCGAATAGTCTGTCTAGAAAGTCCCAAAAGAACAATCCCTGCCAGCAAACAACAAACAAGTCCGACCGCCAGCTATGCCTTGCCATGTCTAGAACCAGTCCACACGGCCCCATCCTCATCCCCATCCCCTTTTCCATCCCCTTTGCCCTTGCCCTTCTCAATCTTCATCATCCGCTTCCCACCTGGGAGATGGAATAGAGGGCGTCCCAACAGCGACCACATACTCTTCCTCCTCCTCTCCTATCTTCACACCACCATCATCATCGTCATCGTCACCGTCACCATCACCACCGCCACCCACCACATACCCCTCTTCCATCGTCACCCCAACAGGTGTACTCAGACCAAGACCAGCCTCGTTCGAGTTCGAGACCAATCCATCCCGACCACCCAAAGCAGAAGACCGAGAACCAAGCGGGCTCGAGCTCATCAACCGCCGAAACTTCTCCCACGGCGCATCCCCCTCCGCAGCACCAACCAGGTCGTCATCGATGTGGATATCAATGACCTGCTTGTTCAGCGTCGGCGTCTGGTTGTCCTCGCTGTGCCCGCGCGACGACGAGCCCTTCGCCACCCTGACCCCCATCGCGTTCCGTATCTCCGTGATGCCGTAGGCACCCGGACCGTCCACGATCATTACACCATCCTTGTTCTTCAGACGCTGGAATGCGAGGGAACCGCCGTATGGGTCGTCCTCGGGGGGATCAAAGATGGACCGGTAGCTGGTTGATTGGCCACGGCGCTTCCGACGTCTGGAGCGGTGCGGCGTATGTGGAGTATCGGCGGCAGCCGTGAAGAGGCTGTTCAGGTTGTCTATAATTTCTCTAGGAATTGTGGTTTGACCTGTATGTTCTTGGCCCTTCTGTCGAGACTTTCTCGGCCGCGCCTCTCGTGGCTCCATCAGCCCCAGGAACCCTTCCCCTTGGCTCAATTGAGCCTCCATGGCTGGGCCCACCAGCCTCAGGAGCTCTTCTCTTCGGCTCAATAGAGCCTCCATCAAGTGATCAGGGACATGATCATCAGAACTTGGCTGCGAGGCCTCTACAGGCGGATCAGAAACGAAAAGCGGCAGAGTCGGTGCCACAATCATAGGGTCTTGACCCAGAGCATACCTGCCTCCTAACGATGGAAACTGTACAATCTCCTTCGCTGTGCTTCGCTGCTCTGGATCGACGGGTTTGTCTTCTCCCGCGGCATCCGCCTGCCTACCTCGCTTCTGCCCCCGCCAAAACGAGAACTCGCGTAGAGGTGGCAGTGTCGTGGCCTGTCCATCTTCTTGAAACGGTATAGGGCTGACGACTGGACTCTCACCCCGTCGTAGTTCAAGGACACGATGAAGCCCCGGATGGCGTCGAGCTGGCTCTGACCCTCGTGCATTTTCTTGGGCGGGCGTGTCAGACGGCTTAGCGCCTGAAGGATTCCCCGATTTACTGCTTCCTTCCAAGACTCTCCTGGCGCGGTCTCTCCAAGGTCTCGTCGCTTGCGTGGGCCTTCTTGCCAAAGAACTCTCATCTACCTGAGCGTCGTCCCCGGCATCCTGCATTTCCAAGTCGTCTTTAGAGACAACAGGTCGAAGCGATGAGTAATTTTCGAAAACCCCATCCGGGACAGCGCCCGGTGTGAAGTGAGACGATATTGATGGCAATGGTCCGGACTTGACGGCAGCAGACAGTCCAAGTCCGCTGGCCTCTTCCCAACGGGCCGGTGTGGAAGGCTCACCTCCTATCTGCAACGGCGCAAACGAAGACTGTAGATGGCTGCTGCTCGGCTGCAGAGAAGAACTCTGCTCGTTGTCGGCATCGTTCGGGGCTGGAAAATACGGGAAACTACCCGCTTGCGGCTGTGTGGGCAAGGTTTGGTCATCAGTAAATATCGAATCGGCGGATGGAGACTGTCCATCGTCCATAGAAATATTGTCTCCCTCGCTCAGACGACGATCAGGTTTGCGGCCCTTTTCTGGCGTGGGCACTTCATTGGGCGACCTCTCAGGTTGTTCATCCCCCTCCCGAAACATTTCGAATTCTTCAGTAGCCTGTTGCTTTGGGGACGCTTGCCATTCTTCATAAGGCACTTCATCACCATGTGCATCCTCCTCGCCCGTAGACCCGCCCGAGGATTCTTGGGCCGCAGGCTCAATCAAATCCACGCTGTTGAGATCCGGCTCAATTGAATCAATTGGGCCATCTTCATTCATTATAGAATCGCCATGCGTTTCAGGCGTATCCGACAAGGGAGGTTGAAAAATTAGTGTCGGAGACACTGTAAGTGTCGGAATTGTAGACATGCTCGGTGTAAGCAATGCAAATGGGTCAAACGCTTCGCCTCCGGGGGAAACTGACCCTCTCCCTATCAGGGTCTCAAACAGCCCGAGGCTGTTGTTGTCGTCATAGTGGGAAGTCGAGCTCTACTCGCGATGCTCCACGTGCGACACCTCTGCATCATGCATTTCGATATCGCCGGGCACGCCCGTTGTGACCGCGTCAGTCGCGCTGGGAGCAACCAAGTTGCGTGATGGAATCTTCACCATTCGGCTGATTTCATCCTCGCGCACGTAGGCGACGTAGTATGGCCTCCCGCTGCTGTTGAGGTCGTTGAGCACCTTTTCCTCATCCCGGTGCACCTCGACCCTCTCATCGTTGTAGCTGCGCCACACGTTCTCGTCGAAGTCGTAGATCCATACCCAATAGTGCCCGAAGCCAAGGCCACCGCCGTGGCAGATGACCGCGTGGAGGCGATAAACGACGTCCTTCATGTCCGAGAACAAGGTCGACAGTTCCTCGCGAACCTTTGACTTTTCTCCCTCAGTCTGCGCCCTAAGGCGCCGGGAAGCATCGCCGTCCAGGTTGGCCGGGGAGGACTCTTGAATGCCACCCATAGTGACATCCCCACTGGGGTTTTCAAGGTTCTCAGGGAGAAGATCTTTGTCGCTCGACAATGGCTGCAGCGAAGGAACGTTGATACTAACATACTCTTCCTCACCATTGTCGATGAACATTTGTGTCTCGTAATCCTCGACATTTTGATCGACGACCTCATAGCCCGCCTCTTTGATCTCTTCATTCTTTCCCTTCTTGTCGTCTTTGACCGGCTCGGGCGGTGGCCCAACATCCAGAGCTTGCAGCCTCCTCTTCAAGTTCCAGCTGCGCTGCCTCTTTTTGAAGAGGTCCGAATCGGTGGAGCAATCCATGTAGCGATCCAGGTACAGTCTTTTTGGGATTTCGACGACGTTGTTATTCCTGCTGAGTTTTCCCTTGATTTCCTGGCCCCTCTGGATGTAGATGTGCAGTATGGGAGGTGCCCTGGTGATAGCCGTAACCATCTCATTGCCGTCCTCCTGGAACTCCTGGTCAAAGTTGGAATCAAGGGCACCGTACAGGTCAGTCTTCTCATACTTGGCCGGAAAGGCCGTCATCCACCTTGACAAGTCAGGCACAGACCTGAAATCAGACTCTGCTTTACCTGTGTTCATATCGACAGTCCGGATCTTCACGACACTGGACCAATAGAAGGTCTCAGTGATGATGTCTTTCTGTTTGCCAGTGTCCTCGTCTGTGCCAGTGGGCTTGATCGCCGCATGGAAATGGTCAAGAATATTGCCCATGACTTCCTCGACGTCTTGCTGCTCTGTTCCAGTGACACTCACGTCGTTCAGAGCTTCTGTGATTTTCTCTTCAACCGAAAGAGTATCCTCGATCTTCTCTTCGACCGCAGTTGTGTTCGCATTCGCGTCAGTGCCTCCCATGTTTGCGGCAGAATCAGCCGGTGTTACGTTCTCTTGGCCCGCGGATAGCTTGCTCGTGGCCTCTTCGGACTCTGGTGCTTTAGCCTTGTCATCGTCATCCAGTGCAACTCGTTCCTTGGCTGGCACGACCTGAGGGATCGACTTGTCATCATGGGTCTCCGATATTGTCACGTAAGTTTGGTTCGCATCCTCATCTTTTTGATCAACCAGCGTAGCAGAGCTAACGTTGCTGGCAGTATCAGCATGGTCCGAGATCGCGTTCACGGTGACAGTAGGTTCAGCCGAAACAGTTGGTGGTTTTGGTGAGGGCCTCGCTGGCAGAGGGGGCGGAGCCTGGTCTTTGTCCGAGGCGTTCGGATTTGGCTGAGGCCCGATCACCGTAGTCGCAGGCTCTGCCGGCTTGGCCTGCAGAAGTTTGTCTGCATTCTTCAATGCGGCGAGTGCTAGGCGCTGTTGGGGCTTGATAGCACTTGCAGTCGAGCTTTGGAATTCAAGGAACAGGGACCGCATCTCCTCGACGAATTTTGCAGCCAGGAAAGCCTCCGGCTTGTCCAGGGCCACGCCGGTTCCACCGAGGCGACGGGTCTTAATGTTCTCTTCTGTCGGCTCCAACTTGTACTCCTCCCAGTTGAGAACCACGCTTCGCACCGGCAAGACTGTATTGAAGTACTGGAGAATGCTGTTGAGATAACAAGTGTTGCGAATGTTCATCAGGCCAACTGGAAGAGAGGTATCCACTGAAGTACCACCGACTGTTTGGGAGGTAGATTTTGGCTCGACGGTGATCGAATCTCCCTCCGACATCCAAGGCTCGCGGGCATCTAGTTCCAGGACTGTGGCCAATGCGTCCATGTCCCCATTGTGGTATTTCTTGGAAGAGAGAGACCTCAAGGCACCCGCGACCAACAGGCGGTCGATGCTCTTGTCCTACCAACCCGACATCAGCTTCAATACACGAATTCAAGGGGACAGTTTGGAGGCAGCCTGCAACATACCTCGTTCACGTTTGCATTAACCTGGATAGGGATAAAGGCTGGGTCAGCCTCTGCTGGAAGTCCCAGGAACTCCATTGCCTCCTCAGGTTCGAAGTTGTGCGTAGTACGCATGATTTCGGGGCTCTTCCTATCCCTGCCAATGAGGGATACATCTTGTCGAAGTTTCTTACGCTCGGCTGGCGACGCAGCCTTCAAGTTGTGCTGGAACTGGGCAATGACCATGTCTTCACTAGCAGAGTGAGGCAACTCAAGCGTCCGGTATGCCTTCGACAGCGGGTCTGAATCCGCTTGAGCTTCCCTGGTTGACTTGACTATGGCGAGCTCCAGTTGCTCTTCCTCGATATATTTCCGAAGCTCGGCACTGGCGTTTTCTCTGTTCCGAGTCACACGACACAAGGCGTCAAAGTACTTCTCTCTGCCCTCTGGATGCGTCTGGCCCTGGCATAGGCAAGCATACCACAGCATGCTCTCGTGGGCGTCCTTATTGATACCAAGGAGGTCGAAGTCGGCAGAGCTGAGATCGCCAATGTGTTTCCAAGTCGATTTGGAGTACTTGGCATCCAAGAGGGATTCCAGAAACTCGTATGTAACGGATTGTGACTGGATAGACAGCTCCATGGGTGGCAGCAAATCGGCACGCAGGTGGTCTTCCACGAGGAAGTATAGATGAGCACGGACAATCTCGAACCAAGCTTGCCTCGTAGCGGGCAGGAAGTCGGTAGGGGATCGCTCGTCGAGGCAGGGCAGGACTAATGATTTGTCGCCATCTCCCTCCGTGGTCTTGAACTCCAAATACTCCAGGAGCTCCTGGAACCTATCCCAGAAGCAGACGGTGAAGAACTTGTTCCTGTAGGCCACCTTCTTCTCAGAGACTCCCGGGCCGGACCTGACCACATCATGGATGTACTGCATAAGGTAAAATGCAGGGAAGAGCTTCTCAAGCCTGTCTGGATGGGTCAAGTCCTCGTATCGACTCCGGTCATCAGCCATCATGAGTTCTTGCAACCTCTCACGCACGGCATCCCGGTCAGTGAGATGCGCCTCCCATCGTACATCCAAGCGAGGATCGCACACATCGATGGTGACAGACATAGTGCAATCGACCGCCGAACAAGTGAACTGTACTTGGGACTCCATAGGGTAGTACTTGGTGTGTAAGCCAGGTGTGTCCAAGACAGTTCCAAGGACCAAGTGATGCATGCGCTCGAAATTCTTTGCACATGCATGACCAGGACATTCTAAGCGGACCGTGAAGGTCTTCTTGCATGTTCGGCAGATGGAGACTGCAAGGGCTGTGTTGTCACCAAACCCTGCACTAGATTGGCTGGAGACGAAATACAGGTTATGGGGAATAGGTGTTGGGGAGTTGAGCTGCAGACATGCTAATTTGTTGCAGTCAAGAGTTCCGTTCAAAAGGTCACAGATCCATTTTGATGCAAGTTGGCCTGTTGTAGGTCAGCAGTGTCAACATTGAGTTGTTGAAGTCAAATCAGAGGAAAAACGGCAGCGTAGTACGTACCTGGCCGACCAAGATCTTTGTGTTGTGGGTAGGCCTTGGGGGATTGGTCGACGGCTGAGTAGGCAGGAGGAGGACCCTGAGAGCGGGTTTGATAGCCGAAGCCGTTGTCACCCATGTTTCTTCTGCGGGCCTGCTTTGGTCGATGGTCAGTTCTGCGTCGACGCTTCACCAACGGCTGATCTGAGGAGTTGGAGGATGGAAGGAAAGGTCGCTTCGGAGCCGGCATAAAGAACAAGAGAGGAAATGTACCTGGATACAAATGTTGGGGAATTACTGTACTGAGTATGGGGTGTTGATGAAATCGTCGCGTCTCAAGTCGTTTTCTGGTAAGTTGTCCCAGTGAGGTTCGCCAGGATGATCTTGTTGGGTTGACAAGAAGAGGGTAGTCGCTTCCTTGAATGTGCAGTTGGATCTGGTTGCGTGTCGCTTTTGAATATGATAAATCGACGAAGGCAAGGAATCTTGGAAGGAAGGAAGATGGGAAATGAAATGTAGAGTGTTATGTGTCCCAGTGACTGCCCGGTGCCCAATGCCCCGATGTGAGAGTGAGAGGGAAAGAAGTGCAGGACAACAGGACAGAACAACCTTGGAAGACCACAACGCCAATAACCTTTGCTGCCGATGAACCCTTTCTTGTATGCGCTGACAAGACTCCAAAGGCGATGATGATGAATAATGCCAAATGAGTGGCAGTGGCGGGTTGCTTGCTTGTTTGATTGCTCGTCGCTCACCACATGGAAGCTTGGAATCGCTGGGTACGGTAAAGCTGACACACACGCACACACAGACACACACAGCCTTGTCGCCTTGTGGAGTAAAGTGGCTGCTGTCTGTCAGTTGCCGATGTCGTAGAGAGTCAAGGTCAGGACCGGGGATGACGGAGCTTCCCAAGGTTCCAAGGTTGAGTAAGCTTCCGGTATGTCCAGGTGGGGTTCCTCAGAGCTCGGGGGGGGGGTTCTGCCGCCGCTAGAAGCTGCTGGTGCCCAGTGATAGACAGCAACAGCTAAAAATTGACGCTAACAGTGGCCCCAGTGTCTTTGCAGCTGTTCAAGGTGGGATTCACGGGTCACCTTGCTAGCCGGCAGGTGTCACGTGTTGTAGGCCCACCGTGGCCGGCAGATAACCCCCTCCCAATTGGAGACAGTAGCTCCACCGCCAACTGCTAACAGGGAATGGGGAACGGGAAAGCACACACAACATCCAACTTTGACATCAGCAGTTGAGCCTCCACTCGACGACTCCATCACTCTTCCAACCATCTGAAAATGGCACCTCATGGTGAGGATGGTCCCTACCATCCTGTTGATGCCCTAAAGGCTGGCATCCAGGGCGCCATGATCACCGGCGCTGCTGGTGTCTTTGCTGCTGGCGTCAAGAATGCTACCAGGAAGACCAACGTTGGTGCCATGGGCATCGTCACCCGGAGCGGCGGAATGATCTTCACCTTTAGTATGACCTAGTTCTACTCTAGTCAAAGTCAGACCGACCGCTTGCTTGCTAACAGTGATGTTTCTACCTTCTAGCTGCTGTCGGCGGTGTCTTCGAGTTCGTCCGAAACGCCTCGGCTAATCTGCGTGAGAAGAAGGACCACTACAATGCGGGCATTGGTGGTTTCTTCGCTGGTTCCATTCTGGGAATGAGAGGTATGTCATGTCAAATGGGGGGTGGGGGGAGATGGGAATCTTCGGGGCTAACACGAACTCGCAGCTGGTCGCATCCCCGTTATCCTGGGCTACGGTGCCTTGACCTCCATCACACTCTCCGTGTTCGAGCTTACCGGTAACAGCTTGGTGGGCAAGAAGCCTGAGATCGAGGGAATGGACGAGTTCGAGAGGAAGGAGCACTTGCGAACAACCAGAAGGAGGCCAATTCAGGAGACGATCGACAACCTTGGGGAGGGTCGAGGTGAGCATGTTCCATGATCCAATGTTGTTCAACGGCTAATGTTTGTGCTTGCGTAGGTATTCAGGGACCGGGCTACGAAGAGCGGCGACGAGAGACACTCAAGGAGAAGTACGGTGTCGAGATCAACCCTGTGTCTGCCCAGGCGTCCTAGAAGAGACCCGCCCTCCTGCCACACGGCGTGTACATTACAAAGCTTTCTTTACGTCCCAAGCACAACGGGAATTTACGATGACTGAATGAATGGATAGCATTTTACTTTCTACATCTGACTGCGCAACTGATGCGACCTGGTGGCTTTTAATCTTTGATCATAGGCCACATAAATACGTCGAGGGCTTGGATGGTCTTCTACCTGGGCATCTCAGCTTTCCAATTTTGTAAGTCTATTTGTCTCCCTCATCTTTCCCCAAGCAGGCCCCCTTCCCCCGAATATGATGATATTTCATAGAGGCTGTTTATGAATTTGTGTCAAACAAACATGTTTACTCCAAACCTAACTACATTGTTCTTTTTATCTGACCATCCTGTCCACTCTGCTCTCATGCTCTCCATGTTTCTGGCGTTTGCAAATGGCTAACAGCACTAGTTAACAGGCACTTGGATCGAATCTACACCAGGCTATGTCCTCAACTCCTGCAGGCAAAAGTAAGTGGGTTCTTCTTCCTAGACCCCTCATACCCCCATCTCTCCGTACAACATGATGTTATCCGAGGCTGTTTATGATCCAAGATGATTCTTTAAACTCACCTACATTGTTCATTATTATTTCTGATTATACGTTCACCAACCTGTCATCACTTGTTCTGCACTGCTCCATATCGAACCCCTGACTGACCGAACAAAAGCACAGGACACGCCATAATGGTCGCTCGCCCCGACGAGATGATTCACTTCCAACACATAACGTGAGTGGTCCCTGCCGTTAATGCTCTTCCCCATGCCCCCATTTCATGATGATATTTCGAAAGAGGCTGTTTATGATACCATATGATTATCTATCACACCTACATTGTTCATTTTATCTGATATTTGCTCCCCCCACTCCTCTTCGTTGAGCACCCCTGGCCATTCAAAAAGCTCTCGCTAACGAGCCCACAGGCAATCCACAAAGTTCTTTCGGGCGGCATCGCAAGCTCCTTGACGTTCAGAAAGAGAGTATGGACCTGTGTTTGGCACAGCCTAATACGAGTCGGCCCAGAAGAAAAACATCCAGGTCTTATCGACATGCCAGTTCGCTTGTCCGGGCTTGACTCAAACTCTGAGTCCTCTGGCAAAAAACGGTGGAGGATCTCGCGTTCAGTGAGCCCCCTTTAGAAACCCGGAATTCCGCACTGAATCCCTCGCTTCGAAACTCATTCCGGTTGAGGCGCCCAGCTTCTTTGTGAAACGTAAACGGTAAGCCCAGTAGGTTACTTTATGAATGACGAGACTTGAACCAGTGTTCAAGTCCACACATACTTGCAGATCCAAGTGTTCGGGACGAGAGACAAGTATGGTGCAATTTCGCACCGTGTCCGGCCTTCAGACCTGCGGAGTGTCTTCAACATGCAAATTAGACATGGCGGTAGGTCATCGAACATCAGGCGAAAGCCACCAGTTTGGCATGTACCTTGACGCGGCTGGATGGCTGGGGAATAGCTGGGTCAAGGCCATGATGGGGACCAGCAAGACTTATGTCCACCTCGGTCTATTCACTGCCACGAGAGTCAAGAAAACTGGCAGCTGCAAGATCAAGCCAATGATCAACCCACGGGTTTTGAGACCGCCAGATCGCTCATTACCCTCGGGGACCTTCGTATCAATACCAATATCAATACTTCATAATACAAGTACTCATGGTTTTCGCCTTCTCCATGACCAGCCTTGTGCCATCCTTGTGATAGTTGCACCCGAAGGTAATGCTCAACCTCGAAGCAACCCGATGATCACAACCCTAACCCTCAATCTCGTCAACCTCTGCAAAACCTTGATAATGTTCCATCGCACGGGACTTTTTATGCTGCACCTCAAGCAGCGTACCTATTGCCGGTCCCTCCCAAAGTCTTCAAGCTTACAGAAATGCGCACTCTGATGGATAAGTTCCACAAATTTCCCAGGAGCAGGAACTTGAGAGAATGCAAAGGATCCTACCAAGGCTGCCCAGGGTGGCCGAAGGTAATCAACTGTCTGGCTGGCATCGAATTGCCACCTACGCAGTCATGTCGTGTGCATTCGATATATCAACTGTGAACGCCTTGAGCAACAAATGTAGTGTGCTGTACCTTGTCCCTCCTCGGCTGACTTCGAATGAACGGACCGCAGTTTAACACCGAAGGCCCTCGTCATCGCCGATGGAGCACCAGACAGGAAGGAGACCGAGGGCAGTCCATTACTCCGATCGACACTGGCCAAGATCCAAGACTCAAGAATCAAGGCATCAATAGCCACCCTAGAGTCCAGTGTCGACTCTGGAATTCGGCCCTGTCCTGCGCTGCTGTCTCCCCCGTTGCAAACCGAGGAGCTGACGATCTGGGCGCCTGTGAACTTGGCCGTGGGGTGATTCTGGGCCACGCGTAGCAGCCCCCAACGAATCACTCGTACTGGCAGCATCTGATTCTCATGTAAGCCAGGCTTGGGTTCCCTCGACAATGGGCCATCCGCTTGGTCGTAATTTTAACATTGGAAAGGTGATTCTTCCAGGGCTGGTCAAGTCAAGCTCAAGTGATGGCGTTCATATGTATGCAGTCGTCGGCAGGGCACGGGTAAGTAAAGCTGGGATGTTACGCTGGGAGGTTCTTTCGAGGTCGAGGGAACGCAAACCCATGAAGATCTGCAGACACACATGCAGGCTCTGACATGTGCCAATTCTGCTGCTTGACAGGGTTGGGGGATATTCGGAGACATAATCCGGAGAGCATCCAACCCCACCAACCTGTAAGTATTCGAGATTTCCTCCCTCCCTCCATATGGGATCACAGATACTCAAGACTGCAGGCTGATAGAGTTTAGATATCCCGCTTCGGTCTACACACTCGGCAGGACATACCGCTTTGGTCATATGTGATCAGATGCTTCTTCGAAAGAGTAAGTGGCGGAGAAGAACCACAGACCACAGTCCATACACCATGTCCCTGGTCAGCTTCATATGAATCGGAGTACGGCTCAGGATCTGCATGGCTCCTTGTCTCCTTCCCGCATACTTGCTTATTCCTGTCGTCGTTACACGGATCCAATTCGTTCTACCAGGCTCCCTCCCTGGTCCCGTGCCACCTACGGCGCAGCCACAGTCAACATCTGCCCCGCCCTACACCGGTTCGTCGTCCTTGATCTGGCGCCGCTCGGTCCGGACCAGAGACAAATATGAGCTCTTTCCAAAAACCTGCCACTTGACATGCAAATTCCGAAGTAAGCGAATCGGCCCCGGACAACAAGCTGCTGCGGAATATGACGTATCAACTCATACGCCGCGTAAGGATCAGACCACCTTGGGGAACGAGGGGCAGCGATCCGCTGTCCTGGGCTCCCCGGCTACTTAGGTATCACTGCTGTGACGTGCTTTCCGATTCACCGGGCCTGCGGGCTTTCTCCCTTGCGTTGGTTGGCACTTACTAGACCTCCAAGGGAAAGACCTTACCGTAGTAGAAGATATTCGGGCTCGAAGATCAGTCCGGGGGCCAGCTTGAGGAACTCCGCTGCCCGCTCCTATCCTCTGTACAATGGGATGGAATGTGGGTGGCTTCGATCACTTAGCTGTTATAGCTCATGTCCTGTGCAGTCAACCTTCTGATTGCCTGTAAAGTTGGAAGAGTGCCTGCTATAAATTCGTCTCTAGACCTCTAGCAGATTCTTCAGGTTTTGCTTGATTTCTTTTAGCTATCAACCAGCCGATCAAGCCAAGCATACCATCCCATTGTAAACTCGTTGAGTAACCCTGCTTACTACCTCTCGACGAACACATGGCCGACGACAAGGTCGAGAGCATCAGCCCATATGGGCCGGCTCGCTCCACCATCAAAGGCGAGCCGCTCTCCAAGGAGGAAGTCGAGACGTTCAATGACTTTTTCAAGGCCTCCCTGTATCTCTGTCTCGGCATGATCTACCTCAGAGATAACCCGCTTCTTCGTGAGCCTCTCAAGATCGAACATACCAAGGCCCGCCAGTTAGGTCACTTTGGTTCCGCTCCGGGTCAGGTCTTTACCTATATGCACATGAACCGCCTCATCAAGAAATATGACCTAGTTAGTTATCACTACTTCAGTTGCTTCGCAATAAATGACAAAGTCTAAAGCTTTGATACCATGAACAGGATGCTCTCTTCGTCTCCGGACCAGGCCACGGTGCCCCGGCCATTCTCTCTCAGGCTTATCTGGAGAGCACGTACGAAGAAGTCTACCCGGACAAGAGCCAGGATGTC
This sequence comes from Cytospora schulzeri, assembly GCA_003795315.1. NCBI lineage: Eukaryota > Fungi > Ascomycota > Sordariomycetes > Diaporthales > Cytosporaceae > Cytospora > Cytospora schulzeri. The sequence goes on along the minus strand of LKEA01000017.1, from coordinate 421,950 downwards.
GAGGGCATGCAGCGCTTCTTCAAGTGGTTCTCGTTCCCCGGTGGAATTGGATCCCATGCTACCCCTGAGACACCAGGCAGCCTCCACGAGGGTGGTGAGCTAGGATACTCCATTTCACATGCCTTCGGTGCTGTCTTCGACCATCCTAACCTAATCGCATTGACGATGGTGGGCGATGGTGAGGCTGAGACCGGCCCGCTGGCTACGTCCTGGCATAGCACAAAGTTCTTGAACAGCATCACAGATGGGGCTGTTCTTCCCGTGCTGCATCTGAACGGCTACAAGATCAACAACCCAACAATCCTTGCTCGTATCAGTCACAAGGAACTGGAGAACCTCTTCATTGGGTATGGTTGGACGCCATACTTTGTGGAGGGTAATGACCTCCCGACAATGCACCAGGCCATGGCCGCAACACTCGAGCACTGTGTGACCGAGATCAAGGGGATCCAGAAGGAGGCCCGCGAGTCCGGCAAGGCGGTCCGGCCCTTGTGGCCGATGATTGTCCTGCGAACACCCAAGGGGTGGACAGGACCCCGGAAGCTCGACAACAAGTACCTGGAAGGCTTCTGGCGTGCACACCAGGTCCCCATCACTGACGTCCGCACCAACCCGGAGCATCTCAAACTTTTGGAGAACTGGATGAAGAGCTACGAGCCGGACAGGCTCTTTGGCGAGAAGGGCAGGATCAGCGACGAGCTGCGCGACGCTATCTGCCCATCTGGCAACTTCCGCATGTCGGCCAACCCTGTGGCCAACGGTGGCCAGCTCAAGAAGCCCCTGAAACTGCCCGACTTCAAGAACTACGCCATCAAGGTGGAAAACCCGGGCGAGACATTTGCGGCCTCCATGGTCAACATGTCAACATACCTGAGGGACGTCATCGCGAACAATCAGAAGACCTTCCGGCTGTTTGGCCCTGACGAAACGGAGTCGAACAAGCTGGCCAAGGTGTATGAGGCCGGACAGAAGGTTTGGATGGGAGAGTATTTCGCTGAGGATGCTGATGGTGGCAATCTGGCCCCGGCTGGAAGGGTGATGGAGATTCTGTCTGAGCACACTTGTGAGGGCTGGCTCGAGGGATACATCCTCAGTGGACGACACGGTCTGCTGAATTCCTATGAGCCTTTCATACATGTTATTGATTCTATGGTCAATCAGGTACGTTGCCGATCTTGCCGATCGCGAGGTGCGACTTACACACAAGGTGCTTCGGCTAACAATACCCCATAGCACTGCAAATGGATCGAGAAGTGTCTCGAGGTCGAATGGCGCGTCAAAGTTGCCTCCCTCAACATCCTGCTCACAGCGGTTGTCTGGCGCCAAGATCACAACGGCTTCACGCACCAAGACCCAGGCTTCCTCGATGTCGTCGCCAACAAGTCTCCTGAAGTGGTCCGCATCTACCTCCCACCGGACGGCAACTGCCTGATCTCCTGCATGGACCACTGCCTGCGGTCCTCCAACTACGTCAACGTGATCGTGGCAGACAAGCAAGAGCACCTACAGTACCTCAGCATAGAGGCGGCAATCGAGCACTGCACCAAGGGCATCGGCATCTGGCCGCAATTCTCCACCGACGCCGGGGCAGAGCCCGACCTGGTGATGGCCTCGTGCGGCGACATCAGCACGCACGAGTCCCTCGCGGCCATTGACCTGCTCCTGCAGCACTTCCCGGACCTCAAGATCCGGTGCGTCAACTGCGTGGACCTGTTCAAGCTCATCAGCCACGTGGACCACCCGCACGGCCTGACGGACGCCGAGTGGACGGCCCTCTTCACCGCCGACAGGCCCATCATCTTCAACTTCCACAGCTACCCCTGGCTCGTGCACAGGCTCACGTACAAGCGGCCGGGCGCGCACCTGAACCTGCACGTGCGCGGGTACAAGGAGAAGGGCAACATCGACACGCCGCTGGAGCTGGCGATCCGCAACCAGACGGACCGGTTCAGCCTGGCCATGGACGCCATCGATCGCATCCCGAGCCTGCACAATAGGGGTGCGGGGGCGAGGCAGGATCTGTTGAATGCGCAGATCAAGGCGCGGAACGAGGCCTTCGAGGCTGGTGTTGACCCTGACTTCTTGACTAAGTGGACTTGGCCGCATAATGGGCTGTGGAAGCAGACTGTTAGGAAGGTTGGTGGTGCTTGAAGATGGGGCAGTAATGATGACTGGTGGTGTTGAGATGGATGGTGGGCAGTTCTTAAATGTTGTAGGGATCATGGCTGGTATAGTGTTATGCTCCTATTGTCATTGTCGTTAATTATATAACGCGCTGGACATATACATATGTAGCCACCCGGGAGGTCTGGTACCTTAGTTCCTATGAATCCAGTTCTCTATGTGCTTTTGAGTGTCGAATCCTTCAACTCGAGGTAAAATTACTATAAGATTTAGTATGCATTGACCGATGGTAGGAATACCTGACCATTCAAAGGTGTATACTGTATACTGAGTAGGGTAGTGAAGTATTCTGGGTAAACTGCGTTGATATGATCCGACTACTCTAATCAGCATATCAACCAACGTAAATTGGTAATTATCCTCCAATATGTCTTTTTCTACGCCCTCACATCATGACCCGATGCTTGTTCACTATATATGAGGCAGATTAAGCGTCGAACGCCAGGGCTCGGGACATCAAGCGTTGTACACTCCCCACTCACCAGGTAGTCTGTCCCGAGGTCATCACTAGAGAAGCGCTCGTGCCTTTCGACTGTAGCCATCACCAGAGGAACTTTCACATTTGGAGCGTCAGCTACTTCATTAGTCTCGAGCCTTGAGGCTGAAGCTCGGTCTTCTGCATGAGGTCGGTGCTCACCTTCAATTATATAAATGACACCCCACAGCAGCTCATCCGAGTTACATCTATGCCACCTGGAACAGATATATCTTGCTTCACCATCTCAAAACTTCAACAACAAAGGAAGTATCTTTGACTGAAATGAAAGGAATCTTGCTGCAGTTCGGCCTTCTGGCCTCTGCATTTGCTTTCCCTACGATGCAGCCCCTTGAAAACGTGACACAGCCCATGTGCTGGCAAGATAGAGAGGCACTCATCGGTAGTAAATCAGGACATCGCCGCCTCTTCCATATTCCCGCACCGCTCCACGAGGGGAATGTCAGCACCATCTTCGACGCCCTTGACAACGCGAACAGCCGGTTTGGGCTCGGCCTGGATACCAGTGCAGCTTACTTGAAGTCAATCAACACCACCGCATTCCGGGGCATGACCAAGGAAGCATACCAAATCGGTGGGCTCCGCGGAGCCATGAAGGAGCCAGTCGTTCATCTTGTGTCTCACAATAGGATACTCGCCTGGAGATTCGACGACGTGAGGGTACGCGGGGATGAAATCGGCTTCATTGTTGATATGGAAGCGGCTGAGCACATCATTGAGGTTTGGAAAACATGGTTACAACTGCAAAAGTTAATTCCCTGTCTTCTGCGTTTGCCTGGACGACCCGACCCGAGGCTATGCGATCCGACTTGTTATGGTCGCGGGCGATTTCAAGACCCACCCGTTTGAATGTTGCTACCTAGGTACAACTCGGCGGAGGGGATCAGAATCAATTCTAGGAGGAGGCACCTAACACCAAGACCGGCGGTTTGTACAATGTCTCAACTCCTCGAGACGTTTTTCCAGAAACATGGTCTCGGGAGTTGAGGCCTGCCAAACTCGGAACTGTCAGCTCTCGTTGTCGAGGTACGCCCTTTATTTGACCAAGAGGTTTTCCCGGGAGGTCTACTCACGCGTTGGGTTTGCTACAACACGCCCTCATTGTGATTTCATGTATCGAGGGCATATGATGTTTCAGACATCGAGTTTGCAATTGAATGAAAATGAGATAACAATTCTGAACACATGATCAAGAGAATTGTAATTTGTTTCTTGATCATAATGACTTTCCTCTCCTGCCCAATGACGGTTATGTCCATTTTCAATTTGTGACACATTGTTGACTTGCACGTATCCTGCACAAGTGGAATAGAGCCAATGAACAACCAAGTGATTGATCAAGCAGTCTTGCTTATACTTGTGGCAGTGACTGCAGTCTTGATTAATACTCCACCGTTGTTGCAATACCTTCATATCCCCCGGCGCGTATCCGGTCGACTTTTTCCCATGGAGGGTGTGTATAAAACCCCCGAAATCTTTAAACCTAATTACACATTCAACTCGCATGTTATGGTCGCCTTTAAAAGTCCTCCCAGCCCGACTCACAGCCTGAATGCTTTCTTCACCGTAGCCAAGCTCCGGTTCCAGGCCAGCGTGGCACTGTCACCGTCATATACATCCAGATCTTGCTCCGTGAATCCTGGCTCAGTATCATATTTATAACACGGATAGGCCATATCTGCCATCTGGTCCCCGCTGTGGTCTTTCTCCAGATCCTTGCGTACGACGCGGCGTTTCCCCTCAGCACCGGCTAGTTGACTGTGCTTGACGACACCGACCTCCTCGCCCGCCAAGTGGACGAGGACCTCTATGGTAGAAGGGAATGGCGCGCGGGGATCCGGGATGAGGTTTGGATAGTATGCTACAAGACAGCCTAGCTTGTTCTCGGGGTTGTTCTCCAGTATGTGGAAATGTTCCAGGCAGAACCCTGCCGCATCGCCATATGCTATTTTGACCATGTTTGTTAGTATTTCGGAGAGACGTCGGTTACACTGAGTTTATCTTTCACACGTACCAACTATACCGAACGTCTCGCAAGGCTCCAGCTCCTTTTTGAAGAGGGCCTCCAACTGTCTCTGATACGCTTTGCCCCCTTTGCCCATCGGGATATACTCAACCCTGAAGCCCGCATTCTTCCACTGAGCAAGGGTCCCAGTGTCGAACTCGTCACTCTCTGCAGTTATGTATAATCTCGGAGACGAATGGAATGTTCGTCGGAAATCTTGGGAAAGGAAGCCAGGATCGCGATAGTTTGAGCCATGTTGTGAAACTAACACGGCATTCCGGCCAGGCGCCCTGGCGTTGATGACATTGCTGGCGATGTTGTTAAGCTCGGCGTTCATGTCTGAAAGATTGATTTGCATGTAAGCTTCGCTAGAGAAGGTGGAGAATATGTGTTGAGTTTCCCGACCAAAAGGATGGTGTTTTACCACTGATATCTTCAGCAACTAATTAAGTACCAAAGTATTTCCAATGAGATGATGAATGACATCACACGTTTCAAGGTTGACGGGTCGGAGGCTCGGGCCGCTCGCATGGCATGACATCAACTTCGTAATCGTTGGACCATTTTCGTAACACCATTCGACGACCTCAACGACAAAACCTGGAATTCACTTCATGCTAGGAAGGTGTATTCTCTATGGTATGCCTAGTTGATCCTACCTGCTTGTGGCCTCTCAAGTTCAAGATATCACACGCTTGAGAGTGCTTGAGTGGTTCACTGTGTGGGTGAGCACTTATTACCTACATAATCTTTGTGTAGCTTCTTTCCCATGTTCTACAAGCACCTTTTGGATAACATCAACATATGTATATCGCTAATGCATGTTGTCTCTGATCTTAGCCATTGCAAAATCAACTGTGGACACCTACTATAGGGTGATGTGGAAACGTTGGCACCACTAAGTTACCCAGGTACTCTGGAGTCGGCACGGGCTTGCTTGGCTGACAGCATCCGAATCTGAGTGATCGCCCCACAAGGTTAAAGTTAGTTTTCAAAGCAGCGGTGGATGTGGCCTCAAAACACAACAAACAAACTTCCTCATCCCCCAAGATCAGATTTCACCAACGGCTCCCAAGTAGTGTTGCCACGATGAAAGCCTTCGCGTCTTTAGCGATCCTACTATCTTCTGCGGTGGGCAGTTCTCTCCCACAAAGCCCGAATCATCAGGTCTCAATGGGCAAGCCACAGCCAGGAAAGGGCGTTGGCCACTTCAGCGAATGGAGCCGTGCCACCAAGAAGGAGTTCCTCATCGACTGGCAGGCGAACAGGGAGTCAGAATGGATCATCGTGCAGGGCAATGAGGGCGGGGACCTGGACAGCATGGCAGCGGCCCTTACATGGGCATACCACCTGGGACACAAGACGGCAAACACCTCGGATCCCCTCAAGGTCATCGCCCTGTTGCAGACACCCACCCACGCCCTGGATCTGCGTCCGGAGAACATTATCGCCCTGGATAACTCACAGATGACCAAGGGTCACGAAGACCTGTTGACACTGAGTGAGCTTCCCGAGGATCCGGAGACCCTTGGCCCTAAGCTACGGGGCATTGTCCTCGTAGACCATGCTGAGCCGTTACGGAAATGGAGGGGGGCCAAGATCCTCAGCATCTTGGACCACCACGTCGACCGTGGCGTCGCACCTGACGCAGAACCTCGCATCTTCGAAAAGGCGGCGAGTTGCACGACACTGGTCGCGAGGCAGATGCTCGACGAGCTGGAGAAGCTGCCCGAGGAGTACCATATGCCGCACGAGCTGCTGGAGCTCATCCTGAGCGCGATAGCTATCGACTCCGGCGGCCTGACGAGCGACGCGACCACGAAGGCCGACGTCGAGGTGTCGAAGCGGGTCCTGAAGCGCAGCAACTGGGCCCGCAAAGATCTGGACGATGTCATGGAGGACCTGGACGATGAACTCAGCAAGGCCAAGAAGAACCTGGGCGGCCTGGAGCTCCGCGACCTGCTGCGTCGGGACTGGAAGGGTGATCTGGTTGACACCCCGTCGCCGCGCACGCCGACCGTCAGCCTGGGCTTCGCCTCTATCCCTTACTCTATGGACGAGCAGATCACCAGGACGGACTTCCAAGAGCTCTTCCACTGGTTCGCTGTCCATGCGGCCTGGACTGCCGAGGTTGGTGTCGATATCAGCGTCGTCCTGAACAAGTATAAAATCAAGGAGCACGGGAAGAAGAAGAAGATCAGGGAGGTTGCCCTGATCGTCCGGGACGACGTGCGAATCAACGAGACACAGGCCGATTCTCTGTTCCGTGTTGCGAAGGAGGCCCTGGAGAACGATAAGTCTCTGGGTTTGAAGCCGTGGTACCGAGCTGGCGAGCTGGGAGTCAGGCAGATGGTGTGGACGCACGAGTCCGGTGCCGGCAGGAAGATTATCAAGCCAATTGTCGAGGATGCGGTGATGAAATGGGATGAGTGATCTGACTCGAAGATATATATGACAGTCATGCTCTACCGACCCAGATACATGTAAATTTAGTCCACGAGTACTTAAGCCTTGCGGTATTATACCACTTACCTCAACAAATACTCGACCAAGTGACACCTTCCCGTGCAGCCGACCAAAATGAAAAACCCGATCAATATACCCGCGAGAAATATGCTATGACAAATCATTGGAACAACACCCTTAGTGCAATAACACTATTAGTGTCACTTCAAAGTAGCGGGTTCGATCCTCTCTTCCCAACGCTGTACATTAGTCAAACTCTTCAAGAAAGCCCCTGGGAGTGCCCAACAGCCTCAAAGCTATATCAATCAAGTGTTGCGTCACCATCTCACTGACAAGTTTACATAGAAATCATTGGACTATTTCGAATGTGGATTGTTTGGACTTACGTATAGACCGCGAATACGAATACTGTCTTATTCGGGTTATGCGATCCATATCATCATCATAGATCCACCCAATGCTTCCGCACCGCAACAAAGAGCTTTGAGCAGATGCCAAGGGCTTGTACGTGGGACATTCTCAGCCATTCCTGTTGACAAAGGTCGTAATTGTCCAATGTCCATTGGTCATAATGCCCCGGGGCCTCACGGGCCACGGATAGAGTGCGCCAAGCAACAGTCAATTGATGCCCAGACATGTAAGTGACTTGGCATGTGGCTGAAATGTTTAAGGTTGAGATTGAGCGCTACTATTGTTAAAGCGAAGAAAGCTACGCGGCCCATAATATCAGCGGTGTATTATGCACGCAAAGGGGACGCGACTGTGATAGATGACGTTGCGGATGTCGATGCAACAACTGCCTTCTTCTGGACGGAAGGAGTGAAGCTTGGAAGCAAGCGGCAGTTCCCACATGTCTGATTCCTGCTAACATGGAGCATCGATATCACACCAGAAGTTGAAAAGGTAGGACAAACAGATCACTTGTAGAGAAATGGCTGACGTTCACATTGAAACCTCAGAGCCGCGCTTAACATTAAGGAGAGACAGCAAGAGTATGCGTGGGCCTGACATCCCCGAAGGCTCATCTCACGTCCAATCATCATCCACCAAGGTACTGAATATCTGCAAGCTGCAGTTTAAGCCCTAACACCCACAAGTCTGAGCACGGCAGGCGTCTCTTCCGGCTCAACGAACGGACGGTTTCGGTTTGCGGGATCTTCGGTATCATCCGGTCGACGGGGAACCGAATACTTGCTGTTTTGGCGATCGACCGGGACCACATTTTGTTGCTGGTCACGTATATGTCAGCCTCTCCATTCATCGCAGTTGACCGAGTGCATGCGGGTGCCACCAGCGATTATGTACTTACCGGCCAATGCGTCGTGCACTTCCTCTCCTTGAACAGCTCCAGCTTGCGCGCCAAGTCCTCCTCTGCCATGAGCGATCGCGGGCAGTAGCAGACATATGTCGTGAAGCGGATCTGCTCGCCGACGGGGCTAGCGTTCCAGTGGATAAGCCTCGAGTCCCACACGATCAGGTCGCCCTCCTCGGCGCAGACCTTGACCTCCTCGCAGCCCCGGGCCTTGTACCACGCGGCATCATCGGCCGTGAACTGGTACGCATTCTCCTTGGCGCCGGTGTCCTGTTCGGGCCGGAAGCCACCTATGGCGGCGAAGTGGTCCTTGTGGAGGTGGTGGGAGCCCCTGAGGACGACGAGGCCGCCGTCGTCCGGCCCGTTGGGGGCTAGGTTGGCGATGCCCTGGTACAGCTCGAAGCGGTCGCATTTCCGTGGGTTTTGGTCCATGTCTTTTGCATGGTTGTTAGCATTTGGGCACAATGAAGGCAATTGCGGCTGCTTGAGTCTGATATAGGAGTCTTACGTGGCCAGGCCGCGTTTGGCTGGACGTCTGTCCTGCCGGTCTTTTCATTGATGGGCAGTGTGACGTTGATCCCGTCAAAACTGGCAATGAGGTCGTCGGTGCTCCAGAGCTGGGCGAAAACCTCGAGTATCTTGGGTTGACTTGAACCATGCGCGTCAGTCACCAACCTTGAGCCAGCGCGGGGGCACACCTTTTGGCAACTTACCATCTGATCTTCCATACGAATGCCTCGTGGCCTATTGCATAACGAGCATACAGGCCGCCCCTGAGAATATATGTGAGCTGATGGTCCAGATCTGGCTCGAGTGGGCTGAAGTGGTGTTTTACTTTATGCTCCATGGGAGATGTTCGGATGTCCATGTTGACCGGTCATCCCGCTTGAACCCATGAGGGAACTTCTCGAGCCAGTTTAGAGCCTCCTCGCGAAATTCGGCACAGTCCTCCAAGGGTATCCTGTTGGGAATGACGACGAAACCGTCTCGTTCCAGCTTTTGCTGCCAGTCAGGATTTAAGCTGCCCATGTTATTTCTCGGTCGGTGCTTGTGACACAAAATCTCCAAGTGATACTGAATAATGAGAGTCGAAATGTGTTTACTGTTAGGTGAACCCTGGAGTTCGTCGTTGGGGAATTAATATGGCAACTGACGGGCTTTAATGCCCGTTAATCGGAGCAGCGGGAGATGGCGTCGACCAGTGACTGGCACGCAATATAGTTGAGCGCTAGAGTAATCCTTACGTGAAACTACCATCTTCCAGTTGATTGGATGGCCATCCACTCCGTATTGAAAATGCCCCATCTCGGGCGACGTTTGCCCCATCGTCCACTGCATTAGTGCCCGGAGTTTTGCCGACCATGGCTACGTTTCTGCGTGGGACAGTGTGCCACCACTTGCAGTCCCGATAAACTCAAGGTCGTGCAGTGGTGTTGAGGGAGGGGAATCTGCATATCGGCTTGATGTGCCGGCATCTGGAACGGTGGGCGCCGAGCCGGCTTCCCAAGTTTGAGATCGGGAATTACTGTGATTAGTTGATGACCAGACCAGGTCATGATCACCTCTTGAATATCTGTCTTATCTACATGATTGGCGTCGTATCTACATATCAAAGAAATCATTGATGCGCCATGATAAGTTATTCGGTAAAGACCGAGAAGTGAACGTACCATGGAAGTCGTCTCTGCAACCCTTGGGAAGATAAGCGGGAGTCAGTTAGTCCGATGTGTGAAGCTAATACCGTCAACATGGTGTACATATGTATCACTCAGGGCATGTAGCAGACGGTGCCATTGCCGACGGCAGATAGTACTCCTAGTACTTCTTTGTCACATATCTAGGTACTTGACCAAGACTCCTAATCTTCATACCCAGGAGATTACACCGAGTTTAGGCAGTGAGTCTACGGGTTTGGGCAAAAGGTCGCTGCGAGTCGCATTCGAATGGCGCTTGGCGGACCTCGTCGCCGTACCCACGTATAAGGATGAAACCCTCCGTGGAAATGATCATATGGTGTTTGGATTTGAGAATATAAAGCGAGCCCCACATTGATGTCTTCGTCCGCGTGGGGGAAGACGTGTCTTGCCTGCTTGTACGTGGTCACACACCCACCGCCGCCCGACTTGATATCATAACTGCCCTACCCTAGGGTAGGGTAGCTTAGAACGTAGGACGACTGCCAGAAATTCCATGAGGTGAAGTGGTAGGCGAGGCAGAGGTTTCAGCTGCCGATGGACGCTTGGAATGCCACAGGGTTGTCAACTGATTGTTATACAAGTAAATCATCTAGATATGATCAAAAAGTCTATAATATCTGGGCCGGCTCCGGCCATGCAGACAATTGTGAGTACCTACGTGCTGAGAAGGGAAGAACGACTGGTTGCCGGATAGTTGCGTCGGCCTTCCTGATCTTAGCTGGCTTATCGATCACCGGGTGATACTGTAGCTGGTGAGCTGTTAGGTTAATGCCGTTGCCGTTGCTAATGTCGTTGATGCTGTGGAAACTAGTGAACATCACCAACTGGCTGCTAAGAGTAGAACATGAAACCTGACGTTGGTAAGTGGTGGGGTTGTGTACGGTGGCTGTGGAGTTAAGAGCGGCGCAGCTGTTAGCAGCGGGGCTTAATACTGACATCTGGAATCCTTAAATGGTTGATATGGATGCCGTTGTGAGACTGTCCACCGTTACCATCATCAACCTCGGGATTTGTTATTACTGTTTATCAATTTCTTGCATACCTTAACCACACAAAAACCACCATCTCTACACCCAAGTCCTCAAATTCACATCATATATCAACTCGCGAATCCGTTAATATGAAGCAGACTACTAGTCATTTTGATTGGGACTTCAGAAACAAGATTAGGGATGGACGATTTGGGCCGATCTTTACCGGCTTGAGAACCGACACAGACGAGCTCATCACAGTGGAGAAACTCGTGCTCGATGGCGAGCCGGGCACTTCGTCTGTTTTAACAGACAGGGCGGTGTCGCATTTAGAGCACAAACACGTATACCCGAGTCGGCCTAATATTGTTTCGTACTTAGGATACCAGCTCAAGGAAGGACACATTTACATACTCACGGAATATTCGGCTGGTAGTACATTACGAGACTTTATTCAGAGGTCAGGTGCAATGCCACGACCTCTCGCGCGTGTAGTCCTTCGACAAATCGTGCTTGGCCTCGAACAGCTGCAAACGTAAGGCTTCGCTGTAGTCTTCCTAGACTCGAAGCATATGTTGGTAAATCACAGAGGTGGTGTCAAAATCGAGCCGCCCCTACTTGATATAACCTTCACTGGACAAGCACTGCCCGCCGCTGTCTCAACACTTCCCGAACTTATCCTTGGACAGCAAAACATGCGCAAGGCTGATATATGGCTGCTTGGAATTATTGTAGCTCAACTGCTCACCGGAAACTGCAACCCCATTGAACCCGGCTTAGCCAGTACTATTACTACACAGATCAAACAAGATCAAGGATCAACATGGGATTCTCCAGTTCGTCAAGATGTAGCGAGCAAGCTTGATAAGGAGGCGTCGGAATTTTTACGCCAATGCTTCATCTTGTGAGTGTTCTCAATAAAAACGCTTATACGCCTTTGAGATAACTGACAAGTATATTCTCCAACGATATCAACCAGCGGCCCAGCATCTCTGATCTCAAGGAGCACCCCTTCCTGAGTGGCAGCAAGTGATTGACAAATAGTATGCGCCTGTAACGGATGAAGAGGGGAAAGATCTGTTTATAGTAATTGAGTTAAGGAGAATATAGTTAAAGTTACAGGCCATCTCGGTCGCAGCTTTCATGTCCATACCGTTGCTCCATCTCGCCCTCTCAATCGGAAACCACACAGGTATGCGGGCAGGTTAGAGGGAAGGAGGAATTTTAGTAAGGCGCAGACGATTACAAGCAAGGCCACCGTCACCAGCGCGGCTGGACGATGGTGCCCTCAGTTGTCTCTTGCCGGCACAAACATGGTGACCGGTTGATGGCTGTCGGTATGTTAAGGCCAGTATCAAGCCTGTGGGTAACATCCCAACCATATCTATTGTCAGTTGTCTTTAATTGCCCCTATAGAAGTGTTCCCTGCTGGATTTACGTAGGCTACATAGCATATGATCCATAGCATAGCCAGTGAACAAAGGTACTGAGTAGATGCCGTTTTCCCAACAAGACCGATGTTGGTCGGGTTCGGTAATTGAGATCTTGGCGAGTTCCTAACTCTGGAAACCAAGGATCTACCAAAGACTGGTATTGTCTCAAGCATTGCCAATGCACATGTGTAGTCACGGAAACAAGACGAATAGGTGGAGGTGCGTTGATACCGATAAGTCCGGAGCTTAATACCGATAAGTTCGGAGCTTAATACCGGTGCAATGCAGGTTTCCGGTCAACGCGTGTAAGTGTCGGGTAACAGGTGTGATCGGTGCAGCAATCTGATTCTATATCAGTACCTACTTACTTACGTAGGTTTACTTTAGTCTTAGAGCTATCTCTCACCTCAGCCATCCAGACTTCCCAACAACTTCAAGCATTCAGTTGACCCTACTTGTCACACGCAGCATAGCATCAAGATGCCTCAGCTCGTTGGGAAGGAAGTCGGCCCTATTGGCTACGGACTCATGGGGTTGACTTGGAGGTCGAACCCTCCCAGTCTGGAGCAGGCTCTCCTGGCTCTGCGCACTGCCATCAAAAACGGATGTACGTGAGCAATTGTTCCTCTTATGTAACCCCCCCTCCCTTTCGCTGTGTCTAGCTAACTTCTGTTTTGCCAGCGAACTTCTTGAATGGAGCCGAATTTTACGGACCTCCCGACTACAACAGCCTCGTGGTCCTGGAGAAGTACTTCGAGAAGTACCCCGAAGACGCCGAAAAGGTTGTCATCAGCATCAAAGGCGGCGTGAACCCCACAACCCATCAGTCGGACGGCTCCCCCGAGAACACGCGTCGGTCACTCGACGACAGCATTTCCCAGCTCAAGGGCCGTGCGGTCATTGACTTGTTTGAGTTTGGCCGCCGGGATCCTAATGTGCCCTTGGATGTTACCTTTGGGGTGATCGACAAGGAGTATGTTCAGACTGGCAAGATCAGGGGCATCTCCTTGTCAGAGGTGCGGGCCGAAACGATTCACGAGGCGGTCAAGCACACCAAAGTCTCTGCTGTAGAGGTGGAACTCTCACTGTAGGTGTTCAATCGGCCCCTGTCAGATCTAGCGGCCCACCGCAGAATCGTGCATTGCATGCATGCTTACTATATATATATTTAGGTTCTCTACTCACGTACTGAAGAATGGCGTTGCGGCCGCCTGCGCCCAGTACGGGATCCCTCTCATCGCCTACTCGCCGCTTGGACGAGGCATGCTGACAGGCCAATTCCGGAAGTTTGAGGACCTTCCTGAGGACTCCTTACTGCTCCATTTCAAATTCCCTCGGTTTCAGAAGGAGAATTTCGATATCAACATACAGCTGGTTGACAAGGTCGAGGAGATCGCCAGAAAGAAGGGATGCACCCCGGCGCAGCTCGCCATCAATTGGACAAGGGCGCTATCGAGGCGTCCTGGAATGCCTACCATCATCCCAATCCCCGGTGCCACTACAGCGGAGCGTGTCGAGGAAAACAGCAAAGTGGTTGATATCACGGACGAAGAGATGGCGCAGATCGATGTTATATTGGCCAAGTTTACCACAGCTGGCGAACGCTACCCTGGCATCTTTCCAAAAGACACATAGATACTTGATTGTACATTATCTTGGGTTGTGGTTTCTCAGATGGCGCCAAGTTCCGACAGGTCATTGGAAGAACTCTGCAAAAGATGGCAATGTATAAACATTCGAGACTGGCCGAAAAGGCCAATAGACTTGGGCTGGCCTCTCTTGATGTGCACATCAATGGTCGTGTGAGTAACAACGAGGGGCGTAACTCAAAACAATAATATTGATGACTGCGCTTGTTGTTCCGTTGCCTGAACAAGAACGAATTGAACTGATATCTTGAAAACCCAAGGAAAGTTTGGCTGATGCTGACACAATAGTGGAAGACCTCCTTGGTGACTAATATCAGTAACGGGCATCTTGAAGCCCGCTGATGACGCTGAGAATGGTTGTCGGTCTGACGCAGCTCGCTCATGCTCAAGGATATACTTATACTTTCCGCGGAAATTCCATGACCGTACGTATAATCTGTCTCCGTCATTATATTGTTCGTCTTGGATATAGTATTAATACGTCGTAATCGTCGAATCTCCATTGGCGGCCATGAGATAGAGTGCGCTAAGGAACACCTGTGGACCGCCCAGGCGTGTAAGTGACGACTGGCTTGGCAAGTGGCTGAGGTGGGAGTCGGTCTGCCGGGCGTCCAACAGAGTTCCCGCAAATTTAGGTTCATCGCTACCGCACTTGGCAGTTTGTTTCATGCCTCCAAGGATGATATTTGGGCTTCTCCTTCTTGTAGGCTTAGGAATAGACTTTCAAGTACTGGATGCTAGCTAACACTCATGAGCGGGCTGATATTAATAATGCGCAGATCGGCCGAATAGTGAGGCTGTGGGAACGGGTTTCGGACATCATGAGAAACCCATCCAGGGATGAGGCTAATAATAGGAGGGATTCTGTCTGAACCAGGCTTTGGCATGATTATATATATAAACAAAGTCCTGCATGCAAAAAACAAACAAACCATGAGACAACCAATACTGAAATCATCTTACTTCACATTTATCAATCCTCGAACCTATCTTTGCCAGATTATAAGTTGCTCATAAAATGCAGACCACTCTCCTTTATATCAGCCTAGCAGCAGCAGCAGTCTCTGCCAACCCTCATTTCTCTCCACATGGATCAGCTGATAGTTGGGCGCCTGCAGGGCCAGATGATTGTATGTGACGATAGAAGGACTGAAATTCTCATATCACCTCCCACTTGCTAATATTTTCCATCAACAGTCCGCGGCCCTTGTCCCATGATGAACACTCTGGCAAACCACGGATTTCTTCCCCATGATGGCCGCAACCTCACCGAAACGAATGTCGTCAACGGCCTGAAGAATGGCCTGAATTTCGACCCGGCACTCGGGAAGATCATGTTCCAGCAGGCCCTTGTTGCCAACCCCGAACCCAACGCCACCTTCTTCACGCTGGACATGCTGAACCGCCACAACGTCCTGGAGCACGATGCCAGCTTGAGCCGCTCGGATGCGTACTTTGGCAACAACCACCTCTTCAACGAGACCGTCTTCGAGACGACCATCAAGTACTGGCCTGACGATGTCATCAACGCCAACCAGCTGGCCATGGGAAAGGTCTTCCGACAGGTCGAGTCCAAGGCGTTCAACCCTACATACAAGTTCACCGACACAACGGAAGCGTTTAGTCTAGGCGAGGTTTGCGCGCCCATCGCTGCTTTTGGCGACCTGGACGCCGTGACGGTGAACAGGACGCTCGTGGAGTATTTCTTCCGTAAGTCAAGAACCCAGGTGTATAGCTTTGGTGTAATTACGACATGCTGACTTATATGGCTCTCCAAAAGGCAATGAACGCCTACCGACCAAGCTAGGATGGCACCTTAGACCGTCTCCTATTACCTTGGACATTATTGCCAGATTGTCATCTGCCATAGGGGCTGCCGTCGACCTCTTCACGTCCGATAACACGACCACCACAACGCAGCACCGACGAGCCATCATGGATTTACACGCTGGCGTCATGGGCTCCCATTAAAGATCGATGACAGTCACTGTCCCCGACGTGTCAAGCTGGCTTTGGTTGAGAAAGACTTTGTATTTGTCATGCAGTCTGAAACTCAAAATATGTACTATATATCAGATACTCGAAGAAAATTGCTCCACGAAAGAATGGCAAGATGCTATCCATCATGTTTGCACTTCAACCCGTATCCTGCAACACCCCCATATACACACGGCAGAAACAGCTCCTCCCATGACACGGAACTCATCCTTCCAGTCATCTTCTCAGACAGCAGTGCTCCGTGCCTGAACCGTCGGCAAGCGGCTTGTTCATGGCCATCTCCATCCTTAGGAGGAACGGATACAAGCAACCCTGCTGCCTGCGCCAACCATAGTGTCGTTCTTGTTGTAACACCCGCTTTCCAGAGGAACGGATTCACCGGTGCACTTGTCGTCGGAGGTGATGAGAGAGAAGCCGGTCCAGGCTCCCTCGAGGGCGTATGAGAGGGTGTCGTCCTGGAAGCCGATGTCGGTCACTCCTCTGGGGATAGTGGTAGTGAAATCTCCAGCGCTAGAGTCATCAAGTGAATTAGTCTATATTTCCTTCAAAGGCTCCCCTGTGACTATCTACTAATAGTTTGGGGATGAGTTCGGGTAAGGGGAGCGAGCGTAGGGGCTTACCAATTGGCGACTGTGTATTCCTCCATCTGGTGAGTGTCTGCTCCCTGGGCAAGGGCGAAGAGGGAGGCAACTGCAAGGACGTTGAAGAGCATATTGAATGGTGTTTTGTGTTGATGATCGGGATCTGAATTGGAGAGTGGATGGTATGTTGGTTGTGGTTTGGAAGTTGAGAGGAAGCTTGATGGGTTGAGCAGAAAGGAGAGGACATAGAACGGAGAACATCTACATATTTATGCTTTTGGCTTCCCGTATAACTTGTATCAGGCAGACGTTTAACAGAACACTGATTGTTACGATCTGTGGAGTATCCCCAAGAGTACTTGATGTTGTACTGGCGAATAGTGTCCCTAACGGGTGCTTCCAAGCGCGGCCCACACGAAGTACAACCTCGGGATCGACTGCTGGAGGTCTCATACACCTACAGTCCTAATCCGTCATGTAACATCCAATTAGGTAACCCCTGAAGCTCAATTGACTTCTTATGCTGTGATGTAATCAGAATCACGGCCTGGATCCTCATTCTGAGATTTTGGCTCTGAGGCTTAGATTGTTCCCGGCCCCCACAAATGAACACCTGTTCGAGGATGATTATTAGAGAGTTTAGTGGAGGCAACCCCAGTGGCCCCCTTCCTACAAAGTGTGGGTTCTTGAGACCGGAACCGAGCAACACGATAGCTGCGTGGTCTATAGGGCCGACGATCTACATGTGGGGCTGGAAGGAAGCAAACTAGAAGAGTGTCCACGCCTAGCCTGAATCCTGCCGCAGCTCAGTGAAAGGGGCGTCGTGCTAGTTTGCAGAGAGTGTGACGCAAATCTCTAGGCCAGGCAACAAGTTTGGTACCGCCGTTGGTAAGGCTTAGGGATGAGTGTGATGTATAAGTCATCATTGAATGTCAACTTACAGTGGACCGTACTAATACGCGAGCTCCTATGTAACCATATTTCAGACCTCGGGTATACCGTGTTCCGGCCATCGTTCTCTAATTCCGTAGTGCCGTTGCATTGAACAATCATCTATATGGGTAGACTTTCTGCATTCCTCATCCAGAACGCACATCTCCTCTCAATCATTGGTATTGCGCGGTCATGAAAACCGTCAGGATCCGTGGAAAATTCCCGTCTGGTTGTCAGCAGTGGTACGTAAGGTATGGATTCTTGTGTGGACTGGGTATGCAAGCTGTATTAGCCATCCTTCAAGTCAAACCCGGGAGTTCTAGGGAAGACACGCAGCAGTTGAAGGAATTCGTGGAGAGTTGAGAATAAACGACCCACCCTGTGTGCATTTGGATCGCCAGTCTGAAGGAAGTTGGCGATTGCGCCTGCGTAGCCAAAGTAGCGCAGGAGTTCCGTCAAGTTAGATGTGGTTATGGTATTCCACTGGAGGGTCTCAGTACACGATTATCATCCTCGGGTAACTATAGGTTTTGAGAGGCTTCGGGAATACTGTAGAGAACGGGTAAAAAGGATAACACACCGCACAACTGCTATTGTATCCCGGCTCTAGGCAAATATACGGTTCATCACTTCCCTTTTCCAGGTCAGCGGGAGCTTCAAGACGAAGGGGCATTTTGGGGACCCATTCTCCAGAAGACTAACATGTAGAGCTGGTGGGACTGTGTACTCTCCCAGCCAACTCATCTCCCGTGCTCCAGAAGCCGACCAATAGGCCGGACAAGCGAGCACCGTGTCTCTGTAGACGTAACCAGCTCGAGCATAAGTTGTGTTATATGTGGAAGTATCGGTAACGCCGGAAGCTGGGTAAAGCTTCCTGACAGCCTCTAGTTGCTCGACAGAGAAGCGTGGCAGGAAGTCCCGGAGCCAGCGATCGAACCCGGCCTCTGTAGAGTTGTATGGTGTGGCGCTGGGACTCTCAAGATCGGAGCTGACGAACCTCTCGCCTTCCATCGTGTTGAACATTCCCCAGACCAGATCTGCGTTCAGGAGCTTGTTCCCTACGGCTTTCGACAAGGTGTCCTGTAGGAATTCTCCATCGACCACTGGGGCCCATTCTCCGTTGACGGCACTGCTGGCCGTCATTGTCGTGTTCAGGTCCACATTCCTCAGGCAATCCAACAGCTTCACTGCCTCCGAGCATCCAGTCAGGTTTAAGAACTCCTTGTGGATTGCCTCGGCTTCCGGATCATCGTATTGATATGTCTTCAACCAGTAGGGGCTGCTCGCAAGAGCCCGTTGGAACAGTCTCGGTGTCGTCCTTCCGCCGTTGGCAATGACCTGGGCAATGACAGATCCGCCACCAGCAGACTGCCCAAAAATGGCCACATCCTCCGGGTCGCCTCCAAAGTGCTTGATGTTCTCATGGACCCACTTCAATGCGGCCTGCTGATCCAGCAGTCCCGGATTCAAGGCCGCATCAGGGGCGTCCTTGATTGCTTTTCCGGGGAGGAATCCCAGGGCACCAAGACGGTAGTTTGGATACACCAGGACAAAGTCGTTGGACATACTGACATTGAGTGTCGGATAACCATAGGGTGGTATGTTGAACGATGCTGTGCCTGCCGTATACGCACCGCCGTGCAGAACCACCGTGACCGGTCTCAACTTTGCTCCCCTTCCCCAGGGCCGGGAGTATATTCCCAGGTACAGGCAGTCCTCGGAGCCGCTTCCATCTGCAAGAGGACACGAAGGGAAAGACTGGTCTGTGTTGTATGTCCCTTTGATGGGTAGGGGTGGTTGAGGGGCTCTGAATCTGTTCTGCCCGGCCGTGGAGGCAGCGAAGGGGATTCGGCGGTAATGTGTGATGTTGTATTCGGAAGAGTATGCGCCTTCGAGTGTGATATATGGAAGTGTTATGACGGGGCCTTCAAATGCCGACGTACGGATGGTGAAGGTGACAACCACGAGTAGGATACTGAATAACACTTTCATATCCGACCGCATTATGCCTGTGATTCACGAAGACTTCAAATACCCATACATTTGGCAGGATATGCTGCCATTCGGCGATTAAATTGTAATTGGAAGCCGTTGTTTGCTTTTTTATGGACTGCTTCGCTGTATTGGACACCGATGTTCGAACTCCGTGGTTCCCCTCCTTACCCATGACACTACCACACTAGGTATACAGCGGGTGTATTGGTGGATAATCCTCCGGAGAAAACTCGCCACTGCTATATACCATGTGGCAGTATGATGACCCAACTTAAAAGCATGTAATCATGCTTGTTGCTACTATGCTAGGTTTGGGGGGGGGGG
>LKEA01000017.1:310446-401896 GCA_003795315.1 Cytospora schulzeri | reverse complement strand
GCAAGTCCCGCTCTAATCGGTTTAAGGGGGCACATGAGGCTCAGGCTGCGTTTGAATAAGTAAGGACAGGAGAAAACACATTGGGGGCCCTTAGGAATTACAGGGGTGTTCATGACCAGAAGGGGTAATTGGCACCGAGTACCCAAGCAGTAGTCAACGCCGATTCCATGCAGGCGTCCGTAGATCTATCAGCTGCAACTCATATCAGGCTATTTCACGCGGTCTCTAAGGGACAACACACTATCAGTCATTATTTTAGACTCTAGGCACCCAAGGCCCATGGATGTACAGAAATGTTCCATAACAACCTCCTATCCTATCTGCCATGTCCATGATGCTCCCTCTACCGGGTCTCAAGTTGTTGACAATTATCTGTGGCCTTCGACTAACAGCTGCCAAGTCCCGTTCACTGTGGTCGAGTGTGCCAGCCACTTACGGTGAAGACGAAGAATACATTTTGAAGACAGGGTACTTGCTCGGCAATGGCAAACTTGGAGGTGAGATGAGATACCAATTGGAACCTGTATCTAGCATTTACTGAGAAAGTGTTGTAGCCATACCCTTTGGACCACCAGGTGCAGAGACTCTCGTGCTGAATTTGGACTCTCTCTGGTCTGGCGGGCCTTTTGAGAACTCGGTAACAAGCTCGCATGCAGTTGCCTGACCTTTTGTCTTGGAATACCATAATCTCTAACCAGGTCCAGAGTTACACCGGTGGCAACCCCGCGGGAACTGAATATCAGTACCTACCGGGTATACGCGATTGGATATTCCAGAACGGGACTGGGAGTAAGTACTTTCCACAGCGGTTCAAGTGGTGACCCCAGAAAGGGTGGGCGAAGCGGATGAGGGGAAGTGCATATGTTGACCGCAATCCCAGATGTGACTCAGCTCCTTGGTCCCATTGAAAACTACGGCTCTTACCAGACCCTTGGTAATTTGTCAGTCACCTTTGACGGCGTGGAGAAATACACCAACTACAAGCGGAAACTCGACCTGGAGACCGGGGTACATACTTCGCATTGGATAACCAACGGCTCATCCTTTGAGACGTCGGTGTTCTGCTCGTATCCAGCACGCAGCTGCATCTACAATATTGCGAGCGACAAGAAGTTGCCTCCAGTGACTGTCTCTCTGGTGAACAAATTGGTGAATGACAGCCTTGTGACTGATACCTGTGGGACTGGCTACGTTCGACTTACCGGGACCACCCAAGCATCTATCGGACTGAAGTATGACTCCATTGCCCGAATATCAGGGAACCACAGCTCAACATTCTCAGACAATGGAGCCTTGACCATAGTTCCAGCGCCAGGTCAAAGGAACATAACAATTGTATGGACCGCCGAGTCAGACTACGACCAGACCAAAGGCAACCAAGCGAGCAACTTCTCATTCAGGGGCGAAGATCCCGGTCCAGTTGTAGAAAGGATTGCGGCTTCAGCTGCCTCTCAGAGCTATGAGGCGTTACGGGGGGAACACGTGGAGGACTACGCAGCCCTGATGGGACTCTTCACGCTGGACCTTCCGGACACCGCTAACTCCTCGGGCATCGAGACCTCCGATCTCATAGCTCGGTATACCAACGGCACTTCCGATCCCTTCCTCGAAGCGCTGATGTTCGATTACTCACGGCATCTTTTCATCTCCTCATCTCGTGAAGGGTCTCTGCCAGCAAATCTCCAGGGCAGGTGGGCCGAGCAGGTTGACCCTGCTTGGAGCGCAGACTATCATGCCAACATCAACCTCCAGATGAATTACTGGGGGGCAGACCAGACCGGTCTAGGTGGCCTAGCCAGGCCAGTATTTGATTACATGACAAACACGTGGGTTCCAAGGGGGAGTGAGACTGCCAAGTTGCTGTACAATGGCTCGGGTTGGGTAACACATGACGAGATGAACATATTCGGATATACTGGCATGAAGAACGAGGCGCAATGGGCCAATTGTGAGTGCAGACCCTCCAGTACTTCCCATATATGAATACTCAGGGGCCGTGATAACTAACTTGTTATCCGTTGACAGATCCTGCCTCAGCAGCGTGGATGATGCTCCATGTCTTCGACCACTACGATTACGACCGCAACATCACCTGGCTGACCGAAACCGGCTACCCGCTTCTCAAGGGGGTAGCTTCCTTTTGGATGTCACAGTTGCAGGAGGACCTCTTCTCCAATGACGGGACCCTCGTCGTCAACCCTTGCAACAGCCCAGAGCAGGGTCCGACAACGTTCGGTTGCACACATTATCAGCAGCTCCTCTACCAGGTCTTCGATGCCGTACTGATCATCGCACCGCTCGTCGCAGAGCAGGACACCGACTTCCTGGAATCTGTACACGACAAACTCTCCCGTCTCGACACCGGCATCCATATTGACCCTGAAACCAATGTCATCAGAGAGTGGAAAGTCCCAGACAGCTACCTATACAACATCTACCCCCAGCACCGACACCTCTCCCACCTCGTAGGATGGTTTCCCGGCCACAGCATCTCCAGCTTCGCAGATGGCTACACCAACAAGACCATCCAGGCCGCCGTCCAGGCCTCGCTTCTCGCCAGGGGAGACGGGACGGACGCGGACGGCAATGGTGGGAATTATGGCTGGGCCAAGGTCTGGCGGGGCGCCTGCTGGGCGCGGCTGAACGATTCGACACGGGCGTATGAGGGGCTGCGGCTGAGTATTGCTAATAATGTGGCGCCTAATCTTTTGAGCATGTATAGTGGGAAATATCCGCCGTTTCAGATTGATATGAACTTTGGGTGGGCGGGGACCGTTTTGAGCATGTTGGTGGTGGATTTGCCTTTGTCTAGTGGGAATCGACGGGGAGAGGACAGGACGGTGGTGTTGGGGCCGGCGATTCCGAGTGCTTGGGGTGGTGGAAGTGTTACGGGACTTAGAATCAGGGGCGGCTTGGTGGTTGATTTTGGGTGGGATGAGGATGGACTGGTGGTGAGCAGACATGTGAGGAGTGGTGATGCTACGGGTGTCAAATTTGTTAACGTCCAGGGAAAACATTTGTGATGGTAAAGAGTACTCTTTGGTAGTTCAAAACAGCACCAGAAATGGCAATACAACTGCGTCTCACATAAGCCAAATAAATGATCAAAACAGGCACTGGATACCTAGGTATACCAACAGCTCTAGCGACTTTCAGACCACCTTGGGTAAATTCAGTTCCAACATGTACACCAACACAGACCAAGGCGTAAGCGGGGAGGTGATAGATGAGCTTCTAACCCCAAGCCATGAAAACACCTGGGCAGTCTTGAAGGGAACTTGACCTTTTTTGGCTACCTAGTTGATTGTTCAATCGAAGTGAATCTTAGATCATTAAATATAGAAGGAATAAGGAGGAAGACGGAGGAAGGGGCTGGTTTGTCAACCAACCTTGGAAGCTATGAGGTACAAACAGATGCATCAAACGTAACTGCCCAGGTGCCCAGATGGGAAGCTTCATTGGGACCTAGGTACCTACCTGGGGTATTTGCCTACAGCTGGAGGTACCAAAGCCGTGATGTTTCATGTCCTACCTACCTAGGTACCTAGATAGGTCCTTAAGTAGGTATTTGTTTATAAGTATGGGCAGGTGCAGCTTTGTCAAGGCAGGCAATCTGCGGCTGTCTTGCTGTTGGAGGAAGGCACCCCTTACCCAAAACATTCACCCTGCGTGCTAATGCCATTTCTTATGAAACCTCAATCTTTCCAAATTGGGAACCTTTGAATTCATTTACTTGTGTAGGTACTTGACTATCTTTCAAACCCCTCTAGCTGGCGAGAACCCGCCTACGTTGTCTCTATCTCAACTGAGCCCAGGCCTCACTTATCAAGCAACACCGTCCTTCTATACATCCGCAAAGATGGGCCGTTGGGGAATGCGCCTCTTCGAAGGCGACCAAGACATCGACATCGCCATCGAGATCGATACAGCTCTCGGCAAAGGCGATGACATGAACCTCCATCTCTCGCGTATGATCAATCAGACCGACCTCCTCCTCCCCCCTGCAGTCCAGGCTTACTACAAGACCGAGAAGTACCTCAAGACGGAGCTCAAGAAGAGTGTCACCAAGTGCCGCAACACCCTCGACAGCGGCATCTGTGATCAGCTCTTCAGGATCTTCCGCGCCAAAGAGAACAGCGCCATGGGCAAGTACCGCGTCATCATCCTCGGCGCGCTCATGATGCGCGCGGGTGCAAAGATCAAGGACGAGGACCTGCAGCACCTCCGCGACCTCGTGCCCCTGATCCAGAGCAATCCTGGCCTGGCGGCCTCCCTGCTCGGCGCTGCTATGCGTCCTTTAGCCCTGCTGATGGCCGTCCGTAACGTCGGTGATGACGGTTTCCGACAACCTGGCCGGGCCCAGTTCCTCGCTGCTCTCGACAATTACAAGGCTGGAGTGCCTCGGAGCTTCTTGGAGCCAAGGCAAGTCGGCCGTGGACGTTCCCAGCGTTATATAATCTTACAATAGAGCCGTACTGATGGGAAGCAGTTGCTATCAATGTGGAAAGATCGAGGCAGACATTGGTCAGACGCCCAGCCAGTGCGCCAAGTGCAAGGCAGCTTGGTACTGCAACGAGGTACGTAAAGGGTTCCTGGACAGCTACTACCCCCTCTTAATTTCGGAAGGAGATCGAGAGCTGTAGCTAACGTCATTATGAATACTAGGACTGCCAAAAGGCTCACTGGAAGGACCACAAGCCAGCTTGCATTGCACCGGAATCACGCACCACTTTCAATGTCTGATCTAGGAAGGATGGCTGAAGCAATCGGTGCATATCTGTAAAGGGTCATATTTTTGCTGCACATATGCAGGGGCTGCAGCGTTGGAGCAGGGCCAGGGCTGTAGACAAAATGACGCTATTACTGCGTTAATTGTAGTGAGGTTTGAGACAAGTTATTGCTGTGTTATAAATGAAGAAGGAGGTTTCTCCTGTATTTCACTGTCCGTGTGATCATATTATCACGGCCCTTTTCGCCTCCGGGGCTCCCCGAAGACGACCAAGACTACGGCGTTTTCCCCGACACTGAAGGAGCGACGGCCCCTCTCGTCACTGATGGCGACGATGAGATATGACCACCAAGAAGGATTCCAGCCGACCGGCTTCCGAGTCGTAAGAAACTACTTAAGCATAAAATGGTGGTGCCTCACCATGCCTTGTCACTCGCCACGGCCCCTGCTCTCCCCTGCTTCAGCCAGCTAGCTGCAGTTCTGCATCCACCACGCATCCCCAGAGTCTGGAGGGGGGATTTGAGAGCCGCCAATTGGGACACAGGCAGATATCCCAGGTCAGGAGAATAATCTCCTTGAATGCATCTTTAACAACCAATCTCACCGACTAGCCTGGTCCCTGGAAAATGACATGACGTCCCCTACACGTCATCGTAGCGAGGCATAGGGATGGTCTATGTCAGACGGTCCAGAATACCACCGTTAAAGGTTCAATGGATGGTGGCTGAAAGGAGACAGACAATCTGTAGAGAATCCTTGGTCGCCTCAGTAAACAGGATGGAGAAGAGCCTGAACTAAACGGATGAGGATATATATGAGCACCCGCCCCGAACACTATTAGGAACAATGCTCCTCGATCGTCATCACCACGCCATTGACCACACTGAATACCATTTCACCTCTCATATATCGTACCGAAGAAAGTAGCCTCCCTGCCTCTGCTGCGTAAAAACGCCCACCATGTCTACAGATGCCAACGGAAACACCAATTGCAGTAACATGACTGACTGTTACGACTGCAACAACAGCAGCAACTGTAAGTGGGCCTTACTTTTTTCAATTCCGTCTTCATAGATCTTCCAGCCCCATACTTGAATGAGAGTCTCAACCCCTTGGCGGTGATACACTAATAGTTCCATATCGCCAGGTACCGGATGTACCAGGCTGAGCAACTGCAGCAATATGAAGAACTCCGATGTGAGTCTAACCCACCAACCCTGGGGCACTTGACGATACCTAGCAATGGCTGATGAGATCCCTGAACAGGACTGTACCAAGTGCAGCAACTGCAGGGACTGCACCGTGAGTACCTAGTTCCCCATACGTGTGGGCTCTATGACCATGACCGACTGCCGTTACGTGGCTGTGCCCCCTTCCAAACCATTGCTAACTCCTCTTGTGTGTGTGGATCTAGGACTGCATCGAGTGCTCCAACTGTACCGACTGCTCCGGGCTCCGGAACGCGAGCAACCAGCATGGCGTCCACAAGAGCGCCAGTGACAGCGAGGGCGAGCTGAAGTGATCCCTGATGGGGCGGCGGTGGGATGGGGATGGCTTCGGGACGATGGTTTTGAGAGATGACAGGTCTTATCACGGTGGAACGAGCGTAGGCAATAGAACGCACAGAGGGGAGCGAGCATACGCAGATCCGTTGACCGGGGTATCAATCAAATTTCAAAAGTCATCGCGTGTCTATGCTCCAAGACCGTGAGTGATATGACCTGGAGGAAAGTAAAGCGCCTGGGAGGGCCTTCTACCAGGTCACAAAGTTCCCTGGCCGAGACCGTCTCAAGATATCAAATCTCCTCGTGAAGTATGTACCTTATCCTACATCGCTTCGCACCGTACATTCAGAAATCCTCCTCGCTCTCCCCATCGTCACTGCTATACTCCTGCTGCTCCATGCCGTCCCCATCCCCATCTCCGACCCCTTCGTCATCATCAGAAGCGGCGGCGTACTCGTTCCCATCTGCATCCGAGCCCTCGCCACCACGGTGTCCCGATCGTGCGCGCTGGGCCTCCATTCTCAGTCGCTGCGCAAGGGACATGCGCTTGGGCGGTGCCGGTGTGTCGTCTTCTTCATCCGAGGAGCTTTCTTCCGAGCTATCCTCCTCTTCGTCCGAAGAACTAGCCTTTTGTGGGTCGGCGACGCCTTCCCGGGGATTGCCTTCGTCGTCATCATCATCGTCGCCCTCAGCTGGTAAAGCACGCGCTCGTCGATTCTTGGTTGTCCGTGAAGGCTTGGGTATATCGTTATCGTCATCATCTTCGTCCTCAGAATCGGAAGGTACTGCACGTGCACGACGACCACGGCCTTGAGCGGGACGTGGACCTGCATTGTCTTCCTCCTCGTCGCCCTCGTCCTCAGAGTCTGCAAGCACTACGCGCCCGCGGCGTTTTGCGGTGGGCCGCGGCTCCTCCGTCTCCGTAGCGCTTTCATCCTCTGACTCGGATTCCACGACACGACGCTTGGGCCGAGAGGCACGGCTTCGCGGGCCTGCCTCATCGTCGTCCGACCCGGATGCATCAGAATTGCCTGCCTGATTGTCGTTTTCGTCATTGTCATCACCTGAGAACTGGGCGGCGGCCAGGTCGTTGTTGACCTCGGAGGAGGAATCGAGTAGGTGACCCATATTGCCTTGATCTGAAGAATTGTCCGCGAGGAGCTGGCGTGGCAAGTCGTCTTCGTCGTCCGTGGAGAGGTGGTCATGGATGGAACCATCGTCAATACCCTCGCTGTCGTACTCGTCCTCGGTGTCATCGGAGGCGGAAGAGCCCGAGTCCCATTCGTCCCAGGGGCGATCCCATGCCTTCATGTCTTTGAACATCTGAAGACCAGATTCGCCACTGAACTGAATCATAGGCCAAACCTCGATCTTTTGGAGTCGTGAGACGGCCTCTTCCCGCATTTCATCCGTCAAGTACTCTTGTGGAAGTTCTTCTGATATGCTCTCAGGGTTGGCCAGATAGTGACGGCATGCCCAGATGGTATCTCCCAACGGAGACCCACCTGCGGCCCCATAGTCAACATTTTGTAGAGCAAAGTCGCGATGCTTGTCAAGATCAGGCCAACAAATCAGCGTCTTGACTGTGTTCACCAAGCCTGCCTCTCCATCCTCATCTGTCTCTGAGTGGTAGCGGTGGATGTTTTCTGACACAGTCCACGCGTAATCTTTGACAGGTACATCGTGCAGATCGACATGTTCAACCAGGATGAAGATCCTTCTCACATCAGGCAGCAGATAACAAGTGTCCACGAGGCAATCTTCAGGAAAATTATACGAAAAGGCGATGTTGTGAGGTGAACCGAACAGCCCTTGGATTCCCAAGGCAAGTCTGGCGTCAAAACCTCCGGGCGACATCACGACGTGAATGACATCCTTTTCCTCGTGGTAGCGTATGAGTTCTCCCCCTGACAAAGAGAATGTGTGGGGTGAAGACGTCAGACCCATCGCGCGGGTCTCCCTGCAGATAGCGAGCAGGGCCCTCATCGGCGCCGTCTGGGTTTCGAGAACTCCGCCAGGGATGATGAGCTTGGGACGTGCTGAACCTATCAGACAGAGCTCGAAGACTCGTGGTCCTGCAGCCAGGTCGGGGCAGAACTGCTTCCAGACCATCTCACGGAGTTCAGCGGGAAGTTGCATGAACTTTGGGAAGGAATCAAGGTAGTCGCCATCATCGTCGTCGTCGAATCCGTTCTGCCCCTCGTACGCCGCCTCGGAATCATCCTCTGACGCCTCAAGGTCGAAAAGGCCGTTGCCAGTGGCTTCATCAGAGCTGGAGTCTTGCGATTCGTCATCGTGGTCAGAGTCACTGTAGGGGTGCTCGTCACTGTCTTGATCGTCGGACATGATTGATCACCAACGGTTCTTGCTGAGGTGTGGAGTCAAGGGCTTGCCTGTAGAAAGCGAAGCGATGAGGTCGGTTTGTTCCAGGTGAGACGCGAGGTTCATTTACCGTTTTGACGTTTAAGTTAGCGCGGGTCACAGGCATTTAGGCTTAAAGTTAGCGCGACGCGTTACGGAACCATGAAAGTGGAGATTAGATAAGCGACATCTAATCGATCTGCATGTGGAACCCTGAACCCTGACTTGATTTAGTCTTGTTGGCCCATCAATCGCCCCAGCTCCCCAAATTTCTGCTCTTCTCATCTTGTACTTCCTTGGCCAGCTTCCCACTCAGTTTCTTTGCATTCATAAAACGTCTGATGGCTCCACTACTATCATAGCTGTCGGGGGGAAACCCTTGCGCCAAATGCCTGCCCTAAGGTGTATCACTGAGCTGTAGCCGGGGAGTTGCTGCGAGGTACATTGTATGTACCAAAGTAGGTACCGAATATGACTGACACGATCATTTCCAGTTACAAAAAATATCCTTATCGAAGTAACAAGGACATCCAAAGAAGTGATATTCTTCTGTGCATATCTATCCGTAAGGAAAACACAAGTTCACTCCAGATGGATCAGCTGTTGACAGAATTCTTGTTGGTGTCCTCTTCTTTCACCTAGACTTCTTCGAACAGGGTATGAGCAGCCGGGTTAGGAAAAGCCACATGCAGGGAGTGGAGAAGAAGGAAATGGATGCAAACATTGAAGTGCATGACAAGTCCCAGCAGAGGTCTGTTGACATGCTTCCTCATTCAAGCAGGTCTTTTGTCCATTTGTGAACATCAATTCTCCAACAATATCGCATGGAAGCCGGGTGCCCCTCTAGTTCCGATTTCTGATGAAAGCCATGCTGGGTGGGTAGTGTTTGTGACTCTCGTTTTCCTCGCCTACTATATACTGGGGGTGGGTGCAAAGTTGCTTCTCCGCTTCAGTATATTGGGAATACAGCTTAACGACACCATTGTACTGGTCGGGACAGTGTTGTCGATTGTGGAATCAATTCATATGTGTTTGTCCTCCTGGCTTGCAATCGCAGCGTTGGCTTAGGACGACATCAGGAGAGCCTGGACCCAAAAGCTATTGATGGCGCTATTCAAGAACCTTATGTAGTTATACCTGGACCAAATAATGCAATTACAACCTTGTTCCCATACAGTTCTACTATACTATCTCTATCCTCAGCTTGGCCGTGACAACATGCAGAAGGCTCTCTATCTGCTTTCGAATCTATTCCCTTAACAGCCTCGGACTCTTCTACTATGCGAATTGTATGCTGGCCTTGATCATCATCAGTTCCAATATTCTTGGTGTTCTCGCAGTCGCGTTCCAGTGCGGCCAGTCCAAGCTATAGTTTCTCAGCAGTCAAACAGCCTGTCACAGTCACTTATCGGTATGTATGTATAAAAGTAACATTAGTATCCTTGATAATAGTACCCTCGCTGTATTACCAGTGGCTATAGCCTGTAGGGTCCGGATGAGGTGTCTACATAGCTTCCGTGTGGTCGCTCCATTTTCTGGCCGTATTTCGCCCTCCTAAAAGAGCATTCAAGGTACCAGCCCCGTCTATAGATTCTGACCTGGAACGCTTCAGGGCCCTGATGGCGACTATATCTTACCTGACTACCGCCTACAATTACCTGCATAACTATTCTGACTTGATCTGGCACGCTATCTGGCCAAAGGTTTGGCTGTAGAATTCTCTGAGCCTTTCCATACTGGCCTCGTGCATCCCTAGCCTCAAGGTTATTATCGACAGCTGGCTAGGTCACGTTGGCTAGGCAGCATTGAACAATGGTTTTGCATTGCAAAAGAATCACTCACAGAAGCAGCCTGATAATGACAATGGTAACAGATGGTGAGACCCTCGGATCTTCAAGGCCAACACGACTGACAGGCCAGGGGGTGGTGCCCTTTCGTAATGAAGACACGTCACTGGGAGCTACCAATATATACAACTCAACAGCATGAAAAGCCTTACCAAGTAGCCCTCAGATCCGGGAAATAGTATGCGGAAACTCACGACAACACTAGAGTAGGATGATACTTACACGTAGCTATCTGGGGCTGGGAGATGGTTTTGTCAGGCGAGTCGGGACAGTCCAGCCTCGTTGGTACAACGACAGCAATGCTAGCAGCTTTCGATATATATCAACTACTTTCTGAGTTTTTCCTCCTTCTAAAGGCCGCCCATTAAGATTAAGAAGGCTGTCAGGGAATGACTTGTCTCTTTGTGGGGAGCCATTGTACTTTTAAGCGTGCTTACCACGGCTGTGACGTCCTCACCTGTTCCTTTCCAAGTCTGTTTTGGTAGAACTGTTTCAGCACAAATACAAGTCCTTCTCAAAAACATCCAATTGGTCCCTATACTAGGCAGATGTTCCAATAGGCGAGTGGTCATTGTGCTTGGAGCTATGTATAGCAGCAGTGGGGCCTTAACTGCATGTGACTTTGTGTTTCCTAAGGTCCGACCACAATCATCCTGGTAGCTCCCAGGTTCCCTACATGTCTATAAATACCCAGATATGAGCTCCAGCTCGCGCGTTTTTCCATCTTTTTTACCAACCACTGAGTCGCCTTTGCACCGCCGACAACCCCACCATCATTGTCCTCAGAAATCCTCCAGCTCAACACCAATCATCGCACGTGCGGATCAGCATCCATGATGGCTACCACCAAAGACGTGGAAGGCAACATTGAAACCATCCTGGATGTAGGTTTACCGCGATGTGCTATGATTCTTTCAACCTCGCTGACTTTATTGATATATAGTTAATCGATGGACTTCTCGATTGCGGTGCCCTCAACTATTACGATGCCATCGCCATCGCCGTCGTTCTCCAAGACGGCCTAGTCAACAGATATCCTTCCTCCCAGGCTATCTCCAGCTCCTCCGTCTTCAGCCGCCACACTCATCATGACAAAAAGCCCAGGCAGGATGAGAAAGTCTTCATCAAGCGGGATGGGCAGATCGACCAGGAAGCACTGGTCGAATGTGAAGGCAACAGTGAGACTCGTGTCGAACCTGAGGAGTGGCTTGAGGCTGGCGAGACCACCGTAAGTTAACATGTTTAATCAATCCTGGTACACCGATATATCTTGAAATTCGCAGACAACAGCTGACATTCCGTGAACTTTAAGCAATGGCTTAAGGTGAGCGCACTGGAGAAAGACGCGCTTATGACAAACGCTTCTAAGACAAACACGCTCAAGGCGGGCGTGACTGAGGTGAGTTCGCGTATCTACTTCATTCTAGCTGCACTCGCCTACCTGGAAATTCGCAGTCAATAGCTAACATGTTCTTTCCAGGACCTGAAGGAGGCAGAATCGTGCTACTCGAATTCTGCCGAGTCTTTAGACGATCCCGAAAATCTTCTCGACATACCTCTCTCCATCTTCGAGAAGATGGACCTGCGTGGTGGAGGTAGCATCAATCCCATCACCTCCCGCAAGGTTGAGGTTCTATCTCCGGCCCCTGGACCACACCAACCTCGGGGAGCTTCTCGGCAACCCAAACACTAAACTCCTCTGAGCAACTAAGCCCCAAGGGAGTCTTCACCCCTAGACTGTGGGCAAGGCTCAGGTTAGTAACTTACTGCCAGACAGGGGCCTTTATCGGTCCAAGCACCCTTATTAGGACTGAGGGCGACTAAGCAGGCCACTAAGCAAACCTCACAACCTTTTATTGCAATATCAACTAATTGGAAGATCAAACAGAACCTTCCTTCAACCTCCCCCTCCTCACCAACCTGTCCGAAGCCATGGACGGAGTTCTATCCGACCATGCTCAAAGCACTTGGTCGTGTCATAAAATAATATTAAAATGCTACGGAGCAGAGGGCGGAGGCCCCGTGGACGTGAATTCATACACCTCAGTTATACCGGAATATCCTGCTAAGGGCTATTCCTGATAGCTAGGTCGACTACTACGAGCCAGGCTGGGAGGGGCGGGAGGGGATATAAGATCCGGAAGAGGACGGAGAACCCCATCCCAGGGTTACTCCTTGACACCATCGCTGCCCACACCGCTATACAACAGGAAATGGTGATTTCAGCCGTTGTTGAGTCTGGTCCGAGTACCTCCCGGACGATAACTGCCCAGTGCAGCAAGCCCGCATTACTGCCTACACTATACACGAGGATATGCTCCTAGCCTTCAACGATTGCTGGGTCCGATCAGGAGTACCTCCTTGACTGTCCACCAGGAGATGCTTCTGGATTTGAATGATGCCTGGGTCAGCTCAGGATTACTTGTCGGACGACACCCGCCCGATTCAGCAGGCTCGGATCGTGCAGTTCATCCTGAACTACTGTCCATGTGTCCTGATACACGACTTAATGCAACACTGTTACCTCTTTCTGGTCATCGCACCGGCCAAATCCTCCAGCCCATCGACCCAGAACAGCAGCTATTTTCATCGCTTGGATGGGTCTCACCCACGAGGACCTCAACGTCGTTCTCATAAAATCACTCGAGGTCATGGGAGGTGAGGTTAACACTAAGCCGACCTGGACCGACCTTGACCAAACTTGTCAGGCGAGACCAACTTCACGTTGAGCCCAACCTCGGTCCCGACTACCAGACAACGGGGATCTATCTGGAGGTATACATCCTTGACATTCGCCGCTACTAGGTATTGACTAAGGTCTTTGAATGAGAACGATACTGATAACAGGGTGGCAGGGAAACTCTCGGAGAGAATGGTATTATTATAAATTCAAAGAGGACGCAGAAGGGCTTTGCGGCAGGTTACCAGGATAGTCATGCTATGCAATACACATCAAGCATATGTTAAAGGATTGATTGAGATTTGTTCCACTCTTGAATAATATCCATCACCCATCACAGTCCAAACAGGCAGGTCGCTGATCCCCCATCAAGCCGCACGGGCTACTTCCAGCTTGGAGCTTCACAACGAATGTTGGTGTTTCCATCTGACCTGCTCCCCTACCAGTTTATCTAGCCACTTTTGTTCAGGTATACCTGTACATTCTAGCAGATTTACAACTCCTGCGAAGTACACTGTGGCCAGCCAGTGTCATACCCTATTAAAGGACTGTACCTGTGTGCAAACCTTGGAACAGATGCTACCCCTAACCCTACAAGCACTCACGATCCAGAGTCAACTTCTTGTCTTTTTGCCGTCCAAATCCTAAAACCTGATCCTACTTGGATGGCATTCCTGAGCAATAATCATGAGACGTCCATGCATCTGTCCGATATGACGAATTCGGAAGCTATGATTATTATCTTACGGACCTTCCCCAACGGTTCTAGCCAGGGGTAACCCGCCAGGCCCGCCCGCTGCCAGAATCCTACCTTAGATGCCTACCGTTGCACTGAGGTTGAGCTTAAGCTTCGAGACATGCCACATCCGGCAAGGCAGAGTGTGACACCGCCTCTGTGATCGTCACATCAGCTTCCAATGCTAGATGTTGTGGACCGCCAGGCTTCACCTGCAGATGGACACGCCATGCGACTCCACGATGCCGCTTCTTGTCTCTAAAGTCCTTAAATACCTGGGAAATTCTGTCCCCCATGGCTCATGAAACGAGATGTCGTTGTATCAAGCTCTTCTACACGGGATTTGATCTCAGACTGGAAGCCTGTCTGCAAGCGCCAACATGCACGTCAATTTTCCTAGCATCGTGCGGCTTGCTGTCGTCCTTGCGGGTACAGCAGCGGCCCTCACAGTGCCGCACAACCATGTTGTCCACGAGAAGAGACACCTCCCGCACCCCCGCATCAACAAGCGCATGACGTCCAACACCGTTCTTCCCATGCGGGTCGGTCTCAAGCAGAACGCAGCTGCGCTTGAGGCTGCTGAGGAATGGCTGATGGAAGTATCCCATCCAGCGTCAGCCAAGTTCGGACAGCACTGGACGTCGGACGAGGTCATTGCCGCATTCAGCCCGCCCGAGGAGACGGTAGATACGGTCTCCTCCTGGCTCATCCAGTCTGGCATTGCTAGGGAGCGGATCACGCATAGCCAGAACAAGGCCTGGCTGGCTTTCGATGCCACAGTGGAGGAGGCGGAGAAGCTTTTGCACACGGAGTACTTCCATGACGGGATCGAGGATGACCGGGGTTCAATGGTCGGGTGCAATGAGTACCACCTGCCGAAGCATGTCCAGGAGCATGTGGACTATATCACGCCGGGCCTCAAGGGCACGGTGATGGACCTGCGATCTTCCAGTGCCCGGAAGAGATCTGCGAGCGGCAACGTCAAGCGCAAGTCGAGCGGCAGGAGAAGACCTCAGAGCTACAAACGAAAGGCCATGCCCGACCTCTCCGCCTACTCGAACTCGAGCGAGCTGGCGACGTGCGACCAGGTCATCACGCCGGCATGTATTCGGGCTTTGTACAACTTCGAAGCGCCAAGCCCAGACGCCACGGTCTCATCCAACAACTCACTTGGAATTTTCGAGGAGGGTGACTTCTACGCGCAAGAGGACTTCAATGAGTTCTTCACCAAGTACACTCCTTACATCCCGAACGGCACGCATCCTGTACTTGACTCCATCGACGGTGCCGATGCTCCCACTGATCAGGAGGATGCCGGTGGTGAGAGTAACTTGGACTTTGAGCTAGCCTACCCCATGTAAGACCACTCTTCTCGATTGCCTGCAACAAGCCGCCACTGACCCACCACTCTCGCAGAATATACCCGCAAAATACAGTTCTGTACCAGACTGATGATCTGTACTACGCCTATGGCGGCAATGGTACCCAGCTCGGTATTTTCAATACGTAAGTGTTTCAAGAATATGCTCTTGCTTTACCCCTTATGTTTGTGCCACGAGACAGCAGACTCAGGAGTAGCAACATGGAAGGCCCTGAGCAAAGCTCACACATCCATCTATCATTTTTCGGTGATATCTAATTTTCCAACTCGAATAGCTTCTTCGATGCTCTTGATGGGTCGTACTGCACGTACTCAGCCTACGGCGAGACCGGGAACGATCCGGTGCTGGACCCAAGTTACCCGGATCCGTACGGCTACGAAGGTCCACTGATGTGTGGTGTCTACAAGCCAACCAACGTGATCACCATCTCATACGGTGAGCAAGAGAGTGACCTGCCCGCGTACTATCAGCAACGGCAGTGCAACGAGTTCCTCAAGCTCGGCCTGCAGGGTACCTCCATCTTCGTCGCTAGCGGCGACACCGGTGTAGGAGGATACCCTGGCGGGTCTGACGGGTATGGGGCGTACTATGGCTGCCTTGGGCCAGACGACGCCGTCTTCAGTCCCACGCAGCCGAACAGCTGCCCTTGGCTGACCAACGTGGGCGCGACAAAGGTGTACGAGGGCAAGACGGTGTGGGATCCGGAGAGCGCGGTACTGGATGAGGATTTCTTTTCCAACTACAGTAGCGGTGGCGTAAGTGACAACATATTGACATGAACATACGAGGAGACTAGCTGACCGCCTCCCAGGGATTCTCAAACATCTTCCCCATTCCAAAATACCAGCAAGAAACCATCGACGCTTACTTCAAAGACCATAACCCACCCTACCCCTACTACTACGACGGCAACTACCTCAACGCTACCAACGGCGGGGTATACAACCGCAATGGACGAGGCATTCCTGACGTAGCCGCCAACGGCGATAACCTCGCGGTGTTTGTCGAGGGCTACTTTGGTACTTCTGGGGGTACCTCGGCATCCAGCCCTATCTTCGCATCGTTGATCAATCGGATCGTGGAGGAGCGCCTTGCTGCTGGCAAGGGGCCTTTGGGATTTATCAACCCCGTGTTGTATCAGAACCCTGGAGTCCTCAATGACATCAACAACGGCTCCAACCCTGGCTGTGGGACTGATGGTTTCGAGGCTGTCGACGGTTGGGATCCTGTCACGGGACTGGGCACGCCGAACTATCCTAAGCTGCTGGATCTGTTCCTGAGTCTGCCCTAAGAGAGGACTAGAAAGGTTCATCGGATGGGGGTGCGTGTGATTGGGTTAGGGAAAGCGGCCTTCTTCGGCACGCCGGCCATGGGCCACGCTTGGTTCCGCGATGCTGGCACAGCTAGCCCGGTTTGAGTTCCTACGCGGAAACGTCTAAGACATCTCCAAACTTCTGTCTCATGTTGCTAGTTCCCGTAAATACCTAGATAGACAAGACGCCTATCGACGATGCACAGACCGCGTCTGTCCTTGTTGTCCACTTGACCACACACCGTGCACTACAGTAACCACATAGCACGGAACCTTGTTGCGTGCTTTCCGGGCACAAGGCTGTCCATGCGGTCGACTAGACTCCATCGCATCTATATTTATCCCTGGGACGATGCTTTCGTTGCGCACATGGCCTTACTTTGCACTACGGGCCACACCAACGCGCATACGGACGGACAAGACGAAGGGAACAGCCGCTTTCATCTCACACTGCTCCAGCTCAACGCTCACACGCATCATGCTCAAAATGTGGCTGTATATCATTTGCATAGCAGGGCCAATAGCCGCTGCCCTCAGGCTTCTCTCCACAAGATCAGACGAAACGGAATGGGTTGAGTACAACCACGTGGATGCTCAGCCCAACGCTCAACAGGAGTCTATGCCGGAATACGATGACCCCTTCCTCAGGGCAGACCACCCCTTCTGGGAAGGTGATCCCCCGGAGGATGTTACCAATGAACGATATCGATGGGACCCGCCTCGGTTAGAAGACATGCCGCCGGTGAAAAGGTTTTCACGGAGACCTCTCTTTTGAGAGAATCATCGAGTATGGGATCATGATAAAGAACGACGATGACGCGACCGAAGCTCGCTCTGCCTAAGGTGATAGGAAAGTGGGCTTGGCGACACTCATCTGTAAAGGGAAGCTCTCGGCCAGACAGCAATTACTTGACGCCTCTTCCCGGGCACACGAGGTGGATACGTCGCGAGGGAGGCTTGTGGTTCGAGAAGGAGTCCGTGAGTCCCCGTCAGGCCTTAATAGTCCTGTATTGATCAAGGACCGAATAGCCTGCTATAATAACAGGCCCGGGAGAACCCAGGTGGGAGCCGTGCTGGGAGCATCCAGGGCTTTGCCCTAGATAATACTGCGGCAAATATGCTCCTGCGACCTCCGCGTTCCGAAACAACTTGGATAGAACACAAGAGGTAGTTGGGTGGCACTGAAGCGCTGGATGTATTCCAAAACTGGACAAGGGTATCGCGGAATATCGGCGAACGGGTCAGAAATCGCTCAGCACACCCGGCCATTCGGCGTCTCCAACACGCTTGTCACAGTGGACGTGGTAGCCGAGGCTGAGGTGAAACAGTATAGCCCAGGGCAGAAGAGCTGAAGTGAAGGCGGATTCTCCTTGCCCTGGGTATGAAACATAACACACGTGGGAACATGTTGACTAAACCGGTACCTAGCGCTGGCATCAAAGTTATATAATTCATTCATGAAAGGAGTCTGCATCATAGATTCAACTCACTTACATCTGGGGAATTCTCCCATCATGTTGAGCTGCGTTTTCGCTTCCTCGCTGGCCACACCCCAATCTCTACCTTCACCCCTTCCTGCTCCCACTTCCGTATAAACTCCGTAGGAACGTCCCAACGAGTATGCCACCCAACCTCGAGCTCCAATCGAGAAACAGCTGTATCGTCTTTCTCCACCCTAAAGCCACCGGGAACATCAACCGTCTTCAGCCCGGCCAGCATACGACGAGCCATTATTCCAACAGCCACGCTCTGATCAAGCCCGACATCGAGACTTGCCCATTGGAGACTGGGCATGCGATGTTTCGAGGCCGCATCCGCAAAATCCAACATGAGGGAGTCGAACCTCGTGTCTGGCCTATTCCGCCAGGGGTGGTACGGTCTGTATCCATTGACCACGGCATCGCGCTCCTCATGGTCGGCCGATTCCACACTCGCGTCCGAGTCCGACGAGTTGCTGCTCATGGATCTCTCGTCTATTATCGGGCTGCCCCAGCCTGGCTCCTCCTCGTCTGGGTCGCCCGTATAGTACCACTCGCCGCTGGGGGCCAGGAGGCCGGAGACTATCCTGAGATGCTGCAGGTGAGGCCAGCTTGTCGTGTCGGCTTGTTCCGAGCCAGCATTGCGTCCGCTCCGGAAAAGGTCGGGTGAAATGAGGATGTTGATCAGCTCCAGATCAGACAGAGTGCCTTGCGATAATTCACGAATCGCCTCACAGAGAGGATCGACTCCTGTCTCCCGGTCGTCAACCGCAGCACTCGATGCTGCAAAGCTGTGGTTGCGTGGATCCTCCGCGCCCGTGCGCTCGATACGCAGTCTCTTCAACTTGGGCAGACGGTCCCGCAAGCCCTTCAGCCCGTTTGCCAACGCAAGGCGATGCTCTCTTCGCATGTCGCGCCGCTTGACGGCTGGATCATAATACCCGAAATCGAGGTTGTCGAGGCGGGGGAAGGCACCTGCAAGTTGGCATAGTGCCGTCGGGTGCAGTATCATGCCTGGATACACACCGAGCCTGAGACTGCTGACCAGTTGCACTAATGGTAGACGTTCCCCGTCATCCCCGAGACTGATATACCGGCGTGTTGCGCTTGAGCTGCCTCCAAAGTAGCCTTGGTATGACGGCCCATCACTGTCATATAGGAGATTATCGTCTAAATTGAAATGGATGTACAGTTGAAAGCTGCCCATTCCGTCGTGCTCCCACTCTGCAAGCAGGCCCAGGAGTGAAGAAATCGCATTCCTGGCTGCCTCCTCGTTGTCAGCGTGAAGGCGAGGTGTATCGCCGTAGCTGGGCATGCACACGCAGAAATCAAGCTTGCGCAATGCAGCTCTGCGCCGGGGCTCTGAGAATATGGTCTCGAAGGTGGAAAGGTCAGTGCTCTTGAGCTTGATGTGTGAGAATGCTTGGACCTCGACGGCGTACTGCCATTGGCGTGAGACAGTGGCATATACGGGCTTGGGAGGTGGTGCTGCGGGTCGGGGTCGTGGAAATACCCGCCAGTCAACCCTCGGGGGGTGAAACGGTAACTGGTCGGCATTGAGAAACGT
This sequence comes from Cytospora schulzeri, assembly GCA_003795315.1. Taxonomy (NCBI): domain Eukaryota; kingdom Fungi; phylum Ascomycota; class Sordariomycetes; order Diaporthales; family Cytosporaceae; genus Cytospora; species Cytospora schulzeri. Next base: position 382,299 of record LKEA01000017.1, on the reverse strand, counting down.
TAAAATGAGAGAGATAATCTCGGTGCTCAGCTTCTCCATCTTTGTTATATGTGCGGCTTGTGGTTGTGCGATAATGTAGCTGGAGTGAAAGGATCTATGAACAGCAGGATGAGGAGTTTCAAGAAGACATGTTGTAATTATAATCATGTTAATACTGTACACGCGGCCTGCCGGCCTGCCTGTGTCAATTACTCTACGGGCCGTTACCTGGGTACCCATGTATATAATTCAGTGGGCCTTACAGTGCGGGAGACGATTTCCAGTATCTGAAGTGGCTTGAAGTTGAGGGAACGTCAAGTTATGATTGTTTCTCAGTCTTTCGGGGATGATCGCGATGAGGATGGTCTCGCTCTTATGACCTAGCCTGGGTGCCCGAGTTCATATCGCTGATGTGCGTAGCCTCGTCCATTATAGCTTCTTATCAAAAAGCATGTAGCACGTCTTCCCTGTTACCCTAGGGTAAGTACGCTGGGAACGTGCAACCTTTGAACATCAAAGAATCCCACGATGATTTCTGTGCAATCCACTCCACGATCATCATAGTTCCGCCACTGTCCACGGGTGCTCAGATTAGCAGCTTACCCAACATGAATCCCATAATGGTGGATGGACAATGCCTGGTCCCTGACTTCTACCCTAGGGTACCCTCCAGTTTCCCCTCCTCCGATCTTGTGCCCTCTCTAAGGTAGCGAACAAGCACCTCGAAGGTTCGGTTACAGCCCGCTCACTCTGTGGCACAGTATGAGAATCCTGGTCGGACTGAGTCTGTCTCGTTCCCAGGAAATTCCAGACAGCATGATCTCTGGTAAACGGTAATGGTGGAATATGGCGCTGTACCTCCGCGGTGAAGTCGGCGAGATAGAGAAACTATGGCTTGTGCGGGACATTTGGGAGTGTAAGCATGCCCCGGTCAGATGAGGAATCTGAATTTGTGTTCAAGTTCTCCAAGATGTGCTGGGGGACAGTAAATAAATTTCAAATGAGATTCAAGGGAATTATCGACGTCCCTTCTGTCTCTTAGGATGGGAATGCTGATGTGGCGGGTGGTTGAAGGCGGGTAGGAGTATATAAGTACCTGGGTAAGTTGTTGTTAAGAGGAACAGTTGGAGTGGGACACTGAATTCCGGCTACGGAAAGCCAACTGTATGGAAGGATACTGTGTGATGGTGACTCCCAAAGACATTGGGCCTCATCTGGTCCACATTTACAATGCCATTGCTTTGGTCTTGCATAATAAGCCATTATTGCTGGATAGGAGTGAGGAGGGGGGGGGTTCCTTTCCGGCTGGTACTCAACATCAACATGTGCTGATCCGCGTATAACGATGAAATTATTGAAACCCGCAATATGCGGGAATATTGGTAAGCTACTTATTATTCAGTCAGCAATATGACTGAACGAACTATCTTCGAGGACGTCAAAATGCAGGCAGGTTCTCGACTTCCATGCTTCGATATGGGTATAGTTCGAGACCAGTGAGATGATGGCCTGTTGAGAAGCGATCCTGGAACCAATCCTCATCAACTCCGCCCATCAGTGTCAATAACTACCAAGAAATCAACGCAGAAGCCCCGGAAGTAGCCCTTGGCCATGCAGAGAAAGCCGACAACTGGATGTACGCGCCCTCTACTGACCCCATCCCAACAAAAGAACGCGATGACCGACGGAGTGTCCGAGCATCAACCCTTCGTAACATACAGATAGACCACTGGCTTCCCACCTGGCAATCCATTCCTCGACTTGTCCCACCCGACACTCTTGATCTCCTTGGCCATGTCCTTGTCATCATCGCCCTTGAAGGCCAACCCCTTGTACCACACACCGTTCCCGCCCTGGTGGAGCTCAAATACCCTGTTCTTCTTTGCATCCGGGTTCACCGCCCCAAAGCCCTTCAACAGGTCACCGATGGTCATGTTGACGGGGGCGTGTACGGCCTTGAAGGGCGCCGTGAAGTGAGGGGGCAGGCTCCAGGGTGCAGTGCCTCCGGTCTGGAGGACGTGGATCTTGGTGTGCTCCGAGGGGAAGAAATAGTTGTACCCCGGCTCACAGCCCACGCCGCCGGTCGAGTTGGTCAGGTTCGCCGCGGGCATGGACGAGTCGATGACGGGATTGCCCGAGCGGCCTTGGTCATGGCTCATGGGTGCGAATTGCGTATGTTGGACATTGCTAGCCATATAGGGCGCATGGCCGGGAGCGGCGTAGGGGCGGCCATAGGCGCCGTAGTAGTACTGCTGCTGGGGATAGTAGGCTGAGATAGGATGGTAACTATACTGCTGAGGGTATCCGAATCCAGCGGCCGGTCCGTACGATTGCCGACTTCCGGGAGGTGGAGGACCACTATCCCGGCCAAAGGCTGGGTTTCGCCCACTTCCGTAGAACGCCATCTTTCAAGAATGCAAGCGATGATCTCGGGTCCTTACTACCAGTACCTAGGGTATGCTGGCTGTTGGTAGAGATAGGCAGCGGGATAACTGTATTGTCCTGCAAGGTGCGGAGGCAAAGGAACCGATGGCGAGAAGTGGTGCTGAAGCCACGGACTTGTGGGTTGACCTTGCGTGGGTGGTCGGAGAGATCCCTGGTAAGGAGATGGAAGAGGTGGAGTGAAATGTGACCTCTCTGGGAACGAAGGAGGAACAAATCCTTGGGCGAATTGGTATGAGCTGGCTTGTCTGCGATCGTGATGTTGCTCCTGGGAACGAAGAGCCTGAGGTGACTGCCAATGGCGACGATTGCGACGTAAGTCTATGATGGACAATTAGTCTCTTCGAAGCCATAAGAACGCTGTCAAGTATTATAATGACAGTGTATCAAATATGATGTGGCCAGGGGTGTTGTCACTCTTGCGCGTGAGCTGTCACCAAGCCCCGCGTAGCCAAGATGATTCAATGCCAATATTGAATGCTTACCAGTCACTCCCACTCGTGGAGGCGGAGGACCAAGATCGTAACCGTGCTGCGAACTCCAACCGTTTCGGTTGAGCCAGGAGAACTGTCCCAAGAAAATCTCAGTCTGCCAAAGCTTGTGATCGTCCTTGTCGTAGAAAGCGCCGACGATGAACCAGGCCCAGTACCTGTAATAGGGATCGTCACAGACGGAGAAATGTTGACCTATGATGAGCTTGACAGCAGGATAGGGCAGACGATGACGTCCGCGTGTCTGATCTGAGTTGGAAGTTCTGTTACCCGAGGACATGAGCTTGGCCACTTGAGATACCTGGGTATCTCATGCCGATCAAGGTGGACAGCTCACGTAACCAGCTTGATGCCCAGCTGCTAGACCGGAATCTGCCAGAGTAAAATAGTCAGCATTGTTGTTCATTCGTATCGATGTGTCAAGCAATATTGATGAACATTGCTGGACTTTATGCGTGCTTGACACATAACCCCATTGGACTCACCGAATAGCTGTTCACAGAGTTCGTGTTGACTCCGTCTGGTGGTCCTTCGTTCCGGTGTTGCAGTTCGAGTCCGAATTGGTTCACAGGCTTTGGAGAGTCGGAAGATGTTGGTGATGAAGGAAAAAAGAATTACCTTCAACGCTCGAAGCCTGACTGGGCTTTTGTACTCGAGAAGACGGAATCTGGGTGATACTCACCACTGCTCGCTAGTCACCCAGTCGACAACTTCCGTGGTCATGTTGCCATGAATTCAGGCGTGCCGAGCCTGAATGGAACGAAGGTTGTCTGTGACTGGCACTCGCACTGTTGAAAATATTCGGTCCCGGCTCCAATGATGCCCCTGACTTGTGTCTCCTGCGTCTGATTCACGGCGACGCACTCACCCAATCGTCCATTCCAATGTTTGCTGGTCAAAAGCTCTGACTCCTTGTAGGCCATGATAGCAGGTCTCGTTTCAGTCCAAGCTGTCTTCTGGTGAGGACAATTCTGGCACCAGAAATCTATTTCCATGGCTTTCTGGTAGTTTTACCGAACTGTAACCTTCTATTCCAGCTTCTCGACACGACTGTGACAGATGTTAGCAACTCGATGCGTGGTGACATTACCACCCTCACATGTGCCATGGTTCCCAGCTATGGCTCTCCATCGCAGGCGTGGACCAATATCGAGCTTAGGTGTCCGAAGTGAGTATGAATCAAACCGAACGTGGACTGGGTGAGATGCAATGGGCTGTACTGGTGCATCATCCCAAAGCGGCTCAGTGCCTTTGAGAACCACTGGCCAGTGGCAACCAAGAAAAATACCTGCTAGCTGAATGTACGCGGTGGAATATCAGATAGAGGACTTCATTTCATCGTTCGTTATATGTATATTGTGCTATAATGCTCAGTACGAACGAAAGAGCCATGTGTGAGAATATGCTACCTCGTCCGAAGGCGCCGTGGCAGGAGGTTAGGCCACAGCTTCCAGTCTGTGGCACTCCAAAGAGGAGGTTGATAGCGTAGGCCTTAACTCAATATTCGAAGCTGTCGTTGAAATTCTGTAGTCATTCGTATTTGGGTTTCTTGTGACCACAAGCTGCCCGTTATTCTACACTTTTGTTGGAGGCGTCTGGGGTGTTTGTGGACATAACCGGGCTTGCTTGGAGCTTTGCTTGCTTTTACACCACATATGGAAACAGTGAGCTCTGGTAGGCTGCCCAGGTGCTTTCTGCTGCTCCGAAGTGTACTTAATATCTGTCGTAATATAGGGCCTAGCCAATGCAAAAGCATTGGCAATTGCTTTTGCACTCTTCGTGACAATATCCTATACTGCAAGATGAAGGTATAAACTAACCTGCTGCTGTGTTATAAGCCGTATCAACTTTGCTAAAATATCGCTAGATTCAAATATGTACATGTACCATCATAACTACCTAGTATGATATCGATGAAGGGATTAGAGGGTTTAGTTGGATCTTGATGATATTGTACGGTTGATGATCTTCGAAAAGCTTCCAGTGCCGTTTCCTAACAAAGGCTTTCTTAGAAGCACTCTCAAAACTGCCCCAGGGTGGGTGTTCATCCCTTCCCTTAACACACTTGGTACCTAACCTGCCTTGGTAGATATCTAGGTACCTAAGTAGGCTCGGCCACGAGAAACATAACCTAGACAGAAACACCGGACCCCGACCATGGCCAATATTCCGTATCAACTTTGTGAGGATGGGGTTGGGCGCGCAGATGCTGAATTCGCTCAGGACATCACCCGCAATGCTTCTGTCATGCACAGTCCCAGAAACAGGTTTCATATATGTATCAGGTTGAAAGCTAGACACGCCCAGCTCGACCTCACCACCTGACAATACCAAAGTGTCGGATGCAATTCTTAATCGTTACTGCCTAGGTGTGGAGTTTCCACCCACGCGATGGGGCTCTTGTGCACACTCATGGGCTTTGCACCAAGCTCGGTACCTCTCTATCGCCGCGGAAGCCCTCCGAAATGAGGCATTCATATGAAACTTAGTGAAAGCTTCTGCTTCGACGCCCAGTCCAGACCACGTCGGATAGATCTCCGTATCTACCCATGTCGAGCTCGGCCCTTCTAATGGCTGCATGTCCTCGGTCCAGCCAAGCTGTTTCGCTACCTCCCAAAGTCTTGTACGGTGAAGAACGTACGGATAGCCACATTGTAGGTTCCTCGTAGACTCAACGGGATCTGGTCGAAGGCCGAACGCCGCGATTTCACGTTGTTCCAGGTCCATCAAGAAGTCAACCGCTGCTTCGAGGCTGGTCTCGACGGCCGATATCTCCCCATCAGATCCTGGGAGGACAGCTATCCTTGAGTCCTCCGAGATTGAATCCAAGGTAATAGGTGCGCTGAGCCCCTCCTCAACACCGGTGCGAACGATAAGCACAGGAATTGACCCAACGTCAGTGACCTCTTGGGTATAGTGTTTAGCTCTGATAGCAACGGCAACGGCGCCGAATAGTGGCTGACGTATATAGAACTGCTGATCAGGGACCTCGCGCCAGGCAGGCTCCTCAAGAGCCTTAGCAGTGTTCTGTGCAATGTTGGCTCTAGCGCACACGTTTGAACTTAGTGCTCTGACCAGATCCATCATGGGCTGCGAGCAGGTCTCCTCCGAAAGACATGTTGGTTTCGTGAGGATGACGCGGGCGAGAAACTGCCCATATTCAATCTCGCTTCGGTAAGGACGCAACCATTTGCGGTAGAGGTAGTGGTGCAGATGCATTAGAAATGTCTCTACCCAAACATCTACGTCAGCTCCAACAAGAGAATTGTTGCTGCGAAGAATATAAATCGGCGCAATTCGGTTACAACATTCGTTTGCCTCGTCGAGTGACATCCTGGGCAGGTGGTCAAGATCTGCCGTGCTTTGCTGGTGTGTAAACGCCCATATGGGGAGCGAGCGGAAAAATATGTCTTTCATATGACATGACTCCTGCAATCCTCGAAGGTAATGCAAGATCTCCTGCCGCGAAAGTGGCAGTCTTTCCGCGGGAATATCATGTAGAAGTCTGCGCGCCGTCATGATGCGTGATTATGTTTGGTAACGATGGATGAGAGATGAGGGAAGAGCGCAGGATTGGACACTTAGACACTTGTATGGGATGAGAAGTTGACAGAAGGTCTTGGTGAAAGGAAGAGGGAGGAATGTGGGTGATTGGTTAGGTATTTATGACTTACTCCGATCATCGATATATATATATATATATGTGGGTGTGCGTCTGTAATTGTCTATGCGCTCGGGTGGGAAAATTGGGCCCAAGCCCACATGATTGGCGATAGCACAGTCGTGGAGGTGGCAACCTATGTCGATGGACTCGAACTATCACTATAGTGGCATCGTGCCCGGTGTGTTTGTTAGCCGACTCTGAGAACCGATAGAACGACATCAGCAGTGACTTCTGCGTGCCGCGCAATAGCCCAAGAGCTTAGCATAGCTTAGTACTTACTTAAGTACACAATAAACAGCTAGTTGCAACTGTATTTTGTGCTTGGGGCGCGGTCTGTGTACAATGAGATGTCATCACCATTATCAGAATTCATAAGGGAACGAACATCTTAAGTGAGGTGTGTTCGCTCAGCAGAACGGATCGTTGGTATGGTATCTAGACGCCATGAGCGTCCACCAGCAGCAAGGTCGCTTCTTGAATTCATCAGCTTCTGCATGGATCGCTTTGTAGGGCGGCAAACCGGTAATATTAGCCATGCAAGCGACAAAACAGTTCGGAAATGACTCACAAATCACATGAAGCTATACTGGAAACCATGTATTCCAGGATTTGGTACCCCTCCTCTCCGGCTGAAACCACCATGCGAAGCGTTCCAACCTTGACTGCTCCACCTTAAATTGTCGACCCTAGACGCAGAAGACCGTGACCATATGGACTTATTGGGGTATTGGTTGCCTAGTGCTAATGTTTCTCTCAGGGACTTGTAGCCGAGGCCGCACTGCCTGTCCAATCGATCGGCAGAAGCCATCATCGCATTTTGGTAGGTGCTTACCGTGACTGCCTCTGACACCATGGAGATAGTTGTTGTCAGGGCATGGTTCGATTCGCCCGGGCGGATAACACCCGTGTGATTCGTCTCTAAGTATCGGTCTTCGATACGACAAAACCCGGAAAGTGTACAGCCAAGCTTGGTTGTAGTTAAAATCGCGAGTTGTTTGGACTGGAAATGACCCGATGAGTATAGTACGGGGGCGATGCAACACTTTCGACACTTTCTCAACGACCCAGAATAGACTGGAGTGAATCGACAGGCCATGAAGTCTTCTGGCAGACATGCTTGACCAAGCCAGCATGAATTGGTCGAGACGTGTGAAGCATGGGGATAAACAAAGGTGGTTCAAGCCCCGGGCCCAGTATGGGTGACAAGACCAGCATAGAATGAGCCGATGAAGCCGTGGTTCACGTTGCGGTGTTACGAGACCATTGAACCAAAGCAGGAGTTGGTACAGATGTAGATGAGGATGAGCCGTGAGAGTTGAGAATGTATTTTGCAGGGTTGACAAAGTTAGCATGAAACGGGCCAATGAAGCCGTGATTGACGCTGAGAGTGGATTGATCGACGATAGTAGATAGTCGATATCTCTTGGCATGGAACTTGAGTAAACATAGTACTTGAACATGCTTTCGAGGATGAGAGACATGGTTGTGAAGTCTCGTGGCCCTGCAAAATCAGTTATTGACGGCAGATTTGCAAGACCCTGCTAGGATGGGGCACTTGCGTGCGATTGAAGACAAATCTGTCTCCTCCAGCTTCACCAAGGCACTTGGATCTGTGCCCGATGACTGGCCAAGGCAAGAATGTGATGTCGCGCCGCATTGGTTTCCAGACGTGGCAGGGGACGACCGGAGCACGCTGTCAAACTTGATCCCGGAGCGGCATGAAAGATGGAGCTCGATATGCAATTCCATTAGAACCCTGGGAAGGGTTTGGACAGGCCGGCAGTTGTGCGGTTGAGGCAAATCGGTCGGAGTCGAAGTCGAATCAAGGTTCTCAAGTTGATTGTCGAGAAATTGGAAGGTGTTTGAGTTCGTTTAGCTTCCACGAGTGCAGGAACGGGATTGAAGTTATCGTTCACAATCGTACAATGATACGTAACGACTGTCGTCGGTGGAACCTCATGAAGTTAGAGGCGACGCTGCAAGCGGTACTAGTCACCTAACGCGGTAGCCCTATCCACCAGGGCACAGACGCGCGAACTCGGATAGGTGTCCCTCTCGGAAGACGGAGGGGAGCGGTCGTCATCAAGGCGCGTTGCGAAGGAGCCTCCTAGCAGACTCGAGACTTCGAACGTTCTCTCGGACAAGCTTCTTTCTGCCAGGCAGAGAATCCACTGCATTTTCACGCTCGCAAGACTGCTATGCGTTCGCGTCGGCGATCCAGATCAGCAGTGGCCTGTATCTCGTGGTTACCAGTTACTACCTCCCCGGGTCATAGCCCCCGGATCAACGGTCTCCCTGAATTAATCCACTCGATACCTCAATTGGCGTTGCCATATAGGCGGTGGTAGGTTCCCATTGGGTATGTCAGGCCCGCAGGGAGTGGCCAAACGCACGGGTGCGATGACCCCTACCGGTCCAGGTATTTTCTTCCCCGGACCACAAGACACCGATCCTGTGTCAGGGGATGGTGGGCCGAGTTTAACGAAATCCCGGTTCAGTACGCAGGCGCTTATGGGGGCAGGTCGGCGGTCGATCCGGAAGCCAGAGACTGTCTCTTCAGCCTCCTCCTCTCCTTCCTCGAAGGTGTCGACGACGCTTCGGGCGCCGCTGCACTCGGCTCGGGGATGGACATCTCCTCGAGAAACCAACAAAGCTGGTTGTTGAATACCCTCACCCTAGATATAGTCTTTCTGCCAAACATCTGCGGGTAGGCGGCTAGCATTCTCGCGTTCCCCTTCCCGTTGTCAGTCGCTAGCAACGCGAAGAAATCGTCTTCGCCAGCCTGAATATCTACCCAGCCCCACTCTGGAATCTGGCGTCGGGCCATAGCATCGCGAATGACACTCAGCGTGTCATAATAAATGATGGCCATCCTCCAAATAGCCTCCAGTGACTTAGGATCGCCACCGGAGCTAGCCATAACACGAGATATGGCTACCGCCATTAAGTCGGGCCAGTACATTCGCGCTGAAGTTCCGAGAAGCTGGTCACTAGCCGCGAAATTATAAATACACAGGATAGCACGACCGTTCTTGTGTACGTAGTTCTGGTAAGGGGGTTGACCTGCTGGCACCCCGACATTCTCGACTTGGGCCAAGACGTAATCATCGGCAGGATGCCCTGCCATCCGGAGATTATCCTTTCTGGACTCAGGAAGGCCGGGCATATGGGGTAGGTCAAGCCTGGTAGTATAGAAGGGGGAGATCTCAGGCAACTTTATATATCTATGGCCGTTGGTCCGGACACTGTGGAGGAGGTCGGCATGAAGGGCGCGTCCTTTGGTGACCAGCTGGTCGAACACAGCCAGCTGTGATCCGGCCATGGTGGTATAACTTGGAAGCAATAAACACCACACAATACAACAAACGTCCAACAGAAAGACAACAGAGATGACCGAGAACATGTTGGAATCGCGAACTTACATGGAGTCAATACAACGAGGTCTTCCTAGTGAAGCTTCTATCGTGCTTTCCACGTTCCCTCGGGACTAGTACATCATCAATGACACAAAGTTGGAGGGAGGAGCTATATACGCCCATGTTTATTCTAACGCCATTGATAACATTTGAATATGCAATGAACTCTTCGTCTTCTCCAAGAATACGGTCATATCGTCGTCCCCCAAGGCTACGTCTGGAAAGAACTTCGAGGCGACTGTGTTTATAAGCAGCTGCTAAAAAGATAATATGGTGATAAACTACCAATAACGATCAAACTTGACTATTTACTGAATCAGGTGCTGTTTTGTGTATTGCACAGATTATTTAGGGAAGAGCGCTCATATCACTGTGGTGCTGTGGCTGGTGTAACAAGGAAGGAGCAATACGGTTCCGTATGACGATTACGTTGAGCTTCCAAGACCTACATAAATTAGAACTACTCTCACCATATATAGGGCAGCATTACGGGAAAGAGTAATCTTGCTATCAATTAGTGAGCCTTGTTGGTGGTGTCCAGGTTGAACATTGAGATGTGTAGTGAGCTCTTCAATATGGTGTTAACCTCGTTCCTCTCCGTTACGACTTCTATAGCGTTATATGCATTGCTTCTTCTATAAAGGTGTATTCCCGTAAGTGCGAAGTGCCAGGTCTAGAGCCGCCACTGAGTAGTACTACCAAGCCCTTGCCCGTGAAGAGATCGAAAGTCTGGAAAGTCTGGTCGGCTATAGTTCCTTCGAAAAGCTTGCCTTTCTCTCACATACTTGATTGAAGGCTTTGTCATCTCATGGATCTCAACGAATGTGAGGACCAGGTCTTTTGTGTCTTCGTTGAGCAAGAGCTGGTTATATTTCTGTACATCCCATTCGATAGGGAATAGCGTGTCGACAGCCAGCCGAGGGGGGGGGGGCAGTCTACGCACTGATTTAATCCGGTAATCATTGCACTGTAGTAGGAGAGGGTAGATGTCGCAAATATAGGGTCTAGCCAATGTACAAGCATTAGCAATTGCTTTTGCACTTTTCGTGACAGTAGACTTACACCATCCTTTCTTGCGCAAAGAGAATGCGGGCAATAATTGGTCTATCAACATTAACCGTCGGGGTGCCGCCTGGAGGCCACCAGAGCTTTATTCTCATATTCAGTGGGCCTTTCGAAAGCATCCAGGCCTTTGACAGCGTCAATGTGTTCATCAATCATGTCCGTCTGTGTACTGGTCTCGAATCCTGGATCATTCTTGTGGAGAGATTGGACTTTGTTGATACCATCAGGCACATCGACCTTCCAGCTGAAGCGGGTATTAAGTCACTTGAAAGTAATACTGCTTTGGCGGGCTTTGACTAGTTTGCACCAAAATCTCCATAGTTGCGGATCGCACGCGGCGGCCTCTTTATCATACACGCGCCGGTGAACTTGGATCGGAGCAGGGGAATGTGCAAATGGGGCAACAGAAAGCGTTTGGGTTAACCACTGAGTGGGATGCCATTAATCTTCTCGATGGCAAGGTGTAAGGCTTCCTGTTTCTTCGATGTACTCTAAATGCCAGCAGATGCAGATGCTATTCTTGATCAAAACTGTCTTCAGATCGATCTTAGCAAGTTCGTACTTGTGGTATGCAACAATAAGAAGCTGGTCAACAGTTGAACTTTTGGACTGATTAGACTCAGTCATGTTTTCTTCCCTGGAGCACTACTCGGATACCATCTTCCTCACTACCAACATGCCCCAAACAATAGATACCTGGGTAGCGCCATTATGTCTCGTATAGACATGCATTTGAGGTACCTAGGTATCCAAAATCCCAGTTTGCGACCAGGAAGAATCTTGGGAGTAATACCCTGGGACACCATCGAGCTTCTTGGCTGGACCCAAGTTTAGGGGTGGTTTTGTCCAATGATGAACTGGACGATTTGGCTGCATGGAAGCTGAACGGTAGAGAGATCAAGAACTCGGTGAATTGTGCCACCAAGTGTGCCTCATCAAGAGGGTGGATATAACTTTGGGTGCGCTTTGACTCGGTACCAACGTCACATCTTTTGCAGAGCCTGACGGGAGCCCAGGATCATCCGGACAAGGGGTAAGGAAGCGACCTCGTGCAGGATAGATATTGAACGGGATGGGCTACGGCACCTTGAGCAGATGGAAGGCCTCATAATCAAGGATCAGGTTTGAATTATATCCCTCTGGAGATATATATTTTATGAGTCTGTTTATCCTACGGACGCGTTTTACCCTCGGGGCAAGCGGCGTTCATCGGCGCCAACGCCTTCAATCCTTCAGGTTGCCTAAACGTCATAGTTGAGCTGTCATCCTAAATCTCGTTATTCAAGCCTTCCGGGCCCGAAGACCTGAAGTCTTCGTCAGGCATCGGTTCGAAGTAATTATATGCCCGTCTACCCAGCGGCCTCGGCCGGTGAGAGGTCTTGTTCCGGTTGGACTCTAGCCATGCTGGTATCTTCCGACTGTAGTGATTTTGGAGGCCGGACAATAGAAATGAAAATCATCTTTAGCGACAGGTACTGCGTTGAACTGTGGCGACTTCGATCCGTTGGAGTTCTCAGGGTCCATACCGTGCTCAGGTAGTCTGGGACGGCTATCATAGTGAGGGCTATATGGGGGACCTCCCGAGCCTAGTAACTACTTTAGACCTAAGTAGACGGTTATTATGAAGCTCGTAAGAAGAAGGGTAAGAGGGATAAATAGAGGTACTACCTATAAGGACAACCAAACCTCGATAAGGCTTTAAGATACTTGAAGAGAACCCTATCTTTAAAGGTAATCGAGGTCTTTGAAGGATATCTCTCGTACCTTGAGTAATCTTTTCCCCGGAATAGTTTTAAAGAAGTACTTCTTCTTCTTCTTCTTTTGCTTTTGTATATTGTTTTCTCTTAAGAAAAACAATTTGCATCTCTAGTGTAAGTGCAAGGTGGCAATGGTGAGGCACCTGTCTTATCAGATCATGGGCACGCAAGCTCAACCGTGGAGCAAACCGTAGTGTCCTCCGTGAGGCTGTGGATTGGACAGCAGTTGTAGACTTGTCGCGGCAAGTGATGTACGATAATCACTGGTCATCTGATATTCACTCAAGATGATGCGGACAGAGTGCTTTGCTCGTAATTAAATTACTTGTAACCTTTCTGTATATCTATATCGTCTTTTAACTTCCTTTCCTGGGTATATCTACCGCCGTGCCTAGGAAAACAGTTTCTCTCCTCCGTTCATAACGGTAACTTCTGCACCAAGCGCCAGCTCGACAGCCACTGTCACTGTCACTGTCACTGTCACTGTCACTGTCACTGTCACATGACAGACAGCCTATGCCCTTGCAACTGGCATCGTTCAAACATCCATCGTTCACAATCGTTCACAATGAAAGACATTAATTAAAATCAAGGTCCTCTCACGTGTCCATGCCATCCCGATCAGCCACGAACCGCGTGTACCGATCCCGAGTCCTCCGCCGGGCCGCCTTGCCCCACCAGGCCATAGGCAGACTCGTCGCCAGCGCGGCAAACGCCAGCACGCCGGCGGCGATGAAGGTGTTCTGCACGCCGCTGCCGGCCATCCACGGGCTCGTGATGAAGCTGAAGATCATGCCGATGGAGTTGTTGATGACGGCCACGCCCACCATGCCCTCGAGGACCATCTCCGGGTACGCGTCGACGAGGTACGCCATGCTCAGGTCGCCCGCGCAGCCGTACCCGAACCCGATGAAGGCGAGGCCGACGTAAGGGACGGGCCACGCCCATTGCTGCGCGCTGCAGATGCCGAAGAGGAACATACCCGTTGGGAACACGACCGTCGGGAGGATCATCAGCCAGAGTCGCGACTCTGCCTCCATGATACCGCCCCGCCGCCGGGTAATCCAGATGGTGAACCAATCACTGCCCCAGCCGGCGATGAAACAGCCGATGACGGCGCCGATGAGCGTGGGTATGTTCATGTTGCCCACCTCGCCGTCCGTGTAGAACCACGGCGCGTCGTACCAGTTGTCCTGCTCGACCGTGAGGTAGAACGTCAGCCAGGCGCTCTGCGCGCCCCACTGCAGGCCCGAGTACCACACGGCCGGAAAGGTGAAGACCTTGAGGGTGTGGAAGAGTCGCTTGCAGTACTGCTTGAAGCCCGTGCCGCGCAGGTTGCGCGCGGGGGTGATGATGCGGATGCGCTGCCAGTACGACTTGAGCTTCTCGGGCTCGGCGAAGCCGGCGCCTGACCTTTCGATATCGGTCGCGAGCGGCGTCGCGGTCCCCAGCAGGACGCCTGATGCGCCGGCCGTCCCGGGCTTCTTCTCCTTGAGGCTCTCGTCTGCGGCCCCCGCGATGCGCTCCGTGACATTCAGTCCGTGCATGGTGGTGTACTGGGCGCGGTCAAACTGCGTCTCCTCCAGGCCGAAAAACAGCAACAGCAGTGTGCCGCCTGAGAAACAGGCACCCATGTACCCCACCCATCGGTAACCAAGGAAGCTTTGTGTAATATAACTGGCGACCAAGCTGCCCATGTACGTTCCGATACTCGTGGCCAAGACGTAGATACCAATGGCGGCACCAGCCTGGTGCTCGAACCACAGGTCCATCAGACTCAGCTGCACCAGGGCCTCGGCGACGGACTCGGATGCGCCCACAAAGAGCTGACTCCAAATCGTGTCATTGGCAGTCTTGGCAAAGCCGAACCAAATGCTGCCGGCAAGACCAAGCAGCATGGAGATCAGGTATAGCAGGCGACGGCCGTAAAGGTGCACAAGCGGGGAGGAGAGCAATGTCCAATAGCCGATGCCGATGAAGAGCACACCGGCGCCGGTATTGAAGTAGTCGTAGCTGATGCCTAGCTCCTCGTTGAAGCCATCGGAGGCAGAGCCAGCATCATTGGAGGTCGCGGCGGTGAGGGCGGTGACGAAACAGACGAGCGCCGTGTGCCAGATCTTGCGCGCGAGACTCCATTGGAGAGGGTCGTTGGGCGAGTCGGTCGGCTGCGGGACAAGGACGATGTCGCCGTGCTTCTTGAGGGATGCTGCGTCGCCTGTGCCGGTGGTGAGGAGCATATGGCCATCGCTGTCAAAAAGACGGCGAGTGCCGGGAAGGTCCTCTAACTCATCTTGAGTGAGTGATGGACGCAAGACTTCTTCAAGCCCCTTGTCGGACTGATCATGACTGATGGGGGCAACTGCCATCGACCTTGAGGGATTTGACGCGAAAGTACGCGACAGCTATTCTCTGTGTTCTGCCGCTTCGTCGGAAGTCCAGTCCTGGTCCGGTATTAATGAATTTTCTTGTCTCTTCTGGAGAAAGACGATGATGCTTCCCGCACCAAGTTGTCTCAGCACATCGTATGGGTTGTTCCGCGCGGAAAGATGGTGACAGTAGAGATTGAGCTCAGGGGAGGATGAGAAGGATAGGTCGAAGATTGGAAGATGGGAAAAGGCGCAGTCAGATTTTGCGGTGACCAAAAATCAGAAATTTGTGCCTGGATGAAGCGATGGAGGGCCGAGGCCACCAGGATGTTCGTGCCCAAAGGTGGATTTTAAAATCCAAAACCCCGTTATCTCTTCTAGGTTCCTCTAGGTCTTCTCCCACTTTCCTT
Source organism: Cytospora schulzeri (assembly GCA_003795315.1). Lineage (NCBI taxonomy): Eukaryota > Fungi > Ascomycota > Sordariomycetes > Diaporthales > Cytosporaceae > Cytospora > Cytospora schulzeri. The sequence continues at coordinate 366,709 of LKEA01000017.1, read as the reverse complement.
ATCTTAGACGCCGAGTGGGGATTTTCATGAGCCGGTGGTGCAGTGGGCGCGGCGCGAACCTTTTTAACCGCCGATCTGGTCTCTTAAGCTCGGCTGTCGGCCGCACCGAACAGAGAAAGATTTGCCCCTCCCAACCGATAACCAAACGTTGCATCGACAGAGTAAAATGATGAGCGACGTGGGATGTAGCATGTGATATCGGATGACCACCCTCCAACACGCGTCTTGACATGCCCACAACCACAACCATGGCGTTTTCTTTTCGATTTGTCGTGCATAAATACCCTTGCCGGCGTCAAATCATGGCCCGGCTGATACTAACCCAGTGCATTCCTCATGTGGAGGTATTTATTGTTGTGATGGAGGGAAAGACCTTGCTTGCTGTGAATTTGAACCGCGTATTAGTGGGCATCTCTTGCGACTCCAAGGAATACTCCCTGTCGACACTCTCGATTGCTTGTGGCCATCCTCCATTGGACAATTGGAGGTCAGCTCATCGAGGCATTGCTTTTCAGACGCTTTTGGCCTGCAGACCCTACCCCTCCCTATGCGGCGCTGTCCATAGCTATGCCTCACGAAGCAATGTGGCCGTTTGTGACTCGGATCGTAGTATCTTCCGCACCATGTCCCCTTGCCTTCGCTCGAATGCCTTTGCAGTCGCCGTACGCGTGAGGACCACTCGGCCCAGGGGGATTGATGCGGCAGTATCCATGCACAATGTTTCGTAGCTCTCAACCGTTCCCGTTTGGTGCTGCCGAAAGCTGCCCTTCTTGGCATGGCAACAAAGGCGGGCCCGTATTGATGAGAAGTGCGGTGGTGATGATGGTGATGATGGCAAGGACAGCTTCAATCATCACCCACCATCCTCAGCCCACCCCTCAACTCTGTCTTCCTCGCCTCTTCGGGCCTCCTACCACCAAACATCCTCTTCCTCTCGGCATCAGCGACCAGCCTCTTCAGATACACCTCAGCCTCAACCGTGGCGCTGTACGCAACGGCCGTCCAGCTCCAGATGTTCTTCCTCTCTGCGTCGGCACCAGCAGCCAGCAGCGTCCTGAGGACGAGGAGGTTGCCATTGCTGCTCGCAAAGTGCAGCGCCGTGTTCCCCTCCAGGTCGGCCATCTGCACAGCCTTATCCGGCCCACAGGGCACATACGTCAACAGTATCTGCAGGACGGTGTCGTGCCCACCCTTGGAGGCTTCCATGATGGCATCCCTGCCCCTGATGTCCCGCCGCAGTATCGAGCCCGGGTCCTGTTGTGACAGGTAGTGCACGGTCTCGGTGTGGCCCGCGCCGGCGGCCAGCATCAGGGCGGTCTGGAAGTCATCGTTCAGGGCTGGGAAGTCGGCCTCATGGCCCAGCGAGACGAGTAGCTTGACGATGGAGAGGTGGCCAAGGGAGGCGGCGAGGTGGAGGTTCGAGTTGGATAGCCCGTCGGGAGAGGTGTCTGGATTGTGCAGGAGTTTGGGGTGGGTGTGGAGGATTCGCTTTACGAGGAGGGCGTCGTCGGCGTGGATTGCACGGCGTAGGCGAAGGGGTGCGTCGATCCTGAGAGAAGGGAAGGAAGCGATTAGCTGGGAAGGAATAGGCAGGTTGGGGGTGGGGGAAGATTGGGGAATGGCTTTTGATTTATGTCTTACATGATGAACGATATGGGAAGAGAGGGAGGGAGGGAGGTGCGGGGAGAGAGAAAGAGAGAGAGGAATGTTGAATTCTGGTTGTTGGCAGTGAAGTTGTCGTGGCTAAAGATCGTTCCCAAGGTCAGAGAAGTGTTTGTTTACTGTACCTGCCAGAGCTACCGTATTCTATTTGTAGCCTGTAGGAACCTTGGAAGCTGTGGGCTTGGAGGGAGCTTGGGTGCTCTGATTGTCTGAGTGACAGCTGAAGATGACGTGGGCGTGGTGGGTGCACAAGCGGCCCCTCTCCGGGTCAACCCTCCACACTCGCCGTGCCTGCCAATGTTACACTGAACGTGTGGGGGAGGAGCCGCTAAATCTTCAGGCGGGTCGGATCTCAAGGATGACCAAGCACGCACTTCAGTAAACACTTCAGTAATATTTTGGAAGGGTCCAGCTTCAACGACTTGCCATCCAAACATACTAAGTACTTGAGTAATTCGATTACTCAAAGCAGGTATGTCTCAATATTTCCAATGTGGGATATATCATTCAAGTGTCCCAGGTGCCCTGCAATCATAAAACCATTCTAGGTATCATCTGACTTCGTTCGGCTCTCATCATGGGTCATAATCTCTCTGGGCTCTAAGTACTCAGATATCCTCCTATATTCTCCTTCAGCGCGCGTCCGGCGTGTATATCGGCCGATCATGTTACACTTTTATGAGTCGCGTGGTCATGGCCTTCCGTCTTTCATGGTTCGTCACTGATCTCTTTCGCGTGTCTATTTTCTGTTGGCCATGCACCGTTTTAAATCCGACAGAATATGCCTTGCCATTGGCCTGCTGCAGTAGGCGCAGTAGGTGTACTGTAGTAGGCCTCCTGCAGAAACGAGGCTTGATTGGGGGCGGGGACGGGCACCAACATCGCCCAACGAGTCGACACTTTTCAGACTGGATACTTGAGTTATAAGACTGGGTTGATGTCCTTCGGTTCTAGATGTCCCTCTGGTGATTCATTCTACTCGTCCACCTGATGCTATATCGCTGCCCACAGCAAATCCCACATAAGCCAGTATCGTGTGTATGGTAACTTTGATTCTGCTCTAGCTCAGGTGACAGTCCAGGTGAGCTCCTCCATCACAATTTGGGAACGGGAACTGTCCACACCCTAACAACTGACAACAGGAAAGCATGGCCGCAGCAATCCTCCTCAGACCTGCAGTAGCCGCCCAATCATGGGAAACACATCTGCTCCCTCACCAGCCCACATGCCAAAATTGTGGCCAGCCTCCCATCCGCTTGATTACAGGCTTCGGGAACCCAAACGGAAACGCCGGGCGGCCGTACTTCAGATGTCCAACCTGTGTAGGAGAAAAGAGGTGGGTGTGCTGGGCCGATAACAAGGGCATCGCGCCCACCAATCCGGAGTGCGAGTGTGGGCTGCCGAGTAGGCAGGATAAGATAGGATCTGGGAAAGGTGTGAAGACGGGGAGAGGGTTTTGGACTTGTAGCATGGGAGCGTGTGGGTTTTATTCGGAGAATGAAGATGGCACGCCAGGGGGGAGTGTTGACGGGTTTTGTCCCTGGCTTTTGATTAATCTCCATAGTCTTTTCTGAGAACCTCTCATTTCCATGGCAAATGATGTGTAATTGGATAAGCAAGTGGTAATACATATGCCGAATGGATGAGTTCACCTGATCAAGTAAGATGCTCAGACTTGAAGGTTCTTGATGTGACGACCCGACACAACCCTTGGAAGTCATATATAACAACATTGGTGTTCGTATTCTTGAGGGACCCTTCAATCGTATAGCTCATGAAATGGGCATTCCACGCGGAGGGGAAAATGCTTATTAGGATTTATGTTGAACAAAACTCTGGACATACAAGCCCTGGGAAGAAGTCTGATACATTATGGGATTGGACTTTGAAGGCTCAGTATGGCTGGTTGGGAGGGAATCAACAATGCGTACTTAAGTAGCTATGGTGGCGGTGATACAACCTCCATTCGGAGAGTGCCCATACGGTGGCTACCCCCTATATATCACATCCCTATATATCATACTACCCTGATATATCATATAGATCTGTTGGATGCCCAAATTATAGTGTAAGAAACCTAATTTCTTTATATATATCATATATCATACTATTTCTCGGGATATGATATATAGAGGGGTCAATTTTAGTGGTGAAAGCCTGATATATCCCACCCCCTCATAGGTCCTAGGACCTAGAGGGCCAGGGTTAGGGCTGTGACCCGCAAGAAACCCTGCTACGTGGATTGGTCAATTGAGCTAAATCCTTAACGATTCCCTTAAATGAACGCTCCGGGTCCGCTGAATCTTTAACTACTCCACACTATTTACACTAGCTGACAATATAACTTCGTAGATACTTTAATCGATAAATATACGTAGAATTTTGGTGCTCTCCCTAAAGCTTGCGCAGGGCCGTAAGGTACTAAATTTAACGGAGTAGTTAAGTATATCTTATATAGGGGGTAGCCACTATATGTTATTTCTGCTAACTGCGTATGACAACTACTTCAACTGCTGCGGGGTCCTCAATAAATCTTCGCCAATTGCATATTTGATAAATATTTTGTTTCTTGTCTACGTTTGTCCCCCGACACAAGGCCACTGAAACTCTACTCTTCTCGAGCCGTTGAAACGTGAAATACAACACTCTCGATTGTCCAGGATGCTGCCGAGATGCCCTGTTTGTAACAACTTCGAGCGCAGGACGCGGCAATTCAGGGTAGCCTGGGATTGCACTCCGACCGAACTGGACGCAGCAAGGCGGGAGGGCTGTGAGGTGTGTTCATTGATTCTTAAGGGCATCCAACACTTCGAGTCGGCCTTCGATGGACTGGATTCCATCAGATCAATTGCCGTCTATGGCCCCACTGTCGATCAGTTAGGTATTGGGAATCTTGAGGTCGAGATTTTCCCTCGTGAACAAGCAAAGACCCAACCGATCAGATTGGAATTCTTCTGTACGGGTCAATCGGGTTGGTTTCCCATGAAGAACTGGCCGATACACACCATGGCCCTTCTGAAACCTCCATAAAGCTGACTGAACAGACACAACGAAGCTTTTCCCTGGGCTGCAAAAGCTCCCATCCATACCTGGAGACACTGTTTCGGAAGAATCGTTTGCTTGGGCCTCTCGTACCATCCAAACTTGCGTGGAAACCCATATCAAGTGTAACACCAACAGGCCAGCAGAGTTCTCGGCAGAGTCTGTTGATCTGGACGCCTCCAACGAGAAGCCGACAGGGCTTGTGGCCGACTTTGATGATGGCATGGCAAGGACCCTCAATGATGTGAATGCTGAGGCCGAGAGGCGAGCAAGGCTATACCAAAACCTATTCGCCCACAACGAAAATCCGGCAAGGCTTCTTGATTTAGACGCCTTTGACGACGGCCTGGATATTCGACTCATTGAGACCGATGGCATGCTTGCTACCAAGAAGTATGCATGTTTAAGCCACTGCTGGGGAGACAATAGACATATCAAAACAGAGACTACGAATATCCAGCGGTGGAAAAAGTGTATCCCCTGGAAACTTTTACCAAAGACGTTTCGGGATGCACTCCATTTCGTGCGCAAACTCAAGTTGAAATACCTCTGGATCGACTCTCTGTGCATCATACAAGATGACAGACAGGACTGGAAGCGTGAATCTGCTAGGATGGCGACCATCTATCGCAACGCTTTCATCACGATAGCAGCTACGAGTTCATCTAGCGACAGCGGGGGATGCTACTCGTCGGGTGAACCCCTCGACAAGGATTATGAGGTTGGGACTGACCTTTTTGTCCGGGAGAAACCAGTGCACTTTGAGTGCCCACAGCCTCCTGATATATCCTCACCGTTCCCTCTGTTATCTCGGGGATGGGTTTATCAAGAGAGGGTTCTATCTCGCCGGGTCTTGCATTTTGGCCCCAAGGAGCTGCTGTGGGAATGCGATGAGTTCTGCGGCTGCCAGTGTCAGCGCCTCGACCCACAGACGAGTTTCAAACAACTCTACGAGCGTTCCTTGGTCCAAGAGACAGTACCCGGGGGCTCAGGGGAGCTGCCACCGTGCTTTCCCTCCGGCCCTCATGAATGTGTATCAGATCCGGACCGCCTTATTGGGGAGATTCTCTCCAACTACGCGCCTTTCGCCTTGCAGACTTCAGGGATCACAGACGAGCTTCTGGACCTCTCAAGAACATCAGAAGACCAACAAGGTAGCATATGTGGGAAGACTGCCTGCCGTGGAAGACACTACGACTCTACTAGTAAGTAACACGATTGAACTTCCGTTTCAAGTACTGTATGTAAGAGTTCTGGAACTAATGGTTTCGTGATTACCAGCTTCTTTGTGGCATAAACTTGTCAGCGAGTATTCCGCCCTTCGTCTCACCGTGCTCGAAGACCGTGTCCCAGCCATCCTTGGGCTGGCCCGTGACTTCGTCGACCGGGCTCACCTGACAGGGTCCTCTTGTGGGGGGTATGGGCTCTGGGAACGCTCGTTTGTCCATGACCTTCTTTGGCACGTTGATGAACCGCTTTGTGGGCGTAGCGAGAGGAGGACCTTTGACCCGTACCAGGGTATCGCCCCCCCCTCGTGGTCGTGGACTTCTGTGAACGGTAAGGTCTCGTACTGGGACGAACATTTCCGCGACCGGGATTTTGATATTTTGAGAATGCCAAACCTCGGGCACTGGGAAATTGGCCGTTTGGTCGCCCCGCTGAAGGTCTGGGGACGTTTAACCCCGGCAACTTTGAACTATACCTATACCGCCAGCGGGGAAGTTGATCCCATGCATTACGAGCTTTGCTATTCAGGGCGGCACTCTTACATGAACGTAGACAAGGACGTACAATTCAGGACCTCGGATGCAGGAAGGAGAGTACCGTTATTTGCCGATTATTGTCTATACAGTGTTGGCATGGGCTATATCAAAAACGAGGGAACACTCTACTGTCTAGGAAATTTCATTGGGGAGAGCTTTACCGCCTCGCTAGTGCTCCAACGATTACTGGAGAGCGGCACTGTGGTCTACCGGCGCATTGGAATTGTCTCAATTCCTCATGTGGGGCGCAAAGGTGAGAAAGGATTCTTCTACGCAGCTGGGGTCGCTGATACCTCTATCAAGCCATCTGTGGTGATGTTGGTGTAACTTACTATTATGAAATCTGTTTGGTTCTTGATTTTCGTCTTCAGTTCGAGGTAGAGTCCCGGAGACATCACATTAACTACCCTAGGGTACAGAGTGTAATCAAGGGAATACTGAGGAGACCGAAAAGAGCTGTATTGACTGTTTGAGTGTAGCTTCCTGTTTGACCATTTAGTACAGTCTCTCGCGGCTTCCAAGGTTTGCTTATCACCGCGCTGAACATCCAATCAGTGAGTATAATCCAGATGAAACATGCTCCGAGGGATGCAGTCATCTGTTCACCCGTATTTTGAGGGTAGTACCCTTGGGTGCACTACCTAGGTACATTTCTCGCGAGAACGAAACGATGAAACCTAAGAGTACATGCTCACTAATCAGGGCGGAAGAATGAACACATGAGATAAGACTCGGGGCATCAACAAGAAACCGTGTCACATCCTCAAAGCGAATGTAGATATACCCACCTTGCCTATACCCAACCCCTGAGTCCCTGGATGCCCAGGTGCTAGTGACAAGGGTATCAAGATGGCTGACAGGCTGAGAACCGAGTTACCGGTACGCCTTTGGAGCACTCAGAGCCCGAGACATGCTTGAGGCCTGTCCTGTGGTGTTATTCCCAGGGGCACGTGATTTGGGCCCCCGAATATTCGGGAGAGGGCACGCGGCACTGAATTCCGGATCCGACACTCAACTCAAACCGAGGAGGATCATCTTGAGGAGGATCGCCTTGAGGAGGGGCGAAGACTTGCCCTGTGCGTGGCAGGCAGCAGATTGCAGGCCATGTGGCGGGGACTGCTTGGGCGCCTCATTGTGGGGCCGACAGGGGGGATCGAAAAGCGCGACGTACGTTCATTCCCCTTTATTATGGCAGTGTGTGACTGACTGACAGATTGACGACATCACATTCATTCATTCATCCATTCACTCTCAACGAGGACACAAAGTCAACAAGAGGAAGAAACACACCCCCCCTCCCACTTTTAAAGCTCATCATCACACAATGGCGGCCCCCGAAGGTATCAACGAGCAGGCCCTCGACTGGCTGCGGTGCTTTGACACCATGTTCGTCGTCGACGACTCGGCGGCCATGGCGCCTTACTGGAGCGACGTGCAGCAACTTATCGAGAAGGTGGCACCCATCTGTGCCAAGCACGATCCCGACGGCATCGATCTCTACTTCATCAACCGTAAGTACAGACCATTTCCTGCGCCGCTGATGTGCATGTTGCATGAGATGAGTTGCATTTGCATGCCTGCTGGAGATCCATGGTCTAAGCGTCTTCTGCGCACTTGTATCATATCTCTAAGCTGGAGACGACGTCGCCCTTCTGAGCAAGGGGGAACAAAGCTGACAAAGGAGTTCAAACAACTAGACAAGCCAGGTGGCTTCCTTGGCCAGTTCAAGTCCATCCGAAAGACCGGGTACACCCGCATCGGTGGCTTCGTCGGAGGCATGCTCCTCACGGAGAAGGGCAAGGAGGTTAGCTCCATCTTCACCGAGAAGGTCAAGCCCGGCGGCAAGTGCAACATTGGAGCGCGACTGTAAGTAGCATCATCCTTGCAAAACGCCCCTTGTATTGAAATGACCTATTTTATTTCATCGGATGGCTGACTGACTCGCCGAACGCTGCAGGGGCAAGCTCCTGGAGTGGTACGTTGAGAAGTTCAAGGCCGGTGAGGAGAGCGCGGCGTTGAACTTGATTGTCCTGACGGCGGGTGCTTTTGACGACGATATCAAGGCCCCTATCGTCAAGGCCGCCCGGGAGCTGGACGCCGTCAATGCGCCGGCCCACCAGGTGGGGATCCAGCTCTTCCGCCTCGGCGGGCCCAACGTGGAGCGCCAGAAGACGTTTGAGTACCTTGACGACGAACTGCACAAGGAGGCCAAGACGAGGGACATCGTGGACACTGTGACATACCGGGGTAGCGCGGAGGGAGGCATGTCCAGTGACGACCTGTTGAAGGTTGTCCTGGGCGCCGTTGTGAACAAGCTGGACACAAGGAGCTCCGAGCTGCACCTGGACGGCCAGGCGCCGGTGAAGAGGGCTGAGAGAGACTAAAAGGGGTCCAGAATCCAGGGGTCCACGCGTCCGTTCCGTACCTAGGTAAATAGTAAGCTCAACCGAGACAACTTTATTAGTTCCAAGGTCTCCCCTGTCTGTTGGCCTGATCAAGTCTTTGCGCACGAGATGCATATGGGGCTGAAAAGTCTAATCAGACGGATCCAGGTACAATTTTTGAGGCTCAAATTTGCCCAGGCGCCCCAGACCTCGGGAGAGATTGCAGAGATTGTTCGTATTGGTCAAAGATCGGTCCATGGATGGAGAAACCATCCGATGCTGACCCTTGCTGGCCCTTGTAGGCCCGAACAAAATGTGGATTCTGGGCTCCCGCCTCCGAGAAGCGTACGACTGAATTTGCAACATCTTCCGTGTGCCGGTCATCGGGTGTGCCGGAGGATCCGAAGGAGGGAGGCAATGGGCCGTCTTTGATGGCCATCAGCAACTGGGCTGACCAGACTGGAGCTGACTGGAGCTGACTTGGAACTGACCGGAGCTGACTGGGTACCCGTAGACCGGAGTCAAAAGTCAAAAGTCAAATGCCCAGGTGTCAACGACCTGTCACGACGCCACTCGGACGATTCCGTACCGTCTTTTTAAGCCTCCCGCCAAGATCGATCCATGGCCAGAAGCTTAGCCCCGATAAAGTCTGAACAGTCCAGTGTGAGGAGTGGCTTTCTCCTCTGGCGGGAGCTTGCCAACCTTGGAACTGGTGATACCACGCCAGCAACGCAGCCACGCACGCAAGGCAGAACCGAGCCGAGGTGGGTCATGGAGGGTCTGAGGGGCTCTTAGAGGGTCTTAGAGGGGTCTTATGGGGGCCTTTGAGGGTCTTCGAGGGTGATGGGAACTTTTAAATGGGAACATTTGGACCATCTGGATTGATTTACAATCAATCCTTCGGGCACTCGGTGACCAATGAGTCCCGTTTATCGAGTCCGCAAACGGACTAAATCCGGTGCTGACATCACTTAACCCCGGGACCGAGGCTTGATGTTTTGCAAGTTTCTGATCCAGCCATGACTCTAAAACAAGTCTCTTGAGTCGTGTCTCACTCTGTACTTACAAAGCTGCTGTTGCTCGCTGTTCCAAATCTCTTAAGCTCTTAAAGCTCTTCATCCCCCTCCCCCTCCCCCCAAGTCCCATCTATCAGTAATCCGTACTGCTTGCTATATACTACGCCGTTATCCTTCCCATCGATCACTCAAACACCCAAAGAGTGTCCAACCAGTGCCCGGATCCGAAGCGAAACCCTTCCCGACGACTTACATCTCAGCTTCAACGCACGACCGAGTCGCCTGATAATCACCGGGGCAATGGCCCACGAAAAGAACATGGAGAAGGACGTCGAATCCCACCGTCCGACCCGGATAAGCCACTTCAAGCGGGTCTGCGACCAAGCCATCGTCACCGACGACATCCTCCACGCTCACTATGAGGGTGCCGGTACCGAAGAAAGCCCTTATGTCGTGGTATGGCTGGATGACGACCCTGTCAACCCTATGAACTACTCATCCCTTAAGAAATGGTTCATCACGGCACTTGTGGCTATTGCCACCCTGGTTAGTATTTTATTTGGTCTAAATCTATACTTGATAGATGACTGACTGGATTATCCCCACAGGCCGTCGCTTTTGTTTCTTCCGCCTATTCCGGTGGAGAGATTTACATCATCTATGAGTTCGGTGTTAAACAGATTATCGCCACCCTGGGCATTTCCCTGTTTGTCCTCGGTTTTGCCATTGGTCCCTTGATATGGGCGCCCCTGAGTGGTGAGTACTTGGTACCCATGTCGACATATGCAAGACATGATTGATGCATGCAATGCTAACTCCGAAACTCCAGAACTTTATGGGCGTCAATACCTCTTCTTCATCACCTATGCGCTACTGACTGCCTTCAATGCCGGTGCTGCTGGCTCCAAGAACATTCAGACCTTGATCATCCTGCGTTTCTTTGCTGGTTCCTTTGGTTCCTCTCCCCTGACCAACGCCGGTGGTGTCATTGCCGACATGTTCCCAGCTGCGCAGCGTGGATTGGCCACAAGTTTCTTCGCCGCTGCTCCTTTCCTTGGCCCTGTTATTGGTCCTATTGGTAAGTGTCTTGTGCAACAACCCTTCCTCCCTGGAATAAATGCTAACCGAGTAATTTAGTTGGTGGCTTCGTTGGCGAGACCGTTGGCTGGCGCTGGATTGAAGGCGTCATGGCCATCTTCACCGGTTGCCTCTGGATCATCTGTGCCATCTTCGTGCCCGAGACTTACGGACCCGTGCTCCTCCGCAAGCGCGCGGCCAAGCTCTCCAAGCTGACCGGAAAGGTCTACATGACTGAGGCCGATATCGAAGGCGGCCAAGTCAGCATCGGCGCGGCGTTCAAGACCGCTCTCTCCCGACCATGGCTGCTCCTCTTCCGCGAGCCCATCGTCTTCCTCTTCTCCATCTACATGGCCATCATCTACGGCACTCTTTACATGCTGTTCGCCGCCTTCCCTATCGTCTACGAGCAGGTTCGCGGTTGGTCCACCGGAATCGGTGGCCTGGCTTTCCTGGGTATCGCCGTCGGCATGATCGCCGCTGTGACCTACTCCATCTTTGACAACAAGCGTTACATCAAGGTCATGCAGTCGTCACCAACAGGCTTCGCACCCCCTGAGGCTCGTCTGCCACCCGCCATGATCGGCTCTGTTGCCATGCCCATCGGACGTGAGTTGCCCTCCCAGTACCTGACATTTTTTGAAGTTTTCCCTTTGCTGACTTTACATCCCTCTTTAGTCTTCTGGTTCGCATGGACCAACTACCGCAGCGTCCACTGGATCGTGAGCATCATCGCAGCCGCACCCTTCGGATTCGGCATGGTGCTGGTCTTCCTGTCCATCATGAACTACCTCATCGACTCCTACGTCATCTTCGCCGCCTCGGTCCTGGCCGCCAACGCAGTGCTCCGTTCCCTGTTCGGTGCCGCCTTCCCCCTCTTCACCCCTTACATGTACGACAACCTCGGCATCCACTGGGCCTCGTCGATCCCGGCCTTCCTCGCCCTCGCCTGTGTGCCCTTCCCCTTCCTCTTCTACAAGTACGGCCCCGCCATCCGCGCCCGCTGCAAGTACGCCGCCCAGGCGCAGGCCTTCCTCGAGAAGATGCGCGGCCAGGCGATCCAGGACGACAGCGAGGACGGCGAGGGCAGCTCCAACGCCACGGCGACCGAGGAGGGCGTCGACGGCACCGTGGCCGGCGCGCACCACCACGACCCGGAGCTCGAGGCCGAGGCCAAGGACTTCGTCGACGTCGAGGGCGCCGAGGGCACCCAGCCCCAGTTCGCGCCCGTCAAGTCCCACGGTGAGCCCCTGCACAAGACTTCCACGTGGAAGAGCACGAGGAGCAACCGCGGCGCGACGTACGAGGCCAGCCCGTACGACATCGACCGCGTCAACACCAACGAGAGCTTCGGCGTCAAGAAGACGAGGAGCCGTGCCAGCTCGGTCGTTGGGAAGAAGTAAAAGGAGTGAAAAAGAAATTAGACGGGGGGAAAAGTTTTCTTATGATTTTTTTTGGTCTTATGATGGGGGATATACCAAGTGCTGTACTACGTGCATATATACATATATGTACGGCTGGGTGGGTGCGTGGGGCATTAATTAACGACTGGAGTTGGTTGCATTCCCATGGGATATATGATATTTGATTGATATCATCGCTACACCGGTTGGGTTTGGACTACACTTACTCAACAACATGACAATGAGGGGTCAATAGAATATTAGACGGGATGGGTTCATGGCATATCATCGTACGCTGGCATTGTACAGTACGATTAGGATCCGAATCAAGGATTCGGCGATGAGGGGTTGGGTTTTGGATGTAATGTTATTATATATAATGGGCGATGAGACATACGGGTCTTTCAAAATGATATCCACTCAAAAACACAGCTTTCCCTAATTCTTGCCAAATCATTCCTCTTCACAAGTGCTTTGCATGCGATTTTGCCCACACAGGTATCCAGATAGAGTTCCAAGTTTACAGGGAAGCATAGCCTGTGACAATATCCATTTCGACCGGCTTTTACGCCTGGTTAGTTGGGTTTTCCTCATTGGACTGTTCTCGAGACTTCAACGGTCTGTATGACTGCGGGAGATCCTTGAATTTTTGAAATCGACGCAGAAACGATTCCTCATCATCTCCATCCCCTCCCACCAGGGATGAGGCGGGACTGTGTTTCATCGACGCATGCTTCCTTTCCAAGTAACCTGAGTACATGAGGTGAGTAGAATGTTCCACACCGGTCTCAGAATATGAGCTTATCTCGAGTAGGTACTTACTTATGATGTTCTTAGTCAGATCAAGTATATTGAAAGCCACGATTCTCAGGAGACACGAAGTCCCGAAAACAGGCATAAAGATTATCCCAAGAGCAACATTTGCTGCTGCTGCTGCTGACACCTCTCCCTTAATCAAGGCGGATACCGCACGCGACGCCCTGAGAGCCGGGATTTCGACGAAGATATAAGCAAGCCAGAACGAGGCTGGGGAACTAAAGGCCCCATGTAGGTCCTCTTGGCGCTTGGTCTTCTGTCCGGGTACACCAGTGCCGCTCTTCTGTTCCTTCTCAGGCTTATGGTCCCCCAGCTTTCCTTCCTGGTGTTCTTTGACAAGCATGCTTTTCCCCGTCGCTCGCTTCAGGGCCACTATAGGCAAGTCATTGGCTGCCGATAGTATCCATTTCGCACTTAGAAGCAAAACAACGGTGACCGCGAACGCGGCGACAGCGAATTCGGCCAGAGAGATGATCAGATCATGCTCTGGGGGCCCGGCCATGCTATAGAAGCTCGATGCGAAGCCAAGCGGAAGAAAGATCACCGTGACATACGTGAAGTACCGAATGTTCTCGTTCCAGTGGAACTCGAGGTCTTGCCGAGCCTTTTCTCTGCGCGTTGTGAGAGTTTCTTTGAGTTTGCGTACGTTGTCGCGGCGGATTTCCAGGTCTCTTATGTGCCTTTCTGTTGAGCCTTGAAGCTTATTAATGGCTCCACGGTACTTTCTCTCGTCACTGCGCGTCCACCGTGGCTTTTCTTCACCACGGTCTTTCTCTCTGGTACTCCACTTCTGGAGGGTATTCAGGATCGATGTAATATCGTCGTCTATGATCTGGAGGAGCTGCTCGAACTTTTGTGAATCATCCTTGGATGAGAGATATATTTCGCTATTGAGCACGGACGAGGACAGTGTGACGTTGACTCCTAGCTCTTTTGTGACCTGGTCCAAGATCTCCCGTGAGCTTTCCAAGATAGTGATTAATATACAGTCCAGGAGATGAAGTTCGAGGACTTTCCTCTGTCGCCATTGTTTGTCCGTGTGCCTGTCTGGAGACTGGAAGGGTGGTATCCGGTCCCCGTTTGAGTCTCTGGCGTCAATACTGCCAGGGACATGTTCGATGAAATGGCACGTCCAATATCGATCGAAGATGTCGCCATCAAAACGAAACCCTATTGAGGCCCGCCATATCTCCTTTCTGGAACTCCCTGGGAAAGGGTCCCTGCTGTCAGTGGGTAATCCGCCACGTTGGTACGCAGCAACGGAGGTGTCGACCAGTACGTAGAAGCTCAGGTGGAGCTCGGTCTGCCATGTATTGAGAACCATAGTCGTGTCGTCCCACACGTGGTTCTCGTATTTTGAGTGACGGTCAAAGAAGAGGGATAGTGCAGGCTTTTCTACCTCGGGGCTGGCCATCCAGCAAAGAAGGGCAATCTCTGCTTTGGCATAGGGCAACCAAATAAATCTCTTCTTTGCCTTTTCTGCTGTTCGTGCAGCACCAAGTTCGGAGTCCATGTTGAAGATATCCAAACGAGTGAAGGGGTTCACTCTGAACTGTCTCTTCTCTCGTCTTCCAAGGTACTTCTGCTTCGGTGTATCTGCCATGTGAATCTCCGCGTTATACAATGGTGCCCATAATAGGGAAAATTCTCTGTCACCACGGTATTCCTGCATCTTCTGGGCGAGAATGCCTCCCATGAGGTCACTGCTGGGCCGGCCGGATTTAAGAAGCGAGTTGATTTCTTGTACAAGGCTGACTTTCTCTGTAGACAGAAATTCTGGATAATCATATAGCCATTCATCCTCGAAATTGATGATTCTGCTGGCATCAATGAGGTTGTTGAATGGTATGAACTTCTTCATAGTCAATCTCCGCCGACCATCGAGGCGTTGGCTGATTTTCGCGCGATTGGACACGGGGTCGGGTGTATGATCTCCTGCTGGAGACTCCCTAAAGATCTTCTGGCGCTTCGGCTGTTCCATAAGTCCTACAAGCATCTCAGCTAGCTCGGAGAATAAATTATGAAGGAATTCGTCTTCATTGGATGGATGTGGCTTCGCTTTGCCTGTCAGCCGCGTCTGCTTCTCTGGGGATACAATGGTTTCCCGACAAACGATGTCAATGCGCCGTGCGTGTGTGAGTAGAACATGGTTGACTTCAAAGTTAGCATGATGATAGAAGTCCCTGTCTTCCTCGTCGTAGAAGAGGACTGGTTTCTTGGTTGCCTCGTCCAGCTGCCCGGGGAAGAATCCGTTATGACCGCCACTGCTGATCAGAACTTCAGCACAGTGTTTTACCAGATCAGCCGGACTCTGCTGGTTGAGGCAGCGATCTCGAGTACCGACCAAAATACCTAAAGCATATCGTATCGAGTTTCCCCAACCATTTTCTTTGTTCTCATCGTGATAGAGCTGTGCCTCGATCGTATTTTCCCATAGTTCGTGAAAAGAGCTGCCAGGCAAGAAGAAGTCGTGGTCGTAGCCGTAGAAGAGCGCAGAGTCGCGGGCATGAAATAAAAACCGCGATTCTCTGGCTGATCGAGTCACAGCAAGCATTCTCTTACGCGAGACGTCATTTTCAGTGGTGAATCGCTGCAGTATCCCTCGCTGTACATCGCCGGGGAGAAGCCGCCTAACAATCCGAGCGAACTCTTCTTCTTCTCTCTTTTCGTCGTCGTCAGCTGCATGTGTGGAATCACTGGAATCACTATTCCCATCTTCGACTTTAGGTGACAGCTGGTTGGTCCATAAACCCAAATCTTCCAGCGACTTCAACGCCTTCCAGACCCAGAAGTGGTCGTCAAGCCGAAACGTGTTGATGCCCTCATCTCTTGCATGAGGCCATGCAAAGCTTGCTCGCTTGTCCAGTCTGTTGAGTTCTTTCAGCCATGGCACCCGGATCTTTTCCAAGATACTCTGCACAAGTTCCTTGTCATTCTCTGGCCATTCTTCGCCGTCCTCCTTTCGTACCTTTTCGACCTCCTTGTTGTAAAAACTTTGATAGTCGACAACCTTCAGAATGTGAAATGGCGTATCAGTCACAGCGTCTTTTGGCTGCCACGTGTCGCTGCTGTCGGGCATGATTTTACCCGTGACCCAGTAGTTGGCCGCGAAGCACCCGGATTTCAAAAGCCGTCCATCCACCGTTAGCAACTTGTCCAACCATCTTATATGACCACGGCAAACTGCCCTGATACGTTCTTGAAGCTTTAAGATGTACGTGCTCTTCTCTCCGGAATGCTCCAATCGCATCGCGACATCAACGAGGAACCGAAACGCAAAACTGCAAGTGAAGCGTTTAGTTTGGGCTCGAAGTCTAACAATAATGTTTGGAACTTACAAGCTAGCTGATGCAGAAACTCGATGACCTGACATGTCGCCGCACGTCAGGGCCACAAGTGCAGTTTTATCTGTGTTGGGACGTTGTTTGTCTTCGGTCTTGAGAGAAGGGATTGACAGTGGAACAGCGCAAACTGAGAGTATGTGTTCCAAATGCCGCCACACGACATACTCGATGTGGGTTTTTGGCGATGATTGCGTTGGAACTCCTGACGGAAAACTGTTTTCCCTCGGTTTGGAACTTAACCTTGCTCCGTTGTCATGGTTTTGGTGTGAACCCTTAACATCCACCGATGATGAGCTCGCACCCTGGTCCCCAATGTTCTCTGACATTGACTTTTCTATCCTTCCAGTTTCTGAGACTGGCACATTGTCCGAAGTCTTTGACCTGACTCTGTGGGGGCCCTGATGCCATCTGCTGTCTGCGTCTGTCCGTCCTGCTGTCGTTTTCGACGTTTTCGACAGATCTATCATGGAGAGCCCAAGTGAGCACAACGGAATATTATCTTCGGCACTCCCCCAAAGGCTATGAGTTTCTTCACGTAGAATTCTGCTCACGTCTGCTTCCTCTGCGGTGACTAAGAAATTTCCCCAGTGAACCCTCGAAGCTGGAAGAGGGACCAGCTTATAAGCGACAACGAACTCCACAAAGGAATGGCCTTCAATCGCAGATTCACTACTAAATTTGGAGTCGTCTGGCATCCTTACTGCTTTGCCGTTAAGAAAGAGTGTTGTCACAGCCGCAACGGAATGCAGCTCTCCCTGGGCAGGCGACGGCGCGTCATCCTCAGCTGGCTTGTCACTGTTTTCAACGGCTGCATCACCATTCTGGGCTCCAATCGCAGTACTGGACTGGGGCCGTTCCATTTGTCGCTCTTCATTGTTCACAGTCTCCTCAATTCTAGGTTTTTGTGGCTCGGTTTGGACTCCGGACTCCGAACTGGGGGTAGTTTTGTGCTCATGGACCCTATTTTGCTGGGGGGATTTGTCGTCCGGCTTTCCCTCCGGGAGGGGCGACTTGAACTCGTGCACACATACGTGACCGTATCTGTTAGGGCCCGACACATGCTTGTATGCAGAGTCTTCCAAGCCATCTTCATTGAAAGAATAACTTGGGTCCAAATAGTCCAGATCCCGTATTAGCATGTTCGTGTCGAAGGTATAATTGAAAGGAATGGGTCCGTCACCTTCATTTTCCAGAACTAGCTGTTGCATGACAACCCCATTGTGTACAACCCACTGGATAAATGCCTTCACATGTGGAGACTCCGTCCTATACTCATACCGAGGCCATCTCCAGTTGACCCATTTGACCTCTAACGGGTCGCTTGGCCAAAAGTCACGGGCTAGTAACAGTCCGCTTATAAATGAGCCAAAGCTTGAATCTTTCGACAACGCCTCAAGCGACTCCGCTCGTGAATGGACCAGGTATGGCTCTCTTGTTGACGGCTGATCCAGAGAGAAAACGCCAGAGCGTCCAGAACCAAGGTATTGACAAATTTGCATAAGGTCCCCATAACAATTCACGCTTGCCGTTGTGCCCTGGTCGCCAAATGAGGCGTGGCAGTCTTTGTTGGGGGGAGAGTGCCAGATACCGCAGTGTTCGTCCTCGGGGCGGAAAATATGACCAGCTTTCTCTTGACAAGTTCCTATCCGTGGACCACATCCGTCAGCCAACTTCGAAGTCTCTCCATAGCCACTTGCAGACGTAGGCTTACGGTAGATAAGAGACTTGAATTCATCGCTGTCTACAACGGGGACTGCAGCTGGGTTCCATAATGTATGTCGCCCAGTTTGTACTTCTTGAGCAGAAGTCATTCGGTTGTGAGCAAGTGGTTCATTTTCTGACATGGTGAGGAGTAAGGTTGATTGATCGTAGATATCACAAGAGCGACGGTTCAATGTTCAAATGCAGGGTGTTGGGCGCTCCACGGTGGTCCGTACACACCGGGCTGAGGGGTATCAAGGTCGAAAGAGCTTACTGATATGCTTAGGGCAAAGAATGCGGCTGAATATAATCAAGAGATCACTTTCTACTGCATGATGCTAAGCTCGACTTGGACAGACCCGAAGGAAGAAGTACCAGTCAGAAAGTCCCCCCCCCCTCCCCCGACACACCAAGCAGTCAGCCATTCAGAGTATAGCAGCCGCTGCATTTGCAGCCACCCCAGCACGCTATGGTGTTAGTGATTGCATTCCATTGTAACCCCAGCAGGGAGTTTGAGTGGATGTCCCTGTCCGTCTGGATATACTATTGGCGTTAGTCAATACGAAATGCAGCCGGGATGGTCGATTGTCACGCAACGCAGTTATTCAATTCGCTGATGCGAGACAAGAAAATGCTATGTCCATAAAACGGCGCCCTAGAGCGGCACAGTATCATGTATGCAACGTTTAAGCAGAGCCTGTTTGATTGTACAAAGTGGGGGGCAGCCTCTCCATCAGTCTTCAAACAATGCACGCTCGGCTTTCGTTGATAGACTTTCGTGTAAGAATCTTCAAAAAACCAGAACTTCTAGCTGATCAAGTGTTCTGTCATAATTGGTTGAGAATCTTAGTTTACCGGCTTGGCTAATTCAGGCCAACAATTCCAAGGTGATGATCGCAAACACCCAGCCCTGGAGGCGATTGAACACTAACAAGTAAGTTAGCAACCCTATTTTGCGAACCTATATCCCAGTAGTATGAGAACGCGCTATATAGTACTCCTTAAAGGATAGTCATGGCTATTAAGGTCGTTCCGTGATCAAAGTATAAAACAGTGGACCCCAAGAGGCTAGGAAGGGGGAGACGAAAGATAGGGGCTCCGACTAATAAGTGTCTTTTGTATCAGGTCACAGAGTACCAAACTTTTCTATCTTCGTAGTATCATAAAACCCTTCAGAAATGGGCCAAGGGACTCGACCTCCTGGCCCGGCACGACCAGCGATATATCTGCGCACGTCAGCCTTCTGGCATAGTAAATCTTAGCGCCATATGGCATGGAATACTTACACTGGTCTGGCCGTATAACTACAACAGTGACCATATCGGTATCAACTCCGAGCGTGTCAAAAGCGTGGCCATGGCCGGAGTTGTAACTCTCATCGTCTGCGAACACTTTGTGCAAACCTGTCGAAAGGTTAGCGGCGGAGCCTCGATCATGCAACTCTGACCAGGCTCACTTCGAATATGGTAATCCCCAGTCACTGGCTTGAAGACCTCCGGAATCTGATGCAGCTCCAGCTCAGTCCGCTTCGTCTTTAACACCAGAAGGGACTCGATAATGCTGTCCTGATCCTCTCCTTCTGGAGTGAAAAGTCTTACGGTGGATTCGATGCTCGCAGCAACATTTTCCAGTGAAGTCTTGACTTCCTTTTGCTGGATGTCACCAGCGAATACCACAATCCTCCACCGACAATCTGATTTCAAAATGCTCAATAGCTGAAAACCCTTTGCATCGCTGTACCTCACGACCTGTGCGCTTGGGAAACGCATACCAACCACCAATTCTGTCTTTCTTTGGCCTGCTGCCACCCCATTTGACACTTGATCTTCTTGCGGGGGCCATACAATGATCGACTTGCCGTACTTGTACGCCTGTCCGGCTGTATATCTCCCTGACTTGATGAACTGGTCACGGGCATGGTCCGCCCACGAAACAGCATCACTGTCACCGTCATGCCCACTGCCCTTTGACTTGAATATTTTGCTCCAGTATCGATCAAAGTCAATTAACTCTGCCGCCGTCCTCTGTCTCTCGCTCACGTACGTCTCAACCAGCTCCACAATCACCTGCCCCGTTAGGTACGCGCCCAGCTTCCACCCGATATTATACCCATCCTGCAGGCTCACATTCATGCCTTGCCCGGCCTTGGGGCTATGGGTATGGCATGCGTCTCCAGTAAGGAACACCCTGTACTGCTCATGGAAGTTATTCGCTAACCTCTGGCCGACAGTGTAGGCGGACCACCACTTCGTCGCTGGGATTTCCATCTCATACGGCCTGAAGATCAACTTTGCACGCTCGTGCAGATCCTCTAATTTCAACTGGCTGGCAACAGTATCCAGGGGAAGCTCGATGTAGAACCTGACTAGGGAGTCTCCCTCTCGGGGGATGATGACCAGACTGCCGCCGACAGACTGGATGACAACCTTTTTGCGGATGTCAGGGAATGTTGTGCGCGGGTAGACATCCATTACACCCCAGATGGCGTCCGTGGAATCGCCGAGCATTTTGAAGCCAAGAGCTTTGCGGACCGCGGAGTGTGCGCCGTCGCAACCCTGGAATCAGCTTCTTTTAGTCTCCTCCACGTGCAATTCACACGGAATGGCGAACACGGGCGTTACTTACAAGAGCATATTTTGCCCGGAATATCTCTTCAACCCCATCTTTCACAGCAGTAACCATTACAGGATACGCCTCCGGGTAATCAGTCTTCGCGGCGTCGACATCGATGTGCTTCACCTCGTAGCCATAATCGATATCTGGTCCACCGCACCTCAACATCTCATCCGTAATTATCCCATTAATCCTGGCCTGGTTGAGGATCACATGTGGCTGGTGACTTATACCCGGCTCCAAGTCAGGAGCGTAATGCGACCTCTTGATACCACCACATTCATCTCTATTCAGTGCAGTCTCTCGGTCCGGGGCCCAGAATGACAATTCCAGCACATGGTATGACTCCCGCAGCAACTGGTCCGAGATCCCGAAGCTCTCGAATATCTCGACAGTGCGGCACTGAACTCCGTCCGCTTGGCCTGTGACTAACGGCCCGTCGCGCCGCTCGAGAACCCGGAAGGAGACGTTGTATTTGGAAAGCCAAAGGGCCGCCATGAGCCCGGCGGATCCGGAGCCGCAGATGATGACATCGGTCTGGTGACTCGAGGGTGTACTTTCCATGGTGGCACTGCGGAGCCCAAATCAAGGTGGTAATAGGTGACCGCTTCAATTCTACGAAAGACTGGAAGAGAAGGATGTCCTGATTTCTGCAGGGACCGAGAATTCCGCTCGAGTGCGATAGATACTACGAGTTACTAGGCATCCCGATCCTTCGTACCGAGCTTTGCTCGCGGTTCATCTCTCGAGCAAAGAGTTTGTACAGCGGAGTACAAATTTCCCCAGCTTTCAACATTGCGGGGAAGTAACACCGTTATCCGGAGACTTCCTGCAGACCTGCTTCAGAAAGAGGGAGGCGCTTATCAGCCGTCGGATACTCGGGATCTATCGTCTATTACTGCTGTGGACTTGTGCATGTTCAAGCTAGGAATTCATGGGAATGGGGTGCACGGGTAAAAGTTGAAAACAGGAAACGGAGGACATGTAAGAGAACTTCAAAAACCCGTTGCGTTGAACGGCAGTCCCTGGACACTGCGATCGATATACACATAGAGAAGCAGGTAAGCGAGAATGTTTTCGTTGTACATTGCAAAATGATACCCGTCGAGACAGAGTTAAACAAGATACACCCTCCTTCTACTTATCTACAAATTAAGACCACACGTAGCAGTATGTTGGAAATGCACCCCGTCCGGCCCAGGGGCGTAGGAATGACTATGTGCAGCCTAATTAGTGACCATACGGTGTTGGACTAGATCCCGGCGCATTGAACGGGAGTCTTGGGTCAAACGTCAAGTCGTCCGATGAAGAGCCCCGAGAAGATCTTTGTGGTGTTACTGCGATCCGAGGCTGACGATGCTGATATCCAGCTTGCTTTACAGGGGCCTGGTTGTTCTGCAACTGCCATGTTGTCTCAGACGCCGGCATATTTGGAATGTCCCCTCTGGACCGTTGAGCCGACGCCAAAGTAGGAGTTTGGTGGTTCGAAGACACTACTGTTGAACAATGGCATAAGTATTTAGTTGAGGACAATTTTGGAGATTTTCTTACTGTTGGACTGGCGGCCTCCGTAACGTCGACATTTCTGAAGACCCTGCTTGAGAACCTCAAGCTGCTCGCGAAGATACTCGCGCTCTACCCGAATGTTTGCTGACTCGGCAGCCAATGCGATAAGTCGCTCATCGTCCATCCTGTTCACCATGTCGGGTGTCAAGATGCTGGGAATGACGGATATCAAACAGTTCTCGGCAGCTAGAATCCGCACGTTCTCGGTAAAGGTCCTGAGTGAAAGCTTTGAGAAGGTACAGTGTAAGCGAAAGGAAGTCGGGGGCATTCTCCAGTTGGGTTTGGTTACGTACCTGGTAGTAAGCAGCCATCATGTCTATCACCTTTGTGTACTCATTTGTCCTATCTTCTGCATCCGTGATCGCGCCGGCGACATCATCGGGTGTGATAGTCTCCCTCTCACCCAAGGCATGCATCACTGTATCGGCCAACCGCTTCTTGGCCTTGGAAGAGAGCACATACTGGAACTCCTCATCCAGCGGTTGCGGAATGCCCATCGTGTAATGATGGAGCAATTCTTGTAACTTGGCCTCCATTCTTGATTCCCGGTTCCGGAAGAAGGGGTCGACAATTTCAACGAGAATTGTTTCTCTGGTCTTATCGTCCGCAGAAATGACATGTTCCACCACTGCCTCCGTGAAACTCTTTGCCGCCACGGATATAAGTCTCAGATGTTGCTTGGCGATATCTCCCCATTTTTGAGATTGGTCCTTGAAGAGCTGGAGTGCAAGATGGTCGTTGGGTGATCCTGGGAATTGAGAGCCTAGATTTTCCAAAGCAAGGGAACGTATCTCGTCCTCCAGCTCGGATATTTCGACTGGACTCGGAGCAGTGACTTTGTATTCGGTGACCATGGTCAACAGCTTTGGAGGCAGGGCGTCAAATAACCTTTCATCTTCATCGGGGTCATCATCGTCATCCCAGAGAATGGAACGCGTCTCTCCCATGATCTTCATGACCGCAGCGAATGTCTGGTTCAGGTTGCGAACGACAGCGCGGAGCCTACGCGCATTGGTGAAAACGCCATCTTCGAGAGACCATTTGGATTGTAAGTCCCCGAAGAAAGGGTCATTATAACCTGTTCCACGGATCGCATCCGTGGAAAGCCGGAGAACCTTTCCACTTATCTCGCCAAGATACTGCCTGATTTGCTCTGGCGAAGATCTCGGTGTTCCCAACTCCTTGAGACTCCGGCGCTTCTCCTCAATGTTCCTCTCGATATCCTCCCTCACACTGGGAAGACTCTTCTTGATGTGGTCGACCAGAACTTTGCTCAGCTTGCTCCGCAGCGACTTGATGCCTTTGTCGCCAGGTCTAACGTTCCTCCAGACGCCCCTGTTGAAGAACTCGGCTTCACGGGCGTCACGATCGCCGTCAGATAGGGTGGTCTCGTTTCCGGCCCTGTTGCGCAGGACATGCCATCCGAGGTTCAATTTGTTTGCGGATTCTCTGTTTTGTATGAGTTGGAGGTATTTGTCCTCGTCATCCGTTCCTGGGGCTATGGTATCAGGCTTCGTGAGTATACCAAGAGTGCGTTCTGGATCCCTGAGGCTGGCACTGTGATTCCCGGGGTCGTGTTGTCTGGCCTCGTTGAGCACCTTCTGGTTGGCGAGTCCATAAGATCCTGAGACGATGGCCAAGATGATGCTGTTCTTCCGCTCCATATACCGTCTTGCAAGCTTATTGACCATCTTCCGTCCGTTGGCAGACTGCTCCGATGTCTCGCCATGGTAAAATCCCGGGAGGTCAATGAGGGTCAGAGACGGGACCTCCGGCTTCGATATTTCGATTCGCAGGATATGGTCAGAGAAGTCATGGTCGCTGTTCCCTATTCCCATGGCCTTCTTGGCCTCCTCGATCACGTCGCCAAGGTCATCATTGTCCCAAGATGTTTCATTGAAGCGCTTGACACTGGCGTGATGGCCCCCGGACGGCCCATGATCATCACCAGAATCTCCGGCTATGATGCTGACTTCGAACTTCGTTACCTGTGATTTTCGGAGGACCAGCTCCGTGGCGAAACGCGTGCAGAGACCCCCTTTCACAGGGAAGCGGACGAGCGAGATAGCTTCGAGGACTGAGCTCTTTCCAGAGGACTGGTCGCCAACGACAATGATCTGAGGCAGATCAACGATGCGGCCTACGCCCATGGACCGCAGGTCGTCGACCGTATCGAGGAGATCTCTCTGCTCCTGAATGAGCAACTCCAAAGCCGAGGCATTTTGGATGACGGTTGCCATGGCCCTTGAGGTTTGGTTTCAGATCTTAGTTTGAGATGGACAGGGACCTGGGCCGTGTAAGAACTTGAAATGTAGTTTTGAGGGTAAAGGTACTCGGGGGGGGGGATCAAAAAGAATTATCAATCGTGACACAAAGTATATTAGTTTTGTCCCATGACGAGGTCAAATAGCCATCTACATGTACTTATATAGAAATTTAATGACACACGAGAGTCTGCCTACTTATGTAATTATCCACCTACAGTTCGAACCCGATTATTCTGAGAGAAACTTCAGCGGGATTTTGATGTTACCCTCTAGGCTGATTGCTCAGCCTCTGGATTCTCGTCAAAACTTTCATCTTGAAACATCCCTGGCGTTTCTGCGAATCAAGCAGGGGCCGCCCGGTAAGGGACATGCGGACGGCACTGGAGTCCTTCATGAGCCTCGGTGCTAAGAACCAACAGCCAGATAACAACTCTTTGATTGGTAAGTGAAATGTACGCCGAATATAGATCAGCGCAACGCGTCGCTCGCAAGGTTTCAGCTGGGATCTCAGAGGATCAGGGACCCTGCAGAACATATCCCAAAGTCGAGGGTGTCATTAACCCTCTTATCTTTTGCAAAGCAGTTTCTGTATTTGACGCGGCGGCCTCACCAGTTTGCAGGCAACGAGTTTCACGATATGCAGGAGACTAGATGCAATACAGCCCCCAACTTCCGAACTCTAATCTATGGCTCGGCCCGTCCGGCCGCTATTTCCAGGCGCCGCGGAACCGAAAAATATGCTACGTTGATTGATAAGAACTGGAATGTACGAAGCATGTTAAATTTGAAACTGATAAGGATATCATCGTTGATCCCTGTTTTCCAGCTCGGTTTCGAAGCGAACCTTTATTATACATACACTGTCAAGGGTTGAAAGTGCCCCAGGGTGGCTGAGCCCTCAGCCCTGGCGGTGACAGTATCTGCCCCAGGGTGCAAGCGGGTTCTCTCCCCTGCGACGTAACGATGCTTTAATTATGTTCTGCAATGTGTAGAAACCCTGGGCACTTCCTCAATGTCGTTTCTATGCATCCCACTTTTTTGCTGACGACTGGCAGAGTGGGAACATTGCTCGGACTCTGCCATGCCTCCCACTGATTATACCGTTGATGTTCGTAGATTTATTGGAGTATATTCGTCACCATCCATGATTTATTGGTATAGAGGTCGAGATAGACATTGATGGCTGGCCTGTGGCATTGCCTCTTTCAACAGCTTACACATAACGTCTCGCAAAGCCCTGGAGCGTTTCCACGATGCGCTTAGCTACATTCACGTTGCATAGACCTACAGTACCGGTACCCTATTATTCTTGACATATTACTACGGACTTAACGTAAACAAATAGGCTGATGGTTGTACTGGAAACCTTGGTTATGATTAGACAAGGTGCCGTCTTCTGGCCACTTGCAGATATAGCCACAGTGGTTGACCAACGAAGCGCTCAACTTCCTGTAATTCTCTCAAGCGTTTTGTATACTTGGTGGTGCCTTTGTCAATAGGCGATCGGTGCCCGATGACTACAATCCGTTAAATCATGCCAACAACGGCTATCTGAGGAAGGGGTAGCTAGATTTCCACCGTTGCAACCTGATTGTGGGACAATAATCGTGTACAAGACGCACCATAGCAATGTACACAACTTGGAAATCGAAGATGCAATTTGATTATAGAAACTTCATCCACGATAATTCAAAACTTCGCGCTACATATAGTTACAGACGAAGAGGCAGCTTCAATTCACCAGGGGCATTGTACTCTGGAACTTTCATGTCCAGAGCAGAGCCAGAATATCCCAAGTCCTCAGCAACGAGGACAGCACACTTTTCACCGATGAGAAGTGCGGTTGAATACGTGTTACTGCGAGACCAATCAGTACGAAGTAGCCAAAAAAGGCATTGTGGGGACAAAGACATACCATCCAACATTATCAGGGCAGATCGACAGATCAGCAACTTTCAAACCCTTGACGCCATGCACATTCAGACGTTCATCAAGAACCCCATGCTTGACGATGCTGTTGCCCTCCTTCGGAGCCATCGAGCAGGTTCCCAGGCTATGCCAGGTACTTTCAACATGGCGCTTGACCCACTCCTCGATGGCCTCGATATCCTGGGCATTGTACCGAAGCTCGTCGCGGACCTCCTTGGCGTGGGAGTTCAGGACATGAACCGCGGGCTGCTTCTCAGCCTTGGTAAGTGGGCTGGACCAACTACCATGACCGATACCTGCCGAATGGTTGCCAGGTAAAGCGTAGGCCTTCGTGGTCAGGAGGTCCATGTCATGGGCACGAGCAGGGGAGTCGTAAGCGAAGAAGGGATGCTATTATTGTTAGCCATTGAAACATTGGACAACCAGCAAGTGGGCATTGTGGGTACCATAGCTTCAACCTCACCAGCGTAAGCATCCATTCGCCGTGCTGTCTCCCTGGACTTGATGTACCCCCACACCATAGGCACCATGTCTCTCTCGTCATTCATGAAGCCAGTATCAAAGTCAGGGCTTGCATACGGGTCAGGGCTCTTGATGTGAGTAAAGCCACGAGAGAAAGGGTACTCGAGGAAGTGGAACATGGTGAAGAAGTTCCCGGGCGGCATGAGCATATGGTCACCGAACCACCCGCTGATGACACTGTAGTGCATGACGGGTTTATCTGGCTTGTGTTCAAAGTAGGACTTCCATCCGTCCTTGAAATGAGGCGTTGGCCAGGCCTCAAACTCTTTGAGCTCGTCGGCCGTGGGCCGGATCTTGACACCTGCTTCGATGCCGTTCGTGGCCAATGGGCCTGTTCCCTTGAGGTTCCATTCATCGTAGACTCCTGTGACGGGTAGGTCAGTATCACTGTATCATCTGGGTCCCTCATGAGCACTCACTTCTCTGGACTTCTGGATCACCACGAATAAAGTCATCGAAGCTCTCGGTGTCGGGCTTCGCACGAAAGACAGAAAACGTCAGGTAGTGGTCCTGGAAGTTGAGACCAACACCAGGGAGGTCAACAATAGGCTTTACGCCCACTGCCTCGAGCTTCTTCGCGTCACCGATACCAGATCGCTGTAGGATAAGGGGCGACGACAGGGTCCCACCAGACACGACAATCTGCTTTCGGGCCCTGAATGTCCGGCTCCGTGGCTGACCGGGGAACGGCTTGGTTGGGACTGTCCTGACAGCCACGGCCCGGCCGTTCTCAATAATGACCTTGTCAACCTTGGTGTTGCAGGCGAGGTACAGGTTTGAATGGACGGCTCGCGTGGAGTGGATGTAAGCATGAGCACTGTCACTCCGACGACCAGTGTCACGGTTGATCCACTTCAGCCAGTGCTCAGCACCGTGACCCGTGACCAGATCCTGCAGGTCATCGACGACAGGGATGCCTTGAGACTCCGCAGCTCTAAGGAAGTCGTCCTTGATGGGGTAAGTGTAGTTGCCGAAAGACACCTTGATGGGACCTTCGTACCCATGACTGTCCCTGTTGTGAGCCGCACGTTGATACGTCTCGTGCTTCTTCATGAGAGGGAGGAGCTCCTTGGTCGACCAGCCCCTAGCCTGGAAGTCATCGTAGTCCGAGGCTGAGGCTCGCGTGTACATCATGAAGTTGATCGAAGAGCCTCCACCAAGGATGTGGGCACAGGGTACGACAGCCTTGCGGCCTGCGAGCCACTTGGATGGGCGGGACTCATAGAAGGAGGCTGTCTTGGAGTCCAGCTTCATGTTCCGGGGGTAGATTCCTGGTCGGTACACCCACGGGTTGTTGAGGTTGCTCTCCCCTGCCTCGATGAGGAGGACCTTGAGGCTGTGGTCCAAGTTGGCCAGCCTGTAATAACATGAGCATTCCACAACGGCATCGGACTGGCGGACTTGGACATGGAGGATCTTACCGGCCGGCCACTACACACCCGCAACTCCCACCACCGCAGACAATAATGTCAAACTCCTCTGGGAGATTGCTCAACGGCGGGTTCGCGATGTACTCTCCCATTGTTGCTGTCTCATCGGTAATATTTCGTTGAACACTTATAAGTAAGCCCAATAGTTCGGCATGATTTAGAAGTCGAAGTGAGGAGGAAATCCAAGCCAGAAGAGAGTTTATGTACTTGGCTAGGTACAGTCTAAGCGTCGTCTATCATGGGCGCCTGTGCCCGCCTGGAGTGAATCGCAGGAGTCCATAAATCCCTGAGGGGATCAACAGAACACTCTTCTTCCCCCAATCAGTCCAGACGTGATGCCGAGAAAGGTCCGTTGTTGCAGCTCCTTGCACCTTCTTCCAAGACTTGTCAATGCGATCAGCCATTGGTAAGGCCTCTACCTGTTGCAGGTCCCCCTCCTTGGGATCTTTGCGGGCACCAATGATGGTATTGATTGTCGAGGCGATGATGGTCATCTGCAGTCCCCAAGCTTTGGAGAAGAGGAGAAGCTGCTGGCTATTTTGGTCTCGAGCTCGCTAGACAGCTGGTCCCAGCTCCTTGGGAAGTCTGTTACAACGTTCCAAACTTTGTCTGTGCCCCTTGGCGGCTTGAACTTGTGACCAAGTGTTGGTAGAAGCATAGAAGGAACTTCACGGCATGAGCACTATATTCGAGGTGAACATGAGCGGTAGTACTTGGAGATGTGACGATAGTCTCCCTCCGCCATGCCTTTGCAGCGTAGCGTTCCACCTGTGTGACCTCTGCCGGATATCAAACAATATGCGAAGTGACACGAGCCAGTCGACTGCAGCAGCTGAATAGGGGCTCAGTTTACACATGAGCTGTATCTCGACCAATCAACTTACACTGTCTCCTTTGAATTGGCTTGCGGGGTTGCTGGGCACCATGTCAGATCTGCATCACGGCGTACCGTCATGGCCAACCAGTCATGGTCCCTCAAGCTTCACATTTCCGATTTTGCGGGGTATGGATTCGTATGGATCATTGGCTATCCATAAGGGGTCTCCAAGAGGTCAAGGTAGGAGTCGATCTGCTACTGATGTGAGATATGAGACCCGATGTTGGCACTTCTAAGGTTGGCACCTGACTTTCTCCGCGTAAACTATGACTAGAACCGCATTCTTAGCCACCTTTTTCAGCGCCCTTGACGCGGTGGCTCTAAACCAGGTGTTGATTGCAAATACATGGAAAGGCTGAGAATGTTGCCGGTCAATGCACCGGAGCCATTCAGGAAAATGTTGGCGTTTGGCAGGGAGCCGCTTGAAGCATAATGAGAGGGACGTCTACATCGCCCTCGTATTCCGTATTCCGTTCCCCGGTATTACCCCAGATTATCCCCACTGGTAGTTTGCGGGGGTTTGAGGATCGCAGGCCAGACGACGAAGAACAGGTTCATCTCCATCCGGGTGAAAAGGCCCCGGCACATTGTGGTCCTTAGTCTTGACCGTCTCGACACCGGTTGATCGAAAATCGAGTCCCAACTTATGTTATTGTGTCACCATCCTTCGAAGGCGAATGTACCACTGTAGATTGGATCCAAGATTGGGATGATGGTATCCTTCTTTCCCCATCCGTATATCCCGGCAAGAGGGCATGCTATCTCCAACACAACCCCCACGCAGGCACTTGTCGGTCTCATATGGAAGGCCGGCCCGAGAAATTGTAAATGTCAGTAGCCCAGAATTAGTCTGGGGAGCATGTATAGGACTGAGGCCGTGTATGCGATCTAGCCGAGATGTCAGAACACTACTCCACACGCATCCGTCCTGAGTTTGAGGACAGGTGATCGGCTGGGTTGGGTTCCTTTTCCCGGGGCCAGGAAAGATCACGGGAGTGGCAAGGGACCTCATGTATCACAGTATCAGCGCGGAAATACTGCGCAAGTAATCTCTTTCCTGTTTCTTATAGGTCACCTACTGCTACGAGTTCGCCATTCTGAAGGCAGAAAAGCTCGGGCACACGAGGTTCCACCTTATCACGCACTGATCTCTTGTTGAAACATACATGTATTTGTCCCGATTTATCTTTTATACTGAGAATAAGCGAATATTTGCAACTCTTCTATATTATATCTGCAGTATTGCCAACTGGGTAGAAAGGTCGAAGTCACTCGGGACAACTATATCCAAGTTTGCCCCCTTCTCTCTCTCCCCATAGCCGCACTGCGGTACATCCCCCTCTTCGCAGTGCCCAACCCTTCCCTCACTAGTCCGATAAGAAACTGGACTCCCATGGCTACCCCGTCAACGACCATGACCTCCCTTTCATTCATACCAACAGCTTTCTGGCAGACCTCCTGCATCTCCGTCATCCCCGCGCAGCCCAAACAGATACAGTCCGCCCCTTTGTCTACCAGCCTCTTTGCCGCGCTCACCAAGCCCTCATAGACTTCCTCCTTAGGCTTCGATTCCAGTTCTAGCACAGAGACGTCCGCTGCGTCGCACCCCGCTAAGAAGCTTCCCAGTCCGTACGTCGTATTGATGGAATCCTCATGCAAGAAACGTGATCTCTGGCCCGTAGTAATCACACTTAATCTTTCACCACACATCCTACTAGCATACAGCGACGCTTCCATGATACCTATACAAGGCTGGGTGAATTCCTCGCGGAGCATAGGTATCAGCGGATGTGCAGAGAAGCACGCTACCAAGAAAGCGTCGAAGTGTGGCTGAGAAGGATCGTTGACTATGGAGTGCAACGAGCGGAAACAGTCCGCTGCGGACAGGACGGCGTCAGCACGTCCTTCTATGGCGGAAGGTGCTGTTTCAGGTGCCGTGAAGCCATGGACTGTGACGTATGGTGGGAGTGTATTGACAATGCTCCTTAGGCAGGATTCGGTCATGGATGATGTGGAGTTCGGATTGATGAGGAGGATGGTGATAGGCCGGGTGGAAGTACCGGTCACGGATGGGAGGAAAGAGGCCATTCTGGTGGGCTTTCCAAGACCATATATCTCTTGCATATAGACTATTGACCTCAGCGGCCTACAAAACTCGATTTTCGACGCAGGGAAAACATGGAGAAACCGTGAACAATCATAAGGTGAAGTGTCGTCTGGGTGAAAGCACCGGCTGATGTTGCACTGAACTGATAAGACCGGATTAATTCCTTGTTCAGCCCGCCGGCAAAAGTCCGAGGAAAGATAACCGGAGGAGTCCGATGTGTTGGTCTCTAACCAGGTGTGATATATTGTGAAAGCTCTGCTTCCTCAGCTGTAGTACAAGTTGCTATATTTACACACATCAAAAAGAAGAAGAAACGACCATATTGTCGTATAGATTGCCACGCTGGCCTGCCCCAGTATCAGACGGTTCGATAACCGTAATGCCTATGACTTATGGTGGTGACGCTTGCGCTTGTGAGAACAGCCACTTGACGACACTACCTTCGTGGGATAAGCAGAAACCAGAGCAGTCGACGAGGCAACAACAGTGGATGCAGCTGAGGATGTACTGTTGGAGGCCACAGTCACGCTGTTGTTGCTGGTACCGTGATAACTAGCAACATCAGATGCATCCATGTGATACAACAGTGAGCCCCAGCCGAGCCCGTCGTATCTACCTGAACCCTCTCCAAGCGACCCAGCACCGGGCTCAAAGCCGCCGTAACTGTTGACTGTGTAGTTGAGGTACTCCGTGGTCCAAGGGGCTTCCAAGCCCTTGATCTGGACGTAGTGGCTGTATAGCAGTTCCCAGGTGGGTCGAGTGGCACCGCGGGACGAGCTGCTAATCTCGCTGTAGTAGACGATGCTGTTTGTGTAGTTGACAAATGGGACGTCATGGCCAAGGTTGTAGCGAGCAAAGTACTCGGCTCTGTCAGGTTGTTAGTATCACGGCCATCCCGCAAAAGTTGTTAGGATGCTTGCTTACCCCTGAAGAATACGGCTATTGTTGTAGGCGAAGAGATCCTCTCCCTGGTTCCAAGCTTGCTGGCCAACAACACCGAGCATCTGCTGGTCCAAGGCCGAATGACCCTGATCACGTCCAGACTCTTGTCCTTGGCCCAGAAGTACCCCGGTATCAGGGTCTTCGACCAGGTTTGAGACAGCAAGATTGATGTTTCCATTTCCTCCACCATTCTTAAAGTAGTCTACCACGAAGTCCCACGTTGTCGAGTTCTCTGACAGAACAGCAATTGCCATGGCGGAGGCCATATTGCCAAGCTCCCAGTTCGCAAAGTAGTGGGTCCAGACGTGCTCAGCTGGGAGCTCGTGGTTGAGGAAGGCCAGGTTCATCGGCAAGAACACGTTGTTCATCATGGTGATGACGGTCTCGAGACCATCATCCGCAAATGGCTGGTAGTCCCGCAGCAGTTCAGCGGCATTCGCAAGCTCGCTGCCCTGGAAACCAGCCAACAGATAGTTGTCCATGTCATCGCTGTCAACACCGATGCCCGTCAAAGTCTGTCCCCAAGCGGTCAAGATAGCAGCCGCAGTATCCGCATAGGTCTCATCTCCAGTGATCTTCCATCGCAGGGCGAGGGCGAAGGCAGCCGCGGCATCGTGCCACAGAGAAGCGGCGTTATCGGCGTGAACGCCATCGGAGCCACGGTACAAGGTATCAACAGCGCTGTTGGTGTACTCGGCTTGGGCGTAAGATGAGTTGGTGAGTTCGTACCAGGAGCTCAGCCAAGGGTCGAGGCCTGCCTCGATTTTGGTCTTGGCTCGCGTGATGTCGGCGTCGCTTACAAGCAGACCAGGGTGGACGAAGGCGGCAAGTGCGCCGCTCAGGACGAGTGGAGAGAAAAGGAAAAGTCTGGCTAGGATGGCCATGGCGAAAGAGTGACGTTGGTAAGGGCCGGCCTGAAAGAATGAAGTGTTGTAAGAGAAAGTTGCAATTGCCAGTCGTCTGCTTCCAAGCTTAGTCTGCCGTGGTCCATCCTGATTATATATTCCAGTACATTGTTTCACTACCCCGGTTCACCACCCCGCGTCTTCATCGTATTAACGTTCTGGCCATATGAACACGGACAATAGGGGAGTTGTTTCTTTGGTTGAGGACAGGGACATGGCTCATCGATTTAATCGTATTCGGCAACTTAAAACCAGCAAGTGGGTGCTTCCGGAACTTGTAGCCAGATGCCAGATCTAAGCATCTGATGACTGTTGCGGAGCCCTGGGGCCTTAATTTAACAAGCTTGAAACACCCTGGTCGGCCAGTGCCCCCTTTCAGCCAATTTGGGTAATTGAAGAAGGTAAGCGCCCAAATCTAGCCTTAGGCTGTACCAAGTTTGGTGCGTCTCGAATGAATACAGGGTATTGTTGTCAAAACCGATCTGCACTACTGCCTCGAATACCACCCTATATGTTTGCCAGGTGAATGGTACCGAGCCGGGGCGAGGGTTTAGTGTCTTGAGCATACCTCTTCGTAATCAACTCAATACGAAGGGCCGTCGTAGTAGAAACAATAATAAGCACACCACATCCTATATTATGCAACTATATACTTAGGTATGCATTATGGACTGACCTTGATAATGTTCACAAAACTTATAACACAGGTAAAGATATAAGTTATGGCGATTGGGGCGTTACTTATGCATTGGGGACCAACAAGCCAACCGACGCATCATTCCAGATCAAAAATAAACATTCAAAAGGGGGAAGAGGCTGTGAGGGAGGCGGAGAATGAAACCCGATTCTATTTCTATCTTTCTGATTGTTGTGCAACTTGACAATTTTGCACTCCTGGTGCAACCAACGAAGTCGTGCTGCTGGCTCACTTGTGTGAACCAAGCAATAACAGCCCAATCTTCCACCCCGTAACTGGCAACATAGGTTTGTCTACATCCAATACTTCCACTCTCCATCCATCATACCCGTCGCTATTCGTCCCATCTGTCCAGTAAGTATCGTTGACTTTTTCCTCTTCATAAAGTCGCCATCTTCCTTCGATCCAATTATGCCACCCCCATCTCGGTCCCAGACAAGTTTGCCTCTGAGAAACACCCAGCGAGGCCAGTTCCGAACCTCAACGCCTTCGAACGGCGTGTAGTCGATCCTGTGATGAAGGTCATCGTTCGTGATCTTGAAAGTCCTCCCGCTCTTCCCCTTCGACTCGCCGCTCCCCTCATCAGCACCCATTGCCTCTGCCACGGGCGGTTCCTCGGGGTACCATATCACCAAGTCGGCATCAAACCCGGGAAGCAAGCTTCCCTTACAGTGGCCCAGTCCATACAATTTCGCCGGGTTTGTTGACGTCAGCTCTACAAACCTTGGCAAGGATATCCGGGTCTTGTCATCATGGAATTGATAGGCAGAAGTCGGATCGAATGTCCTGTTGAATATCAACGGAAGACGTGTCTCAATTCCCGGTAGTCCGTTCGGCACGGATCTGAAATCAGAATGGACACAACCGTGCTCGTCAACCTCAGCCGTGCCCATTGCCTTCCCTTTCTTCCCACAAGGGTGGTCGAACGTTGCAGGTGCATGATCCGAGCTGATCGTCGTAAACGTCCCGTTCGCAACACTCCTCCAGATTTCCTCCAAGTCTTTCGCATCGTGCCTCAAGGGCGGAGCGCATATGTTCTTGGAGCCCTCGACGTCCTTCAACCCGGAACGTAATTTATCGCTCACGAGATACAGGTAGTGGGGGCATGTCTCGGCGTGAATGGGGAGGAGGCGACTCTGCGCTTCTGCAACATGTTGGACGGCTTTAGGGGCAGACATATGCACCAGAAGGATCGGCGTGTCCGTCACTTCTGCCAAACTGATGGCACGGTAGGTAGCTTCTGTCTCAGCGATCTGTGGCCTGGCGACTGAGTGGAAAAACGTTCCCGTGTTGCCTGCTTTGGCAAGTCGTTCCGTGATGGCGGCAATCATATCTGAATTCTCGGCATGGATCATGGTGGTAATACCAAGACTGCGAGCGCGCATCATCACGTTGAACAAGTCGGCATCTCCCAGCTTCATAGGCTCATAGGTCATGTACAGCTTCACCGATGAGATGCCCTCCTTTTCGACCAGCTGGGGAAGTTCATTCTCCAGAATTGTCTCTGTGGGGTTGGTCAGGATCACATGAAAGCCGTAGTCGCAGTAAGAGTTCGAGTCGGCTTTGACGTGGTACTCTTTGAGGGCTGGGTAAAGGCTTTCTTCATCCCGAGTTTGTGAGACGAAGGCTATGATAGTGGTGTTCCCGCCTGCGATTGCTGAGCGGGTGCCAGTTTCCCAGGTGTCGCCCGTGGGTGAGTTGTCTTGTTCTATATGGGCGTGGGAGTCCACACCTCTTCTTCCATGTCAGCCTGGGGCAATCCAGATCCCGAAGGATGTGTTAGAGGACCTACCCTGGGGTAATGTAGGCCCCTTCGGCATCAACGATGTTTGTCGAAGGGTGGCGTGGAAGGCCTTCAAGGTCATAGCCGATGACCGTTATTTTGCCATTGCTGATGCCAATCTGAAGGTCCAATGGGAGTACCTCAGTTGCGGTGACCTGGGTCCGGGTTAGCCATGTAGGAACTGATGATCTCTGGAGAAGATCTGTCCCAACTCCGACTCACAATGCGACCGTTTTTGATGATGGTGTCCAGCATCGTCGTACAATAAATTCAATGTAGTTGTTTGGGGAACAATCGGTCTCTAACTGTTAATGTCAAGTTCCTTATCGTCAATGTATCTAGTAATTACTCTGTTGAGCAAAGACGCGTGAGTTGATATACAATGATTAATTGATCGCGGAGAGGGCCGACCATTTTCTAAATCATGGCGGAAATATCATATCCCGCGGGCTCCGGGCGATCTATGATAAGCTCGAACCATCCCTCAGTATTCAATCTTCCCTCCGTATGGACAGAGATACGACCACCGGCATCGCCAGCCATATTTCAGCTTCCGGGCGGGGTTGAAACCAACAATGCGACCGAAAACAGCCACCCACTACGTGAGGGGGTTGAAGCCGGGTGCCGGTGCTTCAATGGGGCTTCTTTGATAAGACTCGATACGCCCCCACGAGAAATACATATTAGCTGTGGATGGTCCCGAATTGTGCGAAAGAGCCAGTGTGAGAATTCCAAGGAGATCAAAAGACATCATGGCCACCAACAGCAACACACCACCACGCCTCCTCACCGTGGCGGCAGCCCAAATGGGCCCAAACCAGCTCGCCGACCCAAGAGAGAAGATACTTGGCCGCATGCTCAAGCTGCTCGAAGACGCAGCCACCCAAGGCGCCAAACTTGTCGTCTTTCCGGAACTCGCCCTCACCACCTTCTTCCCTCGGTGGCAGATCGACGACCCGGTCAAGAAAGCCGAGTTCTTCGAACCCGAGTCCCATGATGACCCACACGCTATCGTGAACTCTCCACGGGTGAAACCACTCTTTGAACGGGCCAAGGAGTTGGGTACTGATATGTACCTGGGTTACGCGGAGCGTTGGACCGATGATGCTGGCAAGACAACGGACTACAACACGACGATCTACTTCTCAGCGAGTGAGGGAAAGGTCATCGCAAAGTATAGGAAGGTCCACCTGCCCGGGACCAAGGAGCCCGTTGAGGATGAGACGGGACGAGGCGTTGAGCAGCAGCTCGAGAAGCGATATTTTACCCCTGGGAACCTGGGGTTCCAAGCGTTCCGTGCGCCAGGACTGGTCAACGACGCCGTGAAGGCGGATTCCCCGGATACAAAGGACAAAGACCCGAAGGAACTAGAAGGAAAGGGAGATCCGATCATTGGTATGATGATTTGCAACGACCGGCGGTGGTGCGAGATATGGCGGTCTTATGGTCTCCAGGGTGTGGAGATCATCCTTGATGGTTACAACACTACCTCGCATTCCCCTCAGTATGACGGGACACCTGAGGAGCAGGAAGAGGAGGCGTTATTGCACCACAACATCTCATGTCAGAGTGGCAGTTACACAAATGCGTGCTTCAGCATCAACACTGCCAAGTGCGGAGTCGAAGACGGTGGCGGTTTGATAGCTGGATCGGTCATTTATGATCCTGATGGACACAAAGTGGCGGAGTCGAAGACCAAGGAGGATGAGTTGGTGGTTGTAACCCTTGACTTGGCGAAGTGTAGGACGGGTAAGGAAAGGGTGTTTGCTTTTGAAAAGCACAGAAGGGTGGAGCATTACAAGAGGCTGGTTGAGCAGACGGGAGCAGAGGAGCCACCCTTGCTGAAGTAATTGGATGTTGGAGGACTCTTTCAAGCCCAAGATAGTATGTTGTATGGCGTTTGGTTCATGGTAGAAGCGTCGTGAAAGCATTTCGATATATATAGAGTAGCATGGGGTTTCCCATTATGCTAAAGTATACATCAATCCCGCTTTTCTTTGCTTAGCACATCCAGACCTGTCTTCATTTGCACACCGGCATCCTAGTGCAGTGTAAGCAAACTTCTCTGTGAAAGAGGAAACATTACGGCATATAACAATCGAATGGGTGCGGTCACTCGCCATAAGCCATGTGGGAAGAAACAACTTCCCGAACCTGACTGCCCCTACACTTGTACCATACCAAAACCTCCCCGTGCGACCTTTGATGATCTCGGAGACCACTCGATCAGCATACTCTTCGGGCTCCATCCTGGGTGCCCCTTCTTGGCCGCGGGCCCTTTCGTGAATGGTTTCCTCCACTTGCGCATACTTGGAGCTCTTTGGCAGCTTCCAGTCGTCGAAATGAGTCTGTACCATGGTCTTGAGGCCTCCTGATACCACAGAGAGGACCTTGACCTGAAATGGAGCGAGCTCGAGTCGCAGAGTTTCTGCCATGATCTCCTCGGACATTTTGGATGCAGCATATGTGTCTTTGGCTCAGGTCAGTACTTCGGTATATCACGCCATGGGCACCGCTATGAAACACTAGCGAATAGTAATGGTGGGCTGACCTTGATAAGGAACATTCAGGTGCCCGGAAACGGACGTGTTGAAGACGATAGTGCCTTTGGCCTTGATCAACAAAGGTGCAAAGGCTTGAGTTACGGCCAGAGGACCCCAGACATTGGTTTCATGTATCTTTTTCGCTGACTCGATATCTTCGTCGAGCAATGGCATGAAGTGGTTGCGGGCGGCGCAGTTTATAAGGTATAGCAGAGAACCTCCCGGAGTCTCTTCACTCACTGCATTGACTGCATCTTTGATGTCCGCCCCATTTGTGACATCAAGCTGAAGAACCCGAACGTCGGCCAATCTCTCAAGTCTCGACATTGTATCCAAGCTACGGGAACCTTGAGTTGCGAATACTCGGTAGCCTTGGCTGTGGAAAGCAATCGCCATGGCAGAACCGAGTCCTCCATCGCTGCAGCCGGTGATCAAGACGGAGCCCCTGGAAGTCTGGCTGGAAGGGTTTGGACAGCAAAGAAAGGATTGACTTGAGGGCGCATGGTCTGGAGGAACTTGATGGCTATTGATTTGTCTGTAGGGCATAAAGTCAGCACCCACAAAGTCGCAATACTCTGCAAATTGAGCTTATGGCTTACATCGACTCGTAGTGATAATTAGCTGAGGCCTGCTGTTCACTACTCTCCGCACATCCGGGAACTTATCTACCCTAGCTAAGGATCAGTACAAGTCCTGCTATTTCTGCCTGTTCCGGTTATCGAGGAATCATACGTACTAAGTAGGTGCTTGTGAATTGGCAAAGTTCACCTTTAGTGTTGCCGATTGAGTGTAGGCCAACAGCCTGGAACGTCAACCAACATACATTTGTGGATATACATCTACCCCATCATATTGCATCTTACTCCGCTGATCTGCACCATTCACACGGATTGGTTTCATTGTTGGGGCCTCAGAATGGCTAGTTGGCTAACATCCCGAGTTCGAGAGGGCTTCGCTTCTCAATTACTTAGTACATAGGCACATAATATCGCACCCTGCGCCAACCACCCGCCCCGCCCGTCCATCGTAAGCCTTGCCTGTTGGACGATTTGGGATAATGCTAAATGAGGCTGGTCCCCACTTGGAAGATACAAAGTGCAGCGGTAAATATCTTATTCTGGGCACAATGTAATTAGCTATGCACTTGGAACTTCTCCCTTTTCTTCCTTCTATCAGGCGATTCCCAACTCAATTTACCTCACGTTTCCTGTTAAACACTGCAATACAGCTGCATATTCTCCTGCACCCTATCGCCATTGCTGGGCACTTTAGTTTCGTTACCCACAGTTACATAACCAACATGTCTGGCCCCGAGATACTTAAGGCTTTGACTAGCGTCCTCGAGGAACCAATCCTGCAGCCTGGCAGCGAGGAGTATGAGAAGAGCAATGGCTCATACTTCAGCGCGTTCGAAAACGAGATTAAACCCTCATACATCGCCAAGCCAACCAGCGTCAAGCAAGTGCAGGACTTGATCCGAATCCTCCGTCCCCATCTTCTTTCGGGCCATTGCCAAGTAGCTGTTCGCGGAACTGGCCATACGCCGTTTGCAGGCAGTGCCAATGTCCAGGACGGCATCACCATCGACACGAGAGGTCTGAAGGGCATTGCCCTGAGCGATGACAAGTCGGTCGTGGAGATAGCAGCCGGGGAGACATGGGCAAATGTATACGCTGAGCTGGAGAAGCACAACTTGACTGTAGCGGGCGGACGTGTGGGACGGATCGGTGTTGCTGGGCTCGTCCTAGGAGGTAATTCATCCCGTATATGGGCTCTCTATGAGAGGACACGAGTGGAAATCCTAGCTAACATGGCAACAGGTGGGCTTTCCATGTTCTCGGGACGAACCGGGTTTGCCTGTGACACGGTGGTGGAGTTTGAAGTGGTCCTCGCATCCGGGGAGGTGATCCGCGCCAGCGCGGAAGGGAATCATGATCTCTGGGTTGCCCTCAGGGGTGGCCTGAACAACTTCGGTATCGTGACGTCTCTGAAGATGCAAACGATCGAGGCCCGGGATATATGGGGCGGCGTCACCTACTACATGCCTGACGCCTTCTCCCAGCTCCTGCAGAATGCTTGCGATTTTGTTCACCATGAGAAGGACCAGGACGCCCACATCATGGCCAGCGCTGGGTATGGATTTGGCCACAAGGTCGCCACGTGTGTCATGTACCACACCCAGGGAAAGGAGAACCCACCTTCGCTGCAGCGCTTCACCACCATGGAGCCGCAGATTAAGCAGATGTCGACCATGCGGACGTCGACTCATCTCGGCTTCTGCGAGGAGCTGTCCAAGTTCTCTAGTGATGGCCTGCGGTTAGAACCCCCCCTCCCCCACGGCTGATGCAACAAGCCCGTGTGAGCTAACTTGGTTTCCAGACAGTACTGGGCTTCGATTACCATCAAGCCGGATGTGCCCTTGATGGAAGCCTTCCACCAAAAGTGGGAGGAGACTCTCTGCAAGGTCAAAGATGCCGAAGGATTCATTTTCTCCTTTGGTTTCCACCCCCTGACCAAGGCCCTCCTGGCGAACTCGGCAAAAGCAGGCGGCAATGCAATGGATATTCCTCCTTCTGACGGGCCACTCTTCGTCGTCTTGGTTAACCCCATCTGGAAGGAAGCTAAAGATGACGAGCGTATATTTGCAGAAGTTGGCAACCTAGTTACAGAGCTCAGGCAACTCGCACGCGAGAAGGATCTGCTGCATCGCTATATCTTTACCAATTATGGCTACTCGGA
This sequence comes from Cytospora schulzeri, assembly GCA_003795315.1. Lineage (NCBI taxonomy): Eukaryota > Fungi > Ascomycota > Sordariomycetes > Diaporthales > Cytosporaceae > Cytospora > Cytospora schulzeri. The sequence goes on along the minus strand of LKEA01000017.1, from coordinate 325,581 downwards.
GGACGACGTTGTTGCTGGTTATGGTGAAGATAGTGTTTCGAGACTCAGGGAAACTAGCAAGAGATATGACCCCGAAGGTCTGTTCCAAAAGAGCGTTCCAGGTGGATTTAAGCTGTCGACCAAGCGGGACTGAAGGTCTGCGATGAATGGGCGCTGTGATAACCCGGGGCCTTTCAAGGTTCCCACAGAGAAAGTGAGATTCACACGGGAGACCTGAGTGGGACCTAGGCCGAAGAGCATTTAGGGTCACTGATAGTCGAGACCAAGGTGGTGTACAGCCAGGAATCAGAGGAACTGTAGCTCCCTGTACGAGATCAAAGGAGAAGTTGCAACATTGAGACTTGACTGAGGCATCGTATCGGAGACCAAGATAAAAAATATGAATCGTAGGGCCTGATGGGGGAAAAGCAGTGGTCGCTTGAGGAGGGGAGGGGGGATAGGAAAAATAGCTCGAAAGTGGCAACACTAGTAACCACTGGTGAGGAAGGTGTTCCCATTAAGCTTATTGGTGTGGTTCTAGTTCAGGATCATGCAATTGTACAATATTGTGTACTGGTGATTGTACCACTGTCGTGATATGGAGTGATGGTGGTAACTGCTTCTGCCAGCGGTGACAAATGCAGCCGAAGAGCTGGATGATATGACGAAGGGACTCGTGATCTCTAGGCTTTGGACTGGCGAGACTGCCAGGATGGATTTGGACTTTACCTAGGTACTACCGTGCAATGAATGATCCTTCGTGGCTGCGGCTCGCAACATCCGCACAGTTTCCATTGGCTGTACCCCAAGCTATGAGGAGGAGGTCGAACGGGCCCTTGGACCCGAACGTTCTCGGCGCCTTTGCACTTTTCCTTATGACCCCAACGCCGTCGCTATGACCATGAATGACAAGATTAGTTAGAAGACGCAGTATGGGCATCTATGCCACGCGGCCACCCATACCGCTCTTGAAACCTCCCAGGACGACACCCCACTGGCCGCCGAGGTCCTTGTTACCCGCAGAATCGGCATGGCGGCCAGTCACCACACGGCGCATGAGCACCGTATCCTTTGCCTTCCTGAGCTTCCTCCCGTCCCCATTAGTGAGGTAGTCCTCGAACCACTGCTCCTCAGCGCTGTCCAGCGGCAAGCTGACTAGTTCCGTAGCTCGTGTGGCAGTGTCGATGGATCCCCGTCCCTCCAAGACTGAGGTCATCAGCTGCTCGAAAAGGAGCCTCCTGGTCTGCTCGGGGTGTGTTCGGGCAAAGTAGAAAGCCTCTACCAGACTCGTCCTGGACATCGCTTCGAAAAGATGTTCTAGCGCCGACGGGTCGTCAAGGACAGGCTTGACGGTGTGGTAGTAGGCAAGCGCGAGCGAGTAGTCGTCATGCTCGGCATTCTGGACGAGGGTGATGATGATGTCGTCCGAGAACTCCTGGGAAAGGGAGGGGTGGGCGAGGTCTTCCAGGGCCAGCTATGCGCGCAGTAGAAAGGTCAGCATGGGTCACAAAAGGATTGACTGCTTAGGTCGCCCGGAGGCGGGGGGGACCGCAACCGAGGCGCACGCACGTTGAATTGCTGTCGATCCATGTTCCAGAGTCCCTTCATAAAGGTCTCGTATTTCTTGGGAACCGCGAACCGGCCAGCGAAAATATCGGCGAAGCTGGTACGGGTTTGTGAACCGAGATGCTCGTTGAAGTCGAGGAGGAGGTAGTAGAAGACGGAAAGCTTCTGGTGGACGGAGGATTGGCTGTCGCAAATCTTCTGGTGTAGTTGGTACAATCCGTCATCTCCCTTGGGAGGGTACGACTTGGCTACAGAGAGCTAATGGTTAGATCAAAGCGCGCTCAGCCTGTAGTTCTAGATTGCGAACTCACATTTGGTGATGCCCAGAGCTCTCAGGACGCGATCCATAAACAAGGATCCATTGAGACGCTTCCTGTAGATGTCGGTCTGTCGGCTGAACTCTTGGGTATAAGGCGACCCCCACTCAGGTTTAAAGACCTGGCGGTAATCGTTGAAGTCGGGCATCTTGAGCCGTGTATGTGTATGTGAGTGCCGTGGGTGGCTTTGTCCTGGAAAGCGGGCGTCGTTCGCAAGGGACTTCCTCTATCCTATCCTCACCTTTAGCAGCTCCAAAGATAGCTCCAGGTACGAATTGAATGACGGGGGTGTGGAGGGGGGGTGTTTCTTCGCGATAGCTTATCGTAAGTGTTAGGATCCGCTGCAGAGTTGCACCTAAAACCTTAACAGATGACGAGTTCGTCCTCAACACGTGTTGTGGAGACCCTCCGATTTGGCGCGTCTTGACTGGGTTGTTTTTGTTTACCCTGACTTTTCGAGGGGAAACGAGCAACCAGCAGCAGCAGTAGCAGTAGCAGCAACCCGCACTTCAACTTATGCAACGACCAAACGATCAACGACGACCCACGTCTCCTCCTCCCACTTATCGATTGCATTTCTGGTGTCTGGCTTGCTGACCTTGACCTTCTTAATTTCTTTGCTATACCATCCTTTGGCTTACTGCCTTGTACATACAACTAGGTAGCCCACTCACTCCACACTACATCTTTGGCCCACCATGTCGACGCGACCAACTCGACGAGCCGCTGCGAAGCGCAAACAGATCATAGAATCCGAGGACGAGGACGAAATCGCAAATTCCCCTTCTCCACCTGCAGCCGACGAAGATGAGGAAGAGTTCACACCTGCGCCTGCTAGGACCACGCGCAGGTCTGTTGGTAGGAGGAAGACAGCCCAGCCCGATACCCCGCCACAACCAGAGACCACCCGTCGACGTGGTCGCCCAAAGAAGAGCGCAGCCCCAAGCGTTGCGCCTGATGCCACCAGTGTTGAGCCCACCGGCGAGTCTAGCCGGATAGCCGAATCCGATCAATCAATAGCACCGACAACTACAGCGCCCCGCCGACGAGGCAGACCTAAGAAGACTGCCATCAAGCAGGAGAGCGTTGAGCCCGAGCAGACCATACAGCCCACCATTGAACCCGACGATAATCAAGAGCCCGTCGCCGAAAAGATCGAGCCGGATGACGAGCAGAACGAGAATGTTGAACCCGAACCGACGGCGATGGACATTGATGAGGAGGTCGAGGAACCGATAGTAAAGAAGCCTGGAAGGAAGCGCAAGAGTGTTGCGCCACCAGCAGCAGCTCCGGCTCCTTCAAAGAAGGCCGCAACGCCCGATCTACAACCTCCAGCGTCAACCGCTTCCATTGGTACACCTAAACCGACCGCATCGCCAGACCCGGAGAGGTTCCAGACGCCACTGATAGACATCACTAATACTGCTGGAAATGAGCAGCGGCGGGCAATTGAGGACACCCTGCTCAATACGACAGTCAAGCCAATCAGGCCGTTAGACACCGTCTTGGAAAAGCCGATGGATATTGTGCTGAAGTCGCGGACCATGGTCATCCCCCAGGTCGAGGACACTACACCAAAGCCTCGCCTGGTTATCACGTACCTGATTCTCAACAACTTCAAGAGTTACGCTGGACGTCAAGAGGTCGGGCCATTCCACGCGTCTTTCTCCTCTGTCGTTGGACCCAACGGTTCCGGCAAATCTAATGTCATCGACTCGTTGCTGTTCGTGTTTGGTTTCCGAGCCAGCAAGATGCGACAAGGAAAACTGTCGGCTTTGATCCACAATTCTGTGGAATACCCCAACTTGGATTCTTGCGAGGTTGCAGTGCACTTCCACGAGGTCATGGACCAGGTACGTTTCTCATTTGACGGGCTTCTGGCATAGGCTTTATGCTAATCTATGGCTCCATAGCCCGGTGGTGGTCACGAAGTTATCCCGAACTCCGAACTCGTCATTTCGCGCAAGGCGTTCAAAAACAACTCCAGCAGTTACTATATCGATGGCAAAGCCTCCACCTACACGACTGTAACCGCCTTGCTACGGGAGCGTGGTGTTGATCTAGATCACAAGCGTTTCCTGATTCTGCAGGGTGAGGTCGAGTCAATTGCCCAGATGAAACCCAAGGCCGCCAACGAGCACGATGATGGCTTGCTCGAGTATCTCGAGGACATTATTGGCACTTCCAAATACAAGGCGCCAATCGAGGAATCCGCCACTGAGGTCGAGACCCTCAACGAGATTTGCATGGAGAAAAGTGGCCGTGTTCAACACGTCGAGAAGGAGAAGAATAGCCTCGAGGACAAGAAGGAGAAGGCATTGGTATACCTCCGTGATGAGAACGAGCTGGCGATGAAGAAGTCAGCTTTGTATCAGCTTTACATCAGTGAGTGCAACGACAACGTTCTCGTCACAGAAGAGGCCATTACGCAGATGCAAGCGCAACTCGACGACGAAGTAGAGAAACACCAAGGTAGCGAGGTGATCATCAAGGAACTGCAAAAGAAGTATTCCAAGGGCAACAAGGAGTACGAGGCACATGACAAGGAAACACAAGCCCTGATCAAGGAGATGGCCAAGTTCGAGCAGGAAAGGGTTAAATTTGACGAAAAGCGCAAGTTCTTGGCCGACAAGCGCAAGAAGCTTGAAAAGACCATCAACAACGCCGAAAAGTCGAACTCGGCCGCTGAGGAAACGATCGAGCAATGCACTGAGGAGATCGAGATCCGCGCGGAGGAAATTGTGGCCCTTGAGCAGCAAGTCAAGGACGCAGACACCGAGCTTGCGGAAATCAGGGACGGGCTCAAGGGCAAGACACAGGCCTTCTCGGATCAAATTGCCACCAAGCAGAAGTCTCTCGAACCTTGGCAAGAGAAACTCAACCAGAAGCAATCAGCCATCGCTGTCGCTGAGAGTGAACTTAACATTCTCAAGGAAAAGGCCAATGCTGGCGCTGTTGCGCTCGAGGAAATGGAGAACAAGATTGCCTCTATTGAACAACGGCGCAAGGACAAGCAACAAGAGCTCAAGGCTTGTCAAGAGGAGAAGGCAGAGCTGGAGCAGGATGCCCTGGAGGTTGAGGCTGAGATCAAACAGCTCGTTGAACAAGAGCCAAAGATCCGGTCTAAGGTTTCCAATGCTCGGCAAAAGGCAGATGAGGCTCGGTCAAGCCTTTCAGCCACCCAGACCCAGGGTAACGTCCTTACAGCACTGATGCGAATGAAGGAGTCTGGTCGTATCGACGGCTTCCATGGTCGTCTTGGAAACTTGGGTGCTATCGACCAAAAGTACGATGTCGCAATCTCTACCGCCTGTGGCGCCCTTGACAATTTCGTCACGGACACCGTTGAGGCTGGTCAGCAATGCATCGAATATCTGCGCAAGACGAACATGGGTCGAGGAAATTTCATGTGTTTGGACAAGCTGAGGCAGCGAGACCTCTCTCCCATTCAAACGCCCGAGAACGCGCCACGACTTTTCGACCTCGTCAAGGCGAAGGAGGACAAGTTCAGGCCTGCTTTCTACCATGCCCTCCAGGATACTCTGGTTGCCACGGACCTTGTACAGGCAAACCGCATCGCGTATGGTGCTAAGAGATGGCGAGTCGTCACCCTCGATGGTGAACTGATCGACAAGTCTGGCACCATGTCTGGTGGTGGTCAGTCGAAGAAAAGGGGGTTGATGTCTTCCAAGCTTGTTGCCGACACTACCAAAGAGCAGGTTCAAAAGCTTGAAGGTGATCGTGATTCTCTCGAGCAGAAGTTCCAGGAATTCCTTGATTACCAGCGAGAGTGTGAAACTCGTCTGCGGGATCTTAGGAATCGGATCCCCCAACTTGAGACAAAGATGCAGAAGATCAACCTTGAGATTGAGAGCACCACCAAGAATTCGGCCGACGCCCAGCGTCGCATTAAGGAGCTCAGCAAGGAGCACCAACCTTCCAAGTCTGATGACAGCCGCATCGCTGCTCTGCAAAAGGAGATTAAGGGTCTCAACAAGGAGATCGAGAAGCTCCATGGGGAAACATCTACTGTCGAAGAGGAGATCAAGGCCCTCCAAGACAAGATCATGGAAGTCGGTGGTGACAAGCTGCGCACTCAGAGGGCGAAGGTCGACGGTCTCAAGGCCGAGATTGCTTCTCAGAACGAAGAGGTGTCGAATGCCGAGGTCAAGAAAGCCAAGGCAGAGAAGCAGATAACCAAGCTGGCGAAGGAACACACCAAGGCAACCAAGGAGCTCGACAGTGCCATTCGAGAACTTGAGAAGCTTGAGAATGAGATTCAGAACCAGGGAGACAAGGCCGAGGACTTCACTGGCCGCGTCGAGGAGGCTCAAGAAGCTCTTTCTGCGAAGAAGCAGGAGCTTGCCGAGCTGAAGTCGGAACTGGACGAGAAGACGGCGGAGCTCAACGCTACCCGTGCGGTCGAGATTGAGATGCGCAACAAGCTCGAGGAGAATCAGAAGGTCCTCGCCGAAAACCAGAAGAAGGTCCGCTACTGGGAAGACAAACACTCCAAACTCGTGCTCCAAGACATACATGATCTTGAGTCTCGGGGCGCTCCTAAGCCTGCTGCTGGCAATTCTGTCGATGGCGAGGCTGAGGATGGCGAGGCTGATGGTGACGAGCCTAACGGTGAGAACGACGAGGGTTCCGACGTCGAGATGGCCGATGCGGATGCTGCCGAGGAAGAAGCTGAGACCACGGTCGTCCGAGACCGCAGGGTTCAGAAGACACTGCCGCGTTACAGCAAAGACGAGCTCGAAGACATGAACAAGGAGACCCTCAAGGGTGAGATCGCCGCTCTCGAGGAGAAGACGCAGAATGTCAACGTGGATCTTGGCGTCCTCGCTGAATACCGCCGCCGTGTCGAGGAGCACGCCTCGAGGTCGTCTGACCTCCAGACAGCCGTTACCCAGCGTGACTCCGCCAAGAAGCGATGCGACGAGCTCCGCCGCCTGCGTCTCGAGGGCTTCATGGAGGGTTTCAGCCAGATTTCGTTGCGGCTCAAGGAGATGTACCAGATGATCACCATGGGCGGCAATGCGGAACTGGAACTCGTCGACTCGCTCGATCCGTTCTCCGAGGGTATCCTCTTCAGTGTCATGCCGCCGAAGAAGACCTGGAAGAACATCAGCCACCTTTCTGGTGGTGAGAAGACGCTCAGCAGTCTGGCGCTGGTGTTTGCCCTGCATCATTACAAGCCGACTCCTTTGTACGTGATGGACGAGATCGATGCCGCGTTGGATTTCAGAAACGTAAGTTGCCCCTTGGCCCCTGCCATTGGATTCCAGAAATCACCCAAATGAGAAACTAACAGTTGTCGTGCAGGTATCGATCGTCGCCAACTACATCAAGGAGCGGACCAAGAACGCCCAGTTCATCGTCATCTCTCTCCGGAACAACATGTTCGAGCTCGCTGCCCGGCTGCTCGGCGTGTACAAGGTCAACCACATGACCAAGAGCGTCACCATCGAGAATAAGGACTACGTCGTGGGCAGGAAGCCCTCGCAGCAGGTGCAGCAGATGCAGCAGTTGGGCGGCGGGGCTACGCAGACTGTCAACTTTACGCTGAGCCAGCCATGGAGATAGGTTGGTAGGATGCTTGCACGTCAGGGTTGATGGCGGACGGTCAGGGACTTTTATGTTTTCCCCATTGCTTGTTTGATGAGTTTATGTATGGGTTTACGCTGTGGAATGGCTGGCTGGTTGGATGGGCGGATGGACAGGCTGGGCTGTTATTGATTAACGACTGCATGGAATGAGACTCACATTGTCTTACGTTTTGAGGCACCGGCTTACCATTGGGCTACCATTGCCCGCAAGAAACCCCCGGGACCGATGTCCTAGAGCGACAGCATCACATTGCTACACATCGGGGCATTGCGGCGCCTTCCGTCCTATCATTTCTCGCTAACCTATCTTACCAGCCCTTAAGATTGGAAGGCATAGAGGGCAATACTCGAACAACCTGAGCCTCCCTCTGTCCCATTTGAGCTCGCCTCGGCGCCCAACTCCAGCTGTAACCCACACCCCGTCCAACTCGTCCTCGTCTCCTGTGCACAAGACAACTGCGACCCATTTCCGCCCTGACCGTCACACACGATGGGCTCATACTCTGGCTCATAGCCCCTCGAGAAGTTTGCATCGAGGAAGTACAGCGGACTCGTCGCCAGTCGCGTCTCCACGATCGCAATCAATGGTAGGCTCCCTGTCCGGGGTATGCAGAGGTGTCTCGTCCCCTGGGACACGCCGAAGCCCGTCGCCTTCTCCTTCTGCGAGGTAAACAGGACCATGTCGCCGGATAACTTGAGCCACCATCCGTTGAAGAGGTCGTTGTCCCCATCGGCCTGCGAGATCTGGATGTTGAATAGTGACCCTGTTTCGCCGCATGTCTTGTCGAGGCTTGAGTTGCTGGTGACCGGGCTTGGCCTTGATGTGCTCAGCGGTATCGTCCCTGTCGTGTTGCTGTCTGGCCTGGACCGGTATGTACCATTGTCACTGTTGAAGTATGATGCCGTGCTGTTGCGCGGGTGGACGGCGCGGTACATCAATTCTGCGTGTTTCGGTCCGTGCCCGTTGTTCCACTCATTGTTGTGGTGGTGGTGAGTAGATGGTCCCCAGGCCCATGCCTGGGCGACATAGGTTGCAAAGCCGAGCCACAGGAGGCTGGCGAGGGGGAGGGTGCGGGTGCAATCTAGCAGGGGACGCATTCTGGTGGGACTTAGGATGATTTCTTCGGAGGGGAGTTCGGCGATGCAGGCTTCGAGGCCTCTTGAGATGTGAAGAGGTGAAGTCATGTTCGTGATGCACGTGAGGAACGACCTTTCCCTGCACTTATGATCACTAGCTACTCATTTCATGTCTACTTCTACTTCCTTGATTCTGTGTACCGGAATCTGGGGTTATATTAGAGCTATGCAATGCACTGGCGAAATCGGGTCTATAGGCAGGGATGGTTTGGATGGCTAAATTGGTTCGCGTGTTGACCCATGCTCATTCAGGGGTAAGCATTAACCTCTGGAGCACACTTGGGTTGGCTTCGAATCTTATCCAGCATACGGACAGACAACTGGCTAGGAGGTTCTCAGGACATAATGTATACTCTATCCATCTGCTCGAGCTTATCAACGCGCGTCAACGGACGCGTCGACGTCGACGTTGTCGATTTGATCCACATGTCAGCAGCTGGAGCTGTTAGTGGCCCCGGTACTGTTCCGAGCTTCGTCTTTCATCCGTCTTACATGCAGCCAACCTTACCACGCTTACCTACTATGGTCCTTTCTTCGTCGAATAAGCAGTGCAAAAATGCATGCGGGGCTATCAAGAATGAAGGTTCTTAGAAATATAAGATGCGGTCCAGCATCTGGTGTTGTTGACAAGTTTGAGATGAAGACACCCCGGATGTCACGAAACCCTGAGAAACATGGCCACCGAAGTGTTCAGCGACCACTTGCCTGCACTATCGACGCCCAGCACTAGCAAAGATGACAGCCCTCAGTTCCTAATTCCGTCTACCCAGCCGGGCCAGCCAACACACACCTTCGAAGTCGACAACATCCCGAGTGCCGGCCCCCTTTCGGGCGGCACCACAGCAGAGGACGAGACACAGTACCCCACTGGCATCCGGTTCTGGCTCATCATCCTTTGCAATGCGCTAGTCCTCGTCTTTATAGGTCTGGACAGCTCGATCGTCTCGACCGCCGTGCCCTCCATCACGGACGAGTTCCACACCGTCTCCGATGTGGGCTGGTACTCAAGCGCGTTCCGTCTCTGCGCCTGCAGCTTCGCCTTCATGTTCGGCAAGCTGTACAAGCTGTTTCCCCTGCGCCCCATCTTCCTGACCAGCGTCGCGGTCTTCATGGGCGGGTCACTGCTCAGTGCTACTGCCCCGTCCTCCCTCGTATTTGTGATCAGTCGTGCCGTTTGTGGACTTGGTACAGCCGGTGTCATCCAGGGATGTTTCTACATGCTTGTTCATGTTGTGCCGTTGAGGAAACGGCCGCTCGTCACCGGAGGCCTGGGAGCCATCGAGGGCGTCGCGAGCGTTGCTGCACCGTCACTTGGTGGAGTCATCATTGAGGGCTTGTCATGGCGGTGGTGTTTCTGGATTAATCTCCCCACCGGCGCCCTGAGCTTCATCATCATCGCCTTCGCGCTCAAGCTGGACCAGAAAGACCTGTCGCCTCTGCCCTGGAAGCAGAAGATTATCGAGCTTGACCTCATCGGTAATGCTCTCTTCGTCCCCTCCCTGACCAGTCTCTTTCTCGCACTCAGCTGGGCGGGAACGACCTCGGGACGTACGCCTGGACAAGCGGGATAGTCATCGGGCTCCTCGTCGCCTTCGCGGTCCTTTTATCTCTCTTCGTATACGACCAGTACCGGCGTGGTGACACGGCTACCCTGCCACCTCGCATCCTGAGCAATCGGTCCGTCATGGCTGGCTTCGTCTTCTCGGCGTGCACGAACTCGGCCATGGCCGTTTTCGAATATTACCTCCCGACGTATTTCCAGACCATACGCTCCTACACTGCGGCCGAGTCCGGGTACATGATGCTCCCCCTGCTCGTAGGCTTCCTCATCGGCATCATGGTACAGGGTGCCGGGGTGAGTGCCGTGGGCTATTACGTCCCCTTTATGCTGTGTGCTAGCACAGCGATGCCCATCTTCGCCGGCCTCATAACAACCTTCACGTTGAGCACATCTATCGCAAAGATAGTTGCTTACACGCTATCGATGGGCATGGCCGGGGGCATCGGCTTCCAGGCACCCCAGAGCGCGGTACAGACCGTCCTTCCCGAGAAGGACGCCTCGATGGGCCTGGCCGTCATCATCTTTGCGCAGAACTTTGGTCCCGCCGTGTTCATTGCCATCGCCCAGACCATCTTCCTGAACCGACTGAGCGACAACCTCAAGGTTTTGGTCCCGGGGCTGAGCCCTGGTGCGTTGAACGATATCGGCCTGACGGACCTGAAGTTGCTGGTCGGGGAGGACAAGTTGGAGAGGGCACTTGGGATCTTCGATAAGAGCTTGACGCAGACTTGGTATCTGGCTGTGGGCTTGACGTGTGCGACCATGGTTGGGAGTCTGGCGATGGAGTGGAGGAGTGTGAAGGAAAAGAAGAAAGACTGAAGATCCATACTTTTGACATATATGTCTGGGCTAGTCGCAATTTGTAGTTCATGTATCCACGATACGGTGTATCGGCATCTCTCTAAGTAACGATAAAGCAAATTCTAGTTGTCTATGGTAACTGTCTATGTGTGTCTATAAATGTCTATATGCAAATCGGCCGTCTATGCTTCATGGACCAATTCGAGGGTTCTGAGGTGTCCCAAAACGGCAATGAGCCCATGACAACCCTTGGGAAGTCGTCTATCCGAACCCAAACTCCATAATTGCAATCTCTATAACTTTTCCCTCACCATCACAAATAGCCCCTCGGCCTTAGTCAACATCGTGCCGTTCCCATCTTCTATCCACACGCTCCCATAGGCTTTCCTGCCTTCCACCTTGCCAAGTCTCGCAGTCACCAAATAAGTGCCGGGGACCGTAACAGGCTTTGAGAAAGTTGTGTTCAGGTACGCCGTCATCAACTGCGTATTTCCCTTGATCGCGCCCCGTTTCCAGTTCACCTGGACAAGTATCGATAGCACCTCATCGAGTAAAGTCATAACGATGCCGCCGTGGCACACCCCGGCGAACCCGGAGACCAAGGGGCCCAGCGTAATCAGGGTCTTGACCTCGGGTACCGAGGACTGTGGTTCCGTCGATGTGGCGTCCGGGTCAGGGTAGAAGATCAGCATGGAGGGGATGGTGTACGGCGTGTTGAGCGTTACGCCATAGAGGCCATCTCCCAGGTTCGGTCCGGGTTTGCGGTTCGAAGGGCGCCTGGCGATGAGGTTGGGTGCGGCGAGGTGCCTGGCGCACCAGGGTATCGACTTGAAATGTTCAATGTCGTTTATAGAGGCGGCCGGAGAGAATAAGGAATCCATGGTCCGCTTGTTTATGTCTAGACGGGTTTAAAGAAAGGCAGGGACAGGTTTGATTGCATGTGTACACAGTAAGCTTAAGGCTCATAATAGGGGTTGACCATGAATCAGTTCTGAGTTTAGAAGAAATGAACCTATGTGTACCGAAAACCGGGAATCAGACCTCGGTAAGTGGAACCTTTACCTTTGTAATGACCCACTCGTGATAATATGTAAAGTCCATTCCCTTTATTCCATGATATATGTCGAAGATTTTGCTGATTTAAGCACCTGGATTTAAGGCTGGCGAAACCCTAGTTACCGACACACGAGCTATGCGTTTTTGCTACAACACCCAGCCTCGTCCCTTGATACTGGTCGTTTCCCGACCATTATCGGTGGCTTTCTATGATGCAAATACAACCTTGGAAAGCCTTGCCCACCCGACCTCCCCCATAGAGGTGGACGAACACCAGATCTGACGCTGCGCTGAAAATTCTTGTCTCCCAAGGTGCCCTACTAAGTACTCAGGCCGATCCGGAACAGTGTCCATATGAAGGGTCCTCAGGGTTGTAATCGTGTCTAAAGCAAGTAGATACAACGTGGCTCTATGCATCTGTTGATAGTCAAAGCTATAGGGACCCTACATATATATCATATGTAATCGAGGAGTCGCTGTTATGCCACCCGGGTTTCGCGTCACCCTATTTAGGCTTAGCACAAACTATAACTCAAGCCGCAGCTATATAATAAATCTCTCTCCTATATTTAATATCTACTTTCGAAAAGGCTACAGTTTACGCTTTTTACCTTGTTTACTAAGCAGCAGGAAAGGCAGATATGATTGATTATATGTAATACATAAATATATAAATTATAAGAAGGCCTTTAAGTTTATAGCCGGTATATTTATAGCTTATAATTTATAGCCTATAAGTTTATAACCTTTAAGATTAAGCCTTATTTTGCTGGGTTTTTATAATCTAACTTTTGGGCCTTAAGGCTTAGTAACTTAGGTATATTAGTAAAATTGTTTAGTTAAGTAAAGGTTGCCCCTACTATATTTTTCAAATAGCAAACATCCCAGTAATACTGCTAAACATCCTTTGGAACAAGCGGTAGCAGTTTGTATATATGCACTGACAATGCCACCTTGATATTCATTAATGCAACCTCTGTGATGCAAGACAACGATCTAGCCATTGCGCCAAAAGGTAAGGCGGCCTAGGTAGGTCTAGGGCCTTATTTGAGAAGCCTTATCAAGGAAGGCCCTTCACACTAGGTCTCAGGCAGGTTGCATCACTCTGCATGGCCCTCTAACGCTTCTTGTTTCTTGCGCCACTATGTTCTTGTAGCATGTAAACCATTGCCCTTGACTAATCTACACTACGTAGGTACTCAATGACTGGCCGATTCCCCAACTCTCCGCAAGTAGTCGTCGTACCTCAGGTAGACAACTCAAAGTGTCTCAGCCGCGATTGCGCAACTACTTATGTATCCACTCGTTAACCAGACGGCTCTCAAGAAGATGGTTCCAGGAAGGGAAACAAGGGGACTTACTCTTCTGGTTTGGTATATTCGGCAGGATTGTGGCTCACACCATCACGACATCTTGCAAAGAGCGTGGCGGTGGGGACCTTCAAGCTGGTATACACACTGTCGTGACCGGCACCGCTGACCAGCACCATCTCTCACCCAACGCCCCTCGCGGCATTTTGTGCAGAAGCCAAGACGGATTGAGACGGACGACACAGGACCAACGATATTGAGAATCAGAGGCCCTCGGCACCGACAGGTGTGCGCAGCCAGTCCGGACTCCGGAGACGCGCATATAATCGGCTGCCCCTCCAATTGATATGGCGGACAAGTCCGGCGGGGGATGGGCATATAGAGCGTATGTATACGGAGAACAGCAGCGTTGCTAATTACCTTTCTTGGGTCGGTCATTTGCCAGTAAACGGTCCAACAACCAACTCCTTTGGCGGTGGGGGCCTTCCGAATGAGCCCAGGGACGGAGGTAACCCGGCAATGCAATGCCTCAGTCTCCGCCAAACTTCACTGAAACAATCCGGCCGTAGCGACCTTCACATACATTGAACACAAGACACTTCTGCAGGGTGGTCGGCTCACAGCGCAGATTGGAAAGTCCAAGGAGGAACTAGTGCTTGGGTGGAATCCGCTATAACGCATGCAAGAGACCCGTTCCTATGTCGCGAGAAGATCGCATTGAGGCGCTCCTCAGGGCTCTGACCCTAGAGGAGAAATGTTTCCTCGTACTCGGGGCCGAGGCGCGCAGTAAGAACTCCCACAGGCGCAACTTCGAGAACTTCGGCGAGGACCCCTACCTGACCGGCGTCATGGCCGCGGGCTATATCAGGGGGGTCCAGGAGCAGGGGGTCGGCGCGTGCATGAAGCACTACGTCGCCAACGATATGGAGACGTGGCGCTTCAACATGGACCATCAGATCGACGAGCGGACGCTGCGCGAGATATACCTGAAGCCCTTCCGGGCCTTGATGGCTCTTCCAAGGGTGTCATCTCCGCTAAAGTGACCAACACCTGTGCTCATGACGGGGCAGAAGTTGTGCAGGTCTACGTTGCTCCTTCACCCGTTATCGCGGAGAAGGGCCGGGACGCACCTCCGAGGTCACTAGTGGGCTTTTCCAAGAGCTTTGTCCTCAAGGGCAAGTCCGAGCTCGTGAGGATATCCCTTGATGTGTCTGCCGTGAGCTGGTTCGACGTGGAAGGCAGAGGGGGTCCATCCTCCAGTGGGAGGTGGAGAGCTGATACCGGCACTTGCAAGTGTTTCCTTGGCACAAGCTCGAGGGATATCATAGCAGATGCCGAAGTCGTGGTGGAGTGAGATAGATGCACAGATATGCGTGCTGCTTCGGCCTGGCGATCGTCTGCCAGGGGACAGACTAATACATGGAGATAATCCATGTAGCATAGATGGGCCACTGAGGAGTAAACACGGAGTGTATCTATTAAAAGTCTTCCAAATACCAGGACACAAGATGTCGTTATCTCCAAGTCTGCGACGACTTACAGGCGAGCTGGGGCCATCAGCCCAAGCGGACAAGCCCATCATGGTGAATGATCGCCACCGTGGTAGCATCGGAGGCATTACTTTTACCCCATGCCATGTAACCGTACGAGAGGGGGGTGATAAATACCCATATATACCTACTCAAGTAAATAGATAGCCATCACTAGATTACAACTAAGAATAAATGATAGGCTTTCCCTGTCCCCCACTTTACAGCACTCTCAACGCAACGGGGATCCGGGGGCCGCGGGGGGGG
>LKEA01000017.1:265804-310438 GCA_003795315.1 Cytospora schulzeri | reverse complement strand
GATTTTCGGGTCGCCTACATACCGTATTGGCTATGATTAGAATGTAAACTTGAGGGCATCTCTGTCAACCCTGCATATGATGTCGCACCTACAGGCATAAACATAAAGGAAGCCTGTGGTGGCCAGCCATATCAACTCCTGTTGTTGTTAGGTCCCCGGGTCATCTCGTGAGAATCAAGATTCCGCCGTCCTAAGCACTCAAGCGGCCGGCCTTCCAACACTCACCCGCCCAACATGTTCGACAACTTCTCCCAGTCGCTCAAGATGAGCCTCACGACGGCCATGGTCGTCTCCGTCTGCATCGTCGATTCGGTCACCATCGCGTACGACGGGTCCGTCATGGGCTCCGTCAACGTCATGGAGAGCTACCGCGCGTACTTCAGCCTCAGGACGGCGACCGTGGCCGTCAACTCCACCGCCGTGTACCTGGGCGCCATACTGATCGCCCCGGCCGCCGGCTACATCATCGACTGGCGCGGCCGGCGCGAGAGCATCGCGGTGAGCGCCGTCCTGAACATCGTCGGGGCTGTCATCAGCGGGGCCGCACAGAACATCGGCATGTTCATCGCGGGCCGCATAATCATCGGTCTCGGCATGGGCCTCGCGCAGACCGCCGCTGGGACCTATATCTCTGAAACGACTGCCCCGAGGTTCAGGTCTCTGGCGCTGGGCCTTTACTTCACATTCTGGGCGCTGGGCTCGTTCCTGGCTACGGGCATCTGCTATGGTGTAAGTCTTCCTCGCCATTACCTGGCCACGTTGCTCGGAACCAAGATGTCTCACAAATTCCCTGGCTTAGACTCAAAGACTAGACCCTTCGGACTGGGCGTGGAGAATCCCGTCACTCCTTCAGGGCTTCCCACCAATCTGTGTCCTGGTAATGATCCCGTTCCTGCCGGAATCTCCTCGATGGTTTGTGTTCAATGACAGGCTGGAAGAAGCCCTCGTTGTCCTCGCACGGATCAATGGCGCCAGTACCGACGACGCTGGCGTGCAGGTGCAGTATCAAGAGATCATCGACACGATTGAGTACGAGAAGAGCGACGGCAAGGGCCTCGGTTTCCGGGAGATCGTCCGCGACGCGCCAAACCGGAAGCGCCTGTATCTCGCGCTCTCGGTGGCGCCACTGACGATGCTGACCGGCTCAAACGTCGTCACCTACTACTACGGCACCATGCTCAGCCAGGCCGGAATCACCTCGTCCAAGACCCAGATGGAGATCAACCTCGTCCTCAGCGCCTGGCAGTTCCTCATCGCTGTGGCCGGCTCCATGCTCGCGGAGAAGCTGGGCCGGAAGTTCCTCTGCCTTGTCTCTCTCGGCACGTGCACCTTTATGTTCTACGTGGTCGGTATGATGACCGCCCTATACGGAGACAAGTCCAACACGTCGGGGACCTACGGCACCGTCGCGGCTATATTCATTTACCTCGGCACGTACGCCTTTGGCCTCACCCCGCTGACCAACATGTACCCGCCCGAGGTCCTCTCCTACAACATCCGAGCCACTGGCATGGCCATGGTCACGCTTGGGGCCAAGGCCTGCGGCGTCTTCGTCACCATGGTGTTCCCCTACATGTTCGATGCCATCGGCTGGAAGACGTACGTGGTGAACGCGAGCTGGAATGTACTCTTCTTCATCTGGGTGGTCTTCTTCTGGGTCGAGACGAAGCATAAAACCCTGGAGGAGATAGACGAGCTATTCGACGGCGTCAAGCATTCTGACGTTCCGGACCTCGAAAGAACCGACGAGAAGAGGGCGGGCCTGCGAGCCTCGGTCTCTGAGGTGTCCTGAACTCAAGATGGGTCCAGTGGCGGCTTCGTTATAGGATGAGCTTCGCACTAATATTTCATGTCCCATTTAGACTCGGTATGAAGACTAGTGATGTTGTTCTCTATAGTTATACAATCTTGTTCCCGAAGATTGATACCAGGAGCACTGGATGGCTGGTATCGTATAATCCCATGTTTGGCGTCAGTGTTTCGTAATTGTAGCTTTTCATATTACCAGAGACCGAGCTACTCCCGCAGAAGCCTTCACTGATACCTGGACCTCAATTCTGGTTCGACACGAAAGTGATTGATGTATTGTCTTGCATCATGTAGCTCCTATGGTTTCTGGAAACTATCCAAGCTACACGCACTTCAACCCGAGTCTATTCCCGACCTGCACGTTAGTTGAGATTTAGGCCATTCGGAGATACTCCTTGTTCCGTAGAGGCACGCAGCGAGATTGGGTTACGATTGAAACATGTGGTGTCTAATGCAACGGTCCAAGTACTGCTATGTGGTATTTTACGTTGCCGGATGTCAATAGAATCCCATCTGTGTGTATAAGGGTTCTAATGCGAGATTGAGTGCCAAGGATTGTGCTAGGCACACCTTTTCACCAGCCCCTGTCCAAACCCTTCCAAGGGTCCTCAGATACAATACTACAACACGCAAGTTGTCGATTTGAGTTCTTTCTCCGTTTTCCAAATGTGATCGGGGCCGGCTCTTTAGGGTGTCCCCAGGACGACCACAACTGTTCGTAGAAGCATACGGCCACATGTATCAGACGCAACAAGGTTAGGCAGGTTTGAAGGCCGAAGTCTCTTAAATGGATGTGCGCGGGAGATATAACAGGTAGACGAAACATTCAACCATCATTCAATATGGTCGAGGTTCCTTTGTCAGCCGGAAATTCTTTATAGAGATTCCGTCTGTCCTGTAACGCTGTCCCTACTTGGGTTGTATCTCACATCTAAATGCATGACTTCCATGTACCCTAGGGTATTCATCCCTAGGTTATAACATATAGCTTCCTTTCGAAATAAGTAATGAGCTTAAGGACCTAGAAGCATAGACGACAAAGGCAACTGGATCGGATAACGAAATATATCGATGTATATAGCCAGCTCGCCTTAAGTCTTGCAATAAATCAATTAGCATTTAGAAACAGGCATGCTACCTGAAACCTTGGGGGAAATAAGGTAATATCAAATAACCTTCTGTCTAGCGTTTAACTGACAATTACACTAGGATCGTAATTTCCCCTCCTAGGGTCTGTTCCACCATATAACTCCCACCACTCATAGTCGATCCGAGCCTTAGCCCTCGAGTTCAGCCGGGCGGCATCCCACATGACGAAGCCCCAACGACGCAAGGCCTCTGGTATGAAATTGCCAATGAGATTGCTATACTCGCCTTGCCAAAAGAGGACCCAGGCAAGCGGGGGCGAGTCCAGTCTGTCACCATTAAATGGCATTTTCTTCCTGAAGTCTTGGGCCGAATCGCGCTGAGAATACCATCCCCCACGTCTTTCCAACTGTACAAGTTCCTCAACGGTGTCGTCTATCCAGTCGTTGCCGTAACTGCCACGGTGTTCGCCCATACCTGACACAATCGCTGATCGCATCATCATTACCAGCTGCTCGTGATCTTTCATCTCTACGGCATCGGATAGGAGCTGGAGGCCGCATCGGAGTACCGCGTTAAGAGACCGCGGGTTTATATCTGACCAGTCCATTGGTTAATTGTGTGAATCTAATGTGGACACTTTTGACAGTAGAGTTACACGTACATCCGTGCTCGGTTCCGTCATTGTGAATAAGCAACAAGTCTTCGTTGACACTAGTTACGTCCAGGTTATGATATTTCGGGTTACGGGCCTCGTTGAAATCCCAGGCCACCTGCCTGAGGATATCGCGATAGATATCCTCGGCGAACCTATGGACACATAAAATCTCCTCAATCTCCCATGCCAGGAACATTGAGAGAACACGGAGGCGGTCGATATTATCCTCGATTCTCTCCCGAGAGCTGCGTTCCTCTCCCAAAGACCCACATACGTTGCAGAAGATTTGCAATCGATACATAGCACGCTGGATGCGGCACCTTTCCGTGTCGCTGAGGGGCTGCTGTCCAGCTTGGTCGTTGGTCGATGAGGAGGGTAGTGAAGCCAGCGCCCAGGTAGCGTACCGCTCGGTCAGAGATTCTATAACAGAGGTGTGGAAGCGGAGAAGATGGATCATGTCGTCCAAGGATAGATCGACGGTCCAGTCAGTTCCTGTTGTCGTGTACTTCGCCTCCTGCCGCTCCATAAAGGCCCAGAGCAAGGATTCTTCGCGGGCCGTTTGGAAAGAGGCCGTACTGGAGTTATAAGCTCCTAAAGCGTCGACAAGCATCCCGTTCAGAGCCTCTACCAGGACAGATCGCAAGATAGCCATGCGGTTGTCCACATAGACACGATGTAACCCGGGCGAGGCATGAACGAGCGCGCTCAGCGACGGCAGGTTCGGCGCCTTGGACAGGACAAGTCGCTGGAGCTCAACGGGCAACTTCTCCAGGGAGGGATACGATGCTGTTGAGGAGTCGCTCACTCCGCTGCTGGTGTCCTCCGTGCTGAGTGCCTGCAGGGAGGAAGTGATTTGGTCCATGATGATGCTGTTTGCGATGCCGGGAATGTTCTGGGAATGTTGGAAAAGTACAACGCCAGAGGAGAATGAGAGCCTCGAGATGGGGGAGAAAAGTCAGACAATTTGGGGAGTTCTCGGATCACACTGAGGAGGGGGGGGGTATAAAAGCTGGCGGGTGTGGAAGTTAATATTGATAGAAGCGGAGGCGGGGCTGGTTTGTAGTCAAAATACCCTAGGGTTGAAAAGCGGGCGCTACCACTTAGGTACCCGATTACTAATAATGGCCCTGTATATTTGAATTAGCTTTTTGAATTATTTTTGTCTATAAACTTAGCTCTATATATTAGCAGTATTACTTCTGTTTTTGAAGAATTGCCACTGCACGTAGATACTGTGCATTCTCAAGTCGTCCATCTGGTGGAAAGTGGTGTCATACAAGAGCCCCATCGTGGCACAGGTTCCCAAGTCCATGTCGAGGCTGCCTGTATTATAAGATAGACCCGCCGTCTGGAGAGCCTGGACGTACTTCGAGGTGTCTATATCGCGCCACTGCAGTCCACGACATCCTGTACAACCCCAGAAAGAAGTCAAGACGCCATTGATACGTACAGCTGGTTGCATAGGGAGCATCCTACGCCAAGACGCTTCAGGCCGGAGGACGGCATCACGAATCTGCTGGTCGCGTGCCCAGTGCTTGCTTTTCTCTTCGATGATGCCCTTGTAGCAAAAGTGATGGCGGTTCGGAACTGGTCGCAGGTCGAATATGAAAGGGACGAGGGCCTCCACAAGCGGGTTGAACTCGGGCTGCCTGCGCGATGCTTCGGAGGCCGGGATCGGTTGGAAGAACAGCTTTCATTGCAGAGCCGGTGACTGGGCGATGAGGTCTGACCAGTACTTGCTCACGCGCTGTGCGTGCAGGAGATCGCGTTGAGTGAGGTTTAGGAGAACCGCCTCGAATATTTCTGGCGTCTTGGAGACTTCCAGATGTCTAGGACGATGCTGAAGGCCATATTTGTCTGATGGTGGGCAGCTGAAAGCTCTACGTGGATTGGAGGGAGGAACAATGTTGAAGTGTTTTGACATATGGTGCCCCCTTGATATTAGTTGTAGCCTTTCATTAGACAACCACCTGCAAGAGATGGAGTCGAGGTAGGGTGGAGTGATCGGAGTGCTGTGGCATGCTTTGGTTGGCTTTTTTCGGTGAGTCAGCATAACCAACAAGATGCATTGCAGAAGATCACCCGATTTGATGACAGACCAAGCGTGAACTCATCCAAGAGTTTACATCTTTTTTCGAAAGAGAAACAACTGTTATGCGGGAAATATGTAGATACACCAAGAACGCTCTCAGGGGGGACGTGCGGAGAAGATAATAGTAAGACCACTGCCCCCCCCCCCACTGAAACAAAAGAAACAGTAAAAGAAAAAGTCCAATCTTGATGTCAGTATATGGGGCTTCGCATATCTCCCTGATTTAACGGTTCCTTATGTTATCAATATTCTATATCTATCGTGAGAGCGAAAGGATGCTTGGGCGAAAGCTGGTGGAGGACGAGTAAGCATGGCTAATGATTAGTCCGAACAAAGCATCCCCTCGCGGGATCGAGCTACGGATATGTAAATCTATGGCTTTGAATCTAGGCTACCTACAGGAGAATCGACCTTGTATAGTTCCCGATCCCCTTAACGAGACGGTATCGAGGTGTGAAGTGGACAGATATGGGATCAGAGGCTTCGGCCACCTTCTTTGAGCAGCGTCTTCGCCTCCCTCTTCATGTATTGACCACCAGCTTGTGTCACGCCAACATCAACAAACCCATAGGCTTTGTACAGAGCGTTTCCGTCCTTCGAGGCTTCTATCCAAGCGGGTAAAGACAACGCATCTGCAACGTCACAGCCCCACTGCATCAACAAACGCGCCGCCCCCTGTCGGCGATACTCCGAACCCGTGAAGCAGATATGTAAGTCTACATAGATTCAAGTCAGCACTAGGCGAGAAATATTCCAACCCTTTCAGTGAAAACTTACGAACAAACCCGTCGGGGTTGTTCTTCCTCCTCGCCTCATTCATCCCGTCGAGCACCTTCTTGGACGCCTCCCTCGTCTCACCCTCCAGCCAGGCCGGCGGCTGCTCATCCCCGGAGGCGGGTGCACCCGCGTTGGGGTATATTTTCCACAGAGCGGCGGCGGCGACCCTGCCGGTCGAGTTCTCTACGACTTTGAGCCAGACGGCGTGGTGATCCTCACGCAACACGTGGGTGAAGTAGTCGACCAATTTGGGGAGGTTCTCTTCTGTTGGGCAGCCCATCAGTATGTCCCTGGTGGGCTGGGTAAAGCTTTGCCAGCAAAGCTTGGTGATTTCTGGGACATCGGCCTCGGTGGCCCGAGTGAGGGTGAAGCGAGCGCCGTTGGACATTGTTTGTGTGTTCTGGGTTCAGTGTGTGTCAAGGTATTGAGTCAGGGGAATTCGAAGTCCCGAACGTGTCTATTACTAAGTAAGCGAGGCAAGCAGCTGGGTTTTATAGTCGTGGGATGCTGAAGGATCGGAACGGCTTGTCATACATCCTTGAGTAAGTAGGCTACACCTTTTGCTTCCCCGCTATTTGCTTACTTTATTCCGCGGGCATTCGTAGGGCGCTATTATTATCGGTTATTCCAGAATACGATAACAGTGTGACTACAGTGGCTACCCCCTTTTTATCATACGGTCCATCCAACAGATCTGTATGATAAACCATGGTTAATGATAAAAAGGGGCCCCGTGCACGGACTATATTATGCGAGGGTTAGGGTAGTAAACCTTCAGAACCCTAACCCTTGCCTTTTCTTTCGAGTTATAGATGAGGCAGGGGGGAATAGAGGGGGGTACACAGCAGTCCTTAGTAATTCGGCTGGGATGAATTAAGCTTTTACCACCAAAAATATACCCCCTTTTTAGACTATCTGGGAATTCCCTATGATATATGATATATCCCAAATAATAGGGTTTCTACACCAAAAATCGGATATCCAACAGATCTGTATGATAAACTATGGGTTTATGCTAAAAAGGGAGATGATAAAAAGGGGGTAACCACTGTAATAGTAAGCTAGAATCCAACGTTGTCCCGAGAACAGTCGTTATTTACCTCCCTCCCTAATAAATTGCCTCAGGCTTAAAACTAGCCAACCTATACTACTGCCGTCTTTTTAGGTAGGAAGCTGTCTTCCAAGAGGTTATTGCTCCGAGATAAGTCGGAACGATTCATAGATCGTGAGGCCTCGCGATACCTTGCCTTCTTTCGATACGTTGCAAAGATATTTTGGAGAACATTGAAGGGAATGCACGATATTACTTTCCCACGATGAGAGCTAATCCAATCACGCCCCTTAAAGGTTATCCGGAGGAGTACCCTTTGTCCATGCTTTAATAATGTATTGCTCGATAATTGGTAGTCTTCTGTTTGATTCTTATGAAAACCTACATCAGGCGGTAATAGTACTCAATTAACTCAGGTAATTAACAGAAGAAACGTAGCATGTGGTATCCTGGATGTCATGGACGTTTCCATTGTTCTGAGACCATGATACCATCAGATGGGCTGCTATCGTCCGGGCACAGGCTATTCATTGTATAAGTTATTTGGCTATTTTGCCGGTCTAGCTCTCTACTTGATACACCGGTATATGTGTACAAAATTCTCAAGGAAGGCTTCCGTGTTCATATGATTCTGATATCTAATGGGCTCTTGATCGGCCCCGAAGAAGATTATAGTGTATATACAAAAGTCGCTATAGATAAATCCCGTCTATCCCTACATGTATGTATGTAGTTCTCAACCATCCATCAAATGGTATCTCAGTGATTATTTACAAATTACCGCCCTCGCCAAAGGTCCCCCAGCCCAAAGAAATGGGCACTCAGAGCAAGAACATAGCACCAGCAATCGCGGCCAGCGCAATCCCGCTGACACCAACGGTGCTCTTGCTTCCCGAGCTGGACACGACGATGCAGTCAATACCGGAGCATGTGCTCGTCGGCGACGCGGCGCTTCCGGAACCCGTGGTGCTCGCGACACCCGCGGTCGTCCCGTTACCGCCAGGGTAGCTGTAGGTCGCCGAGGCGACGGCCAGGGTCTCGGTCGCGTCGCCGTAGGTCACGGACGTCTCGGCCGCCGCCGTGGGCGTGCCGGTGGCCATCTCCAGGGCCGTCTCGGAGGTCGATGACGAAGATGAGGCCAGCATCGTCGTCTCGCTGACGGCGATGGACTTGGTCACCCTCGTGATGGTCGTGGGCCTGGGGGAGGCAGTGGGAGTGCTGCTGCTCTGGGCCGCCACGGGCACCGAGGTGTATGCCGCTGCCGTCTTGGATGTTGCCGCCTTGGACACGGAGGAGGACTGGGCCGCCAGGGGGACCGGGTGCGAGGGGGATGCGGATGCGACCACGGTGGAGGCGTTGGCGCTCTGGGACGCCTCGGCGGCGGTGACGGGGCAGATGGTTGTCGACAGGGCGACGACAACGGTGGACACATCACCAATGGCACAGCCGGATGCGCCGGGGGCGCATGAGGAGATGGTTGATGTGTGGGTGGCAAAGATTGTGCTGGTCGTCATCTGCGTCAAGGTGGAGGTAGACTCCTCGATCACAGTGGTGGACATGAGGCTGGTAGATGCCACGACCGGCACGGAAGCAGCTGGTGTAGTGGCAACGGCCGACGTCTCGGACGTAGCCGTCGTTTGTACAGAAACGGGCGTGCTGGCAGCGGCCAACACGGAGCTCTCAGAGGCCTCAGAAGCGGTCACCGGGCAGATGGTGGTGTCAACCTCAACGACGACGGTAGTCTCACCCTTCTCGTTGACTCTGGTGGATGTGCCAGTAACGTAGCTTGTTGTGTGGCTGTGGGTTGTCGATGGCACGGCAGCCGGTGTTGTGGCAACAGCAGACGTCTCAGACGTTGCTGTTGTCTGCGCAGGGACAGGCGTGCTCGCTGCGGCCAGAACAGAACTCTCAGAGGCCTCAGAGGCCGTCACGGGGCAAATAGTCGTATCAACCTCAACAACGACAGTAGTCTCACCCTTCTCATTGACCCTGGTGGACGTGCCGGTAACGTAGCTAGTCGTGTGGCTGTGAGTCGAAGTTGCGGCGACTGGCACAGTCAGGTCAACGGTGGCCGAGACACCGAGAGTCGAGGCAAGGACAGATCCTACTCCTGCCAGGAGTCCTGAGGCAGAAGAGGTTGCAGCAGAGACGGCTTCAGAAGTAGCAACGACAGCGGAGGCAGATACAGACGCAGAAGCAGACACAGAAGCGCTGCCGGCTCCCAACTCGTAGAACTGGATTCCCTCGATCTCGAAGTACGTCTCAGCGAAGGCCTCAGGGGTGGAAGAAACGTAGTCAACACAGCTATCTCCCATGGCAGAGCAAGTGTTCGCCCAGAGAACCGAGTTGCCGGCCGTGTCACCACAGAAGTCAATGTTGAAGACAAGCTGCTGGTCGGAGAAGGCGCTGGCTAGATCACAGTTGGTCTCCTCGACGAACAATTGCGGCATGCCCCACGAGGCGGAATTGGCATCAGGGTCGGGTGTTCCTGCGGTGATATCGGCCGGCACCTTGCTGGGCAACCAGTTCCAGATCTTGATGTGCTCGTCGGCCCACTGCATTGCGAAGGTGGCACCGGTCTCTGAGCTCCAGACTCCAGCGGTATCTGAGACACCACAGCCGGTTCCCACGTACTGGTTGATAGAGATATCGACCTTTTGGTCATCGCAGTCCTGAGTTGTGACCTCGGCAGAAACACCTTCGGTGGTCAGGAGACATTGGCCGGCAATAGTCGTGTTCGTGTGCAAAGCCATCACGTTGCTGCCCAGGTCGTTCCATCCCTCGTAGTAATCGATCTCGCCGGAGCTCAACCAAGGAGAGCCATAAGACCAGAAGGCGGGCCAAGAGCCGCACGACTGGACAGGCATATGGGAGAACTTGGCGATCATCAGACCTTGGTTGTACTTGGCCTTGCTCATTATCCGAACGGAGTCACGGCCGCTACCTTTTGACGAGTAGGTCTGGTTGGAATCGGGGCCGATGAAGATCTTGCCATCCGCGGAAGAGATGAGACCGAGGCTCTCGGCATCGGCCTGGGCCCGGTAGTTGACGAAGCCATGTGTTGGGTCAAATCCGTCGGTCTCGCTGACGTAGAAATCGAATTTCTCAAAGAAGTTGTCTGCCGTGTATTCATCTGTAAGAGTGTAGGAGTTTGCCGCAACCTTTCCAGCAGATGCGATGGCAAAAGCTGCCCCGAGCTTTTTGAATGAAGATGGAGACATGATGATAGCGACCTAGAAAATAATAAGGACAAAAAGAATAAATGAAAGAATATAGAAATGGTATGAGAATGAGAGACTGTTGTTGACGAAGATACGTCCTAGAAAAGAGCAAGAAAGAATTGCCCAACTTCACGCTGTGAGCCGGAGAAACAGCAAAAAAAGATGAAGAGATCCCCATCGAACAAGGCCAGAATATGGCTGCCGCCGGGTTTTTAGACGCGCCCTCTGTCTTCAGGGTCGGGTTGTTCAAATCTTGCATGAGTGGATACAGGCTCCATATTCCCAAACTGACGAAATCCGGCACCTCGTTGGCTGCCATCTTCGTAGCGAGGCCACCGGTTGGTCCAGACGTCGTCGTCGTTCCCCACGAGTTGCTCAGGGGTGTGTGCATCAGTGGCTTTGACAGAGAGGATAGGCTAGCTGAAAGGGAGTATGTCCGAGGGGCTGGCATGTCCAGGGGTCTACGAATGCACAATTATTTTGGGAAAGGGAAAAAGGGGCTCCGGTGCCCGTTGAGGATGCTTGATTGGGTCCTGACCTCGCCTTTACATCCGGATGTGCAAGATTTCCCCGGCGATTTGATTGCCAATCATCAAGCCGACAGAGCGAGCAGCACAGCGCGCGCGCGGTCCATAGCCAGATCGACTGCGAGGACGACTCTGGCGGCTGCTAAATCTGAGCCGCAAGCTTGATGTCCAGTCGTCAGTGGACTGATCTGCAACCGCGTGGCAGTCGTGGCGGGCCGCGGGGACGAACTCAGGGGTTCGCTGGTTTGCACGCCACTCTCGCTTCGTTTTCCCTGTCAGATCGTCTGCAGGGAATGCTTGGTCCTTGTCCCCACGCTTCATTTGGGCTATGATCTGCACCGGCGAGAGGCCTGCCATTGTGACCTTTCGCCTTGGTGGATCATGTCCTCAACATCACCTGTACTTCACCAAGACGAAGAGCTCCAAAGAACAACTCTGTTGTTCGGTTCAAAGCAACTGAACATCAGCAAATTCATGTTACGGACCAATTCTACATCTCGACAAGAAGCAAAGAGGTCACAGCAGTCTTTGCCGCAGTGTAACTCGTCAGCGGGGCGCCACAGTGGATATGAACAAGGGTGTGAAACCGCCAAGAGGATTCTGGCATCGAACAGGAGAACCCGCTCTAGCCCAATCTCGTTGCAATGACAGCCAACATGGCACTGGCAGCCTGTCCTAGAGAGAAAACATCTTGAGGTGAAACTTGGTAGACATTAGACATCACACTCTGAAAACCAGACTATACCAGGACAGGAATGATGTCACTTGATATGGCTTTCGCGATGCAGCCACACTTGCCTTCGCCACAGCTTGATATATGAATGCTTCCCTCTGGCCAGAGTCGAACCGCATACCAGATAAGTCACTTGCGTTTCTACGGCATCACACCTCGGCAGTTGCCCTTAGAATTTGCTCTGAGTTGTACGTACAGTATACGTCAAGGTATTCCGCTGTTATGAGAATTTTTCTGAGTTACATATATCCTTTCGTTCCTTAAAAGCACTTGCAAATTACCATATCGCAATCAGACAAGATATCACAGATATACCGTATCAGACTTGGCTGAAACCCAACGACTTACTACCTAGGTAGAGGCAGACTTTCATTGGTCAGATCTCGAAGCAGACTTAGGGGCGTCGAGGTAACACCGCAATGGAAAGACCTTAATGTAGACCACCTATATTTGAGTCTATCATGAGTAAATGATGACATATGAATAATACTTCCAACAGCATGAGTGCCCATTTTGGGACATACACCATATTTCAGGTTTGTCCTTGACTTCCCTCCGGCAGGGGGGGGGGGCAAGCCGAGTTCCCTACCCTACCCTAGGGTACCGAGGCCACATGCAACTTTCTTCAAACATTTGACCACCCTTATTTAATTCGCTGTGTTTACGACTGTTTTGTTCCATATGACAGGTAAGGATCTGGACCTCGAAAATGGCAAAAACAAAATACTTTTAGCGGGCATGGCCGAGGCCCTCAAATAGCCACCCACGCAGAATGGGTCGAAGACTAACTTGGTCGAAAACATCGACTTAGACTTGTGACAAATGAGTAGAAGCTCCGTCAGGATCGCCTTGTCAACATGAAAACGTTAGTCCACTACCAGTAGTTTCGCAACTAGGGGTTCATACCTAGCTATACTCCACTGTATCTTCTTGGCGATGATGGTCATCCGTAAAGTCCCTGCTTGACGACGGCGTCCTCCGTTCACTCACTTTTTTTACAGACAGGTCTGTTTTCTTGATTGCCGCTACCATTTCCACTTTCCCATTCCGGGATCAATATTAGTCTCGTTGCAGGAGTGTCAGCTGGCATGAACAAAAGCAACAATACATAAAGTTTTAGTGGACCCGGCACCCGTACCAGGAACGCATGCCCAGGTGTCCTCGCACTCCTCTTCACATTCGGTAAAGAGAGACTAGAGCTTGAGCCGTCGCAGAATTTCTGCATGGCATCCTTGTCTGGCTTACAAAAGAGACCATTTACTTTTCGTCACCCGACGATCATACGATTTCGTAAACTTTATTAGAGACCACGGCGACATCCCCTGCGAATGCTATTCTATAAAACCAGAGCTGTCACCCTCTTTCCCTCCATGAGTTCTGGTGCTTGACTCCCTTACTTTCTCTATCTTTGACTGTCTCCGACATATCACAATCACTTGAGTTGTGTTCCCCTCCCACATTTATCAGGTTCACATATGAGTTCACCTCACTTGTAGCCCGGGGACGATCTCCATGATTATTGTATTAGGGTATATTCGACATATACCACAGTAACCCAAAAGTACATAGAGATCCAGCTCCTCTTCTACTTCCGTCCTTCAAGATACTCCATCCCTCTCCGTCTATGTCTCGAAGGACATATACACCCGGTGTAAAGTTTGGAGTGCGCTCGGCTCGAAATGTGTCTGTCTTGTGTGCTTGAGGAGGGTCCATGTGGTAAAATCGTAGATCGTAGAACGTATCTCCGCAAGTCGATTATGCGTGCCGTGTCTTCCTCGTATAGTGCGCCGTGTTCGATGGCTCATGTGGATCGCTCAAACTCCTTGTTTCTCAGCAAGAGCTGTGACCTGCCATCATGTTAACACCATGCCCAGAACATGATCGCCTCTCGTCAAGCAATAGCAATCAAGCATTTTCATTTTAATATGCGGGTAGCTTGGATTCTACCTTTTTACCAAACCTCTTCAGGCACTGCTCCACCCCCTCTGCGTCCTCAATGCAGTGCCAGTGACCCACGCCGAACAAAACCTCGAGCTCCGTCTTGGAGGGTGCACCCCAACTGCAAGCACCAAAGTTAGCAAGAAGCATTCTTGATATTCATAAGATGGAACGGATATCAGAACTTACCTGTCTCCTATCAAAGCCAGGTCCTCCAGTTGAGCGACCTGGTCCTCCTGTCCCGCCACACACAGTAGAGGAACTTTGATCTGTTTGTATTCTGGCACCGGGGCATCGGCGATAGCTTGTGCCAAAGATATGTAGGCCTCAGTGTTGGACGACTGGATGAGTGACCGCACAAAGGCCTCGGCTGTCCTGGTGGCCTTGGACCCTGTTGCCCGCGTTGGGATGTCGACTGTGTTCACAATACCTTCCAGACCGTCTGTGGGACGCAAGAGGCCAGTCAGCGCTGTACTCATGATGTAAATCCGGGAGTGATCTGAAAAATTACCCTTCTTTACAACTGCCACTCGGTGTTCGAATGCCTCCTTCGTCTCAGGGCCAGGGCAAATTGGGCCAACGCTCACGACACCTGCGACCTGGTGCTTCACTGCGATCTCACAGCAGACAATTCCGGCCATCGATGATCCCACGATGATCGTCCGGTCCAGTGACTTGCCCAATTCCAGGAGAATGGCAACGCAGTCGTCCGCGATCTCGTGCAAGTCGTGTGGTTTGCCGTGGTATGGCGATTGTCCAAACCCTGAAATCCATACATGTTAGTAATCAAACATATGACTGCTAGTGGTACGCCGGGCATATGTCTCTTGAGCATACCAGGAACATCAATCGCGAGGCATGAGAATCCAGCCGCAACAAGGCCAGGAATGCATGGCGCCCAGAATGAATGTGAACTTCCAAGACCGTGGATGAAGTAGAAGGTTAACCCAGCCCTACTTGCTGGCGTCCAGCTGTAGAAGATGGTCTTGCCGTTGATCTCTGTGAAAGGCATCGTGACTCGTTGTTTGTGGTTATGATGGGATTGTGTTGTGGAGGAAAGGCAATGCGAGCATTAGAGTGACTTTCGGCGCAGATAAGTCACAATGGGAGGGTCCTTGGGAAAACTGACTACCAAGATCCAGACTCTGGGGTTACGGGCCGAGGCACTATGTGGCTTTTTGTACATTAATTGATACAATTTAGAGTTCATCGCGACCCACTATTGCGCTCGGGGACCTCCTGGACAAGGACCAGGCACCTTTCAGAAACTCATCCTTGATGTTTCGTAGTGTAATACCGGTACGTTGGGCCTCGATTGCACATCCTATGCATGAATTATACTTTGTGCTAATCCACTATCTTCTGAGGATGAGTATTCACAAGTACCAGATAATTCTCGGAGCATTTCAGATCCATCGGATCCGAGCCCCAAACCGCTTCACCTGTTGGTTGGCTTCAATGCACATGGCGATCATACACGTCCACAAGGCTGTCGTGTGGGAGACCCACTTGAGCTACATTATCATACCAATCTCCACAAAGCACGCCCAATGTGACGCTAGGTGATTTCAAGGTTATAACACCGAGCCCTAGGTATCTGCTATTGAGTGGTCCTCCGGATCCCCGGCCTAGTCTTCCTTGCATATGCCTATCAGCAAGTGAGGGGAATCCTAGTAGGCGCAGGTACTGCTTGGCAGACTGGCAGAGAGAGAGGGTTATCAGGTGTCCGGAAGACATATATCTTCATCATATCATTTGAAGCCTTTTTTTGGATGGGGCCACAAAATGTGAATACTTTCAAATATTCTGATTGTCAATGGGAAGAGACTTCATCCTTAATATTCTACTGTTTCTAGACTTTCAATGATCTCGATCTCAAGGGATAATCTAGGGATAGTATTGATGGGCTCCTCCCCGCATACGTCACATTGAAGAGGTTATTTGCAAACCAGTAATATTATATGTAAAGACTAATTTCACGTGAGAATAATTCCTGGTTTCGACTTTGGTTGCGACTTTATAATGTTATCCTCAATCTGCTTTTAATCCTACGATACATT
Organism: Cytospora schulzeri; assembly: GCA_003795315.1. Taxonomy (NCBI): domain Eukaryota; kingdom Fungi; phylum Ascomycota; class Sordariomycetes; order Diaporthales; family Cytosporaceae; genus Cytospora; species Cytospora schulzeri. The sequence goes on along the minus strand of LKEA01000017.1, from coordinate 294,486 downwards.
ACATTTCTTTCCAAATGCTGCAGTCTTGCAAGTGGCATTGCTTGGTACGTGTTTTCCAATAAGAGTCTGGGGTTGCTGATTTCCACGCAGGTACTTCAAGCTGATCTTCTTCACCCATCCCAGCACGTACCTGCATAGCAGATATAGGGTGAAGGATTGAATCCCTCAACTTCAAGTGGTGCAGAATGGCACCATACTCAGAATAGCAACCTTTAGGTAAGGGGTCCTTCTCGACACTGAGCTCGCGTGATGCGTTAGTTGAAGCGACCTCCTCCCAAGCCTCGATGACGCGCTTCTTCAACGTCGATTTTTCACGCCACGAGCTTCTCCAGGTAAGCTTGCAGGCGCTCGACTCGGCGGTGCCCGTTGATTCGTACCTGATGATGTCGGCATGCCCATTCGCACAGTTCCACAGTTCCATAATTTGGAGTTTGGGCATCTTCATCGCGGCAATGGCGGCCTTGTATAAGAGTTGGTTGAGTAGTGCCGGATCTCGTTGAAGGCTTCCCTGAGATGTCAGGGCAATCGATTCCAGGCTCGGAAACGTACCAAATGGGGGTTCGAAGCAATCCATAGCATCACTGAGAAATGACACGGAAAGATGCTTGATATTGGGAGCTGAATCTGCCAAGCCCTTTAGTACCTGGATCCCTGATCTTCGAGGTTTCCCCACGTGTTTCTGTCCGTGAATGGCGATGTTGAAGTCTTCGAATATATGCAAACTTTCTAGAGGCGACGGCAGCTTGGACCCCAGCACTGTTCCTAGTCCAGACGGGTTCCACGCATCGGTAGGTCCGTATTCCATGTCGTACAAGACTTGGCCTATAGTCCATGGCAATTGCCATCTTTCGTGTCGAATTTGTCGAAGACCCGTAAGGCTCTCAGTGAAAAGTCTGCCAAGGGCTGATGGACAAAGCTCGCGGTAGTACTGTCGGCGTATGAGTAAAGATGTTACCATCTTCACCTTAGGAAGACGCTTTTTCGACTGCCCTCGCCTGATGGGAGTTTTGGAAAAGTCGAAGTCGAGAGGCCGTATGAGTCTGTTCGCCATGAGATTCATTTCCAGCTGTTGTTGGTGGGGGTATGCAAGGGACGAGCCGGTTTTGAACTTGTGAAAATCATCCTTGAGCCGGTTGTTGTTGCTGGTCATGTTATTATGGCATCGCATGATATATTCTTTCTGTACTCTGCTGTCCGCAAGGTAGGGGTAGTCGTCTTGCAGCCCTATTTCGTCCTGAAAGATATGCTGCGAGTCACTCGGGGAATGGGCACTGAGCTCCAGTGTTAGTTCTTGACCATGGCCACTGTCGCAATTCTCCCAAGTCGATAGAATATCCAGCAGTCTCCAGACGGCGCTTGTGAATATTACATTGTTCCTATAGATATGAGTCAGTATATATCAGCTGGTTGACTGTGAAAATACATACGTAACAGATTCAGTCAAGTCTTCCGGTGCCCTGCATATCTTGCAGTCATACTCCTGGAGCTCTATACGTAGCCAGATGTGCTTGATTCGCGGCATGCGACTCCCAGCAGGAGGGGGAGCTTTGCAGGCAAAGTTCTGCCTCGGTCTTGATCCGACGTGGTGTCCCCTTGTGACCGGGCCTTTACGTTGCCGACGCTTTATGATCCCTTTAAAAGAATCAAGGGCCATTGGGTGTAGAACAAGCTTGCCGAAACTCCTGTTCTCGAAAAACTCTTGCCACTCCAAGGAAACAGCAGCATAAGCCGCGCGATTCTTTCTGTCTTCTGGCGAATCACGGTCATGCTTATCTGCCAACTCTTCCAATATCAAGTCTCGAACAATCAGAGGTAAGTTTGCCCAGTAAATCATGGCTTTGGGTGGGGTTTTAGGGGCACTGGACTGCCGAATGCTGCCCGATGCCATAGCGTTATCGTGCTCCATTTCTTCCATGTTGTGTGTTCTTTCGATTGCTTTGAGTTGTCCCTTAGATGGAGAAGGTTGGTGGCGTCGGGAAGTTGCTTGGACCCAGGCTAGTTGGTGAGTGGTATGCTTCTTGGTCATCTTCAACGGAAAGATGTTCTTCCTTCCTGGAGACGAGAGAAATCCGCGAGTGGAGAGAAGGTGGTGGGAAATCTGCAATATGTCTAAAGGATCGATTCCTTGCAGCCTGGTATTTATATGCATCTTTGGGGACTATGAATCATTAAGAACGTCACGGGTTACATATTTAGGTTTCCTAGGCTGGCTACTATTGGTCTGTGTTGAAATCGAAAGAAGTTACCTACTTACACAAGTATATGCTCGAACTATAGAGTTCAATAGTTTGAACTTTACTAGTGCTGCATTTCCAGAGACCCTCGGGGATGAATAAAATCATAGAAATATCATCTGTTATTTTTACATAGGCCTCCTCTCCTCTTTTCTTCTTTTGTTTGTTTCGCATCTATTCTAACAATTATCGATGATCGACAGTATTTGATACATAAGCATACATATGTCCTCACAAGGGCGAGTTATGCAATCACATGTGCTGGCACAGACTTTCTCCCCAGGATCATCTGTGCACAACCCATCTACGAGCTTCTCAAGTGCTGACCAATGTTTGGAGATGGCTATCAAACAATACCGAGGGCACTACATCCAGCCTTAGATCTAAGCTAAAGAAGATCACCACCCAATCTGCCAAGCATGGCAAGAAGTCCCAAGTCACGAGAATTTAGAGAGCGGCAAGATTACAAACATCACCAAGACGACGGATAAAAAGACTTCCAAAATCACCGAGGTGCACACTGAGAGCCCGCCGAGATTGTTGATAAATTATATTAGCCTCGCTCAGGACGTTCACACTCCAAAATGCCGTCGCCCCTTGCCCCTAGTCACCTTCCTCCTAACTCTGCTTCTTCTGTTGGTCATATTGCTGCCGGAGACTGTCGTGGAACTGCTTCCAATCTGGCTTCCTCATAGTATAATAGAACCTCCGCTGGCAAGCCATTGGCGACTTTCCAGGAACATGTTCCTAAATATGTATCAGAGGGTTGAGCAGGACTTTGATAGTCGGTAAAGCTAAGTATTCCCAAAGAGATACATACCGCAATTTCTGGGAACGAAGCTCCCTGGACGTGTAGGTTCATGAGGAGCTCCGTCTCCTCTTTCGTCCAAGGCACTCGGTTACTCTGTTCGTTGGCGCTAGGGGCTCGAGGAGTTACCACTCGAGAGGCCTCGTGAGAGCTACCGTCGACGATATTGTAGAGGGGCAGAGTATCGGCCTCTTCCTGGCTTAGGAAGTGGCCTCTTACTAGCAGCTGGACTCGGACCTCGTCGAGACAACCATATCTATCATAGGCCTCGCGGGCCACTGGCGAGAGATTCTGCATGGCAGAATTGGCTTGGCTGCTAAAAGCCAGTGCCATCAGCATTCTCTGGTACTAATCATGGCAGGAGTTGCTAGGCCCACCTTTCCATGGTGAACTTGTCTGGGTCTTCCAAAGTTATTGAGAAAATGCTGGTGTTATGGTTGGCTTTCTTGAGTGCTGGTTTGGTGGTGCAGAGAATGTCCTGAACGGAACTCGTAGAAAACAGAACGCTCAAGCGGGTTTATATACGAAAAGAGTGGGAGAAGGTGATATGCAGTGCTGTTGAATGAAAGGACAATAAGAGCAGCCTAGCATTCACAGACAGGGAATTTCTTCAGGCTTTATAAGTCATTTTACAGTGAACATAAGATAATCATGGGACGACGTGATATCCTCGAAGGCTTTATATTTTAGGGCTGTACACCTACAATCACAAGTGTAGCAACATTTGAGGCTGTAAAACATGTATATGCTTGACAATTGAAACCAGACACCTGGAGGATAATTACAACACTACACAATCACACAACCTTTGGTAGCGAAGCAATCTCAGTTTGGTCTTGATAGTTTTGTGGTTGGACAACTGTGAAGAGTGACAATACAGACAATCACTGCAGTTAATTACTGTGTAGCATTCAATTGAAGTATACGCTCTGTCTGCTGTCCTGCAAATGTAACGACCACCCTGGGCAGGGGTAGAGGGAGGTGAAGTAACCTTGATCAGCTAGAAAAAAACGAAAACCAAAACACTTGATGGCCTTAGGCTGAGTTCATACGTACGAGCTCCAGCAGTTCACCCAGATATGCCAAAATATGTACTGTATTGTTCTGGAATGGTCTGGCCTGGTGAAGCTCTGAGCCTGTTCTCGGGTAACTACTTAGCAGGCAGAACTCAAGTAATACACGCTTGTCAACACCCATATGATACTGCATTCGTTGTGTGTGGAAAAAAGTCCAACGGAATTCTTGCTGATAGTCCGGTACATTCAATTGTGCTTTTCAGACCTGTCTGCTTACCTTTAGATATCTTTTGCACTGCTTTGTGGTTTTCCTGTGACATAAAGCAGACCAAAGAGCGACCTACCTACATACTTAGGTAGGCACTGTTCTCAAGAATTTTACCCCGACCCTTGTTATGCTATTGCCTTCTCGAAACAAGCATCCAGAACTTGGGACAAATCACCTTACAATAATGCTATACGACCGATATAAGAGCATTGGTTTTTTAGCAAAACGTCCATGTTACAAACGGCGGACCTTCCGTGGGAACATTGGAAGCCCTGACTCAACTCCTTGGGTCAGAGAGGCCTTTAGATGACGGGATCGTTCTCATTTTCACTGCTGAGGTCTTGCTCCACCTCGTGACAAGCCAGGTGTCCAGCAACTATTTATTACGACTGGTGTGAAGTTCTGTCCCCGTGGCAGTGACGTGACGGGATGGCATTATGGTGAAGGGTGGAGCCAGCGGGGCGGTGCCGGAGCACTTGTTGTGGTGTAGGTGTTGCCGCCGATAAGACCTGGACATATTGGGACCTGACATACCTACCCTAGGTTAAGGCTTGATAACTTCCTGTTTCAACTGTTAACCAGGAGCAGCGCCCCTGCACAAACCACTATGGAGTCAATGAATCCTTCAAAGGATGACAGAATCGCCATTGTTGGCGCCAGTGTACTCGGCATCAGCACAGCTCTCCACCTCGCCGCCCGGGGCTACAAGAACATCGCCATTTTCGATAAGAGGTCACAGTCCGACCTCACAGCAGCCCCTTCCAACCAGGCATCTCCCTACGCTGCAGTCCGCTGCAGCCCTGTTGATCAGCCTGAATACCGCAACCTCTCACTCGAAGCCATCACCGGCTGGAAAGCCTGGAACGACGAGCTCTGGAGAGGCAAGACGGTTCCTCCGGGGATGAGTCCTGAGCACCGGGTGTTTGTCAACAATGGCTTCTTTTCCCTTTTCGACGGTGATGCCATCCCGGAGGCAGAGCTTTCGAGGGTAAGAGATATGGAGCAGAAGGGGATGGGCCTAGCGCTCTTGCTGTCGACTGATCTGGACCACGTTGACTCGGCGAACTCTCGGATGTTCAACATCGATCCTGTAAGGAGGGAGGAGAGGAATGAAGCCAATGTCGGCGTAATGGATACCCTTGGTGGCACATTGATCATTGAGAAGGCCTGTCGATTTGTGCTTCACAAGGCTCAGACGCAGGGCGTAAAGTTCGTTTTGGATCCTGAGAAAGGTGCTGTTGAGGACATTGTATATCAGGAACCAGGGAAAGATGGCCTGAAGGATGTCAAAGGTGTGAGGACGAGGGACGGCAAGACGCATCATGTCGACTTCGTTGTGTGGGCCTGCGAGCCTGGGAACTCCATACCCTCTTTCTCAGACACAACGATTACGAAACCGTTGGTTTTCACCGCGGCGGCGAGGGTTTCGGAAGGAGGTGACCTTTGGGATCACCTTGCCCCAGACAATTTCCCAAGCTGGGAGCACAAACTGCCCCAGCATCAAGGAGCGGTCATATTTGGGTTTCCGAGGGATGATGACGGCCAGATGATTGTGGTAATCCGGGCAACGGCCGAGTCCAATGTTGTCAAGAATGGAGGGAAAGATGTGGCGTTGGACTGCATCAAGAACTTTCTTGCGAAGTTTCTGCCGGAGCTCAAAGAAGAGGGAGCCAACATTGAGGAGCTGTCTACCAATTCGCCTGGGAAGGTCTATGCAGAGTATCGAATCATCGATAGAGTGCCTGGGGTGAGGAATTTGATACTTGCTGCGGATGGACGACACGCCGGGGAAGAGGTCATGTTTCTACCAAGTATCGGCAGTCCTGTTGTCGATATCATGGAAGGGGGAAAGCCCGCCGTCACGGCCTGGCAGTGGAAATCGAAGTCGACCAGTGAGCCTACCATAAATGAAGGGGACAAGAGGTTACGCAAAGCCAAGCTATGAATTAGGAGGATTAATATTCGCAGCAAAGAAATCAAATAGGATAGAAATACATCTAGGTCGTTAGACTACAGCTTTTTCAAGTGATACTAAAACTGCTTAACTGCTCCTTCAATGTTCTGTAAGTGTCCGTTCTCAATGATGATGTGGTCTCAAGGAACTGGAGAGATTTTTTATGTGCAACCACATGACTGCTCGATGCTGATTGCTCAGCTCAAGATTTGATAGTCTACACTTCTATAGGTCTTTTTGTACAATATCATCGCTCTATCTGAACGCCGTTACCATGCTGTTCTCCGTCCGTATCAATGTTCAATGCATCCACAATCCATAGCTTTACTGGGTAATAGTCCGTACAGTGGCGTCCAGCGCCTTCGCAAAGTACTCCACGTTGCCCTCGTTCAGTCCAGCGATCGAGATCCGCGATGAGCTCGCCATGTAGACATGGTACTCCTCTGTAGGAAATTTGTCAGCCATTTCAGTTCCCTTACAACCAATCAAGTAAGGCATATATATAATGCCAGGTTCGAGTCGACTTACTCTCAAGGTGCTTCACCTGCGCCGGGGTCAAGCCCAGGAAGCCGAACATGCCCGACTGCTTGACGATGTGGCTCCAGTCGCCCGGCGTGCCCAGCCTGGTCAGCTCCTCAAACAGCTTCATGCGCATGGACATGATCCGCCCGCTCATGGTGACCAGGTCCTCAGCCCACTGCTTCCTGATCTCGGGGGTGTTGAGCACGGCCTCGGCGATGCGGGCGCCGTACAGGGGCGGCGTGCTGATGGTGGCGCGCTGTGAGCTGTCGAGGATGCTCTCGACGGTGACGGCGGCCTCGCTGGTGGCCGTGACGAAGGTGACGGTGCCGACACGCTCGCCGTACAGGCCCATGTTCTTGGAGAAGGAGGTGCAGATGGCGAGCTCGAGGCCGAGGTCCTCGACGAAGTGGCGGATGGCCCAGGCGTCCTCGTCCACGCTGCCGGCGTTGAAGCCCAGGTAGGCCGCGTCGAAGATGGGGAAGATGCCCTGGGACTGGAACACGCCGCCGATCTCCTGCCACTGCTCCCGGGACGGGTCGCAGCCCGTGGGGTTGTGCGCGCACGAGTGCAGGACGACGGCCGAGTGGGGCTCCACGGCGCGGATGGCGCCGATGTAGGCGTCGTAGTCCAGGGAGCAGGTCTTGGGGTCGTAGTAGGGGAGCCATTTCACGTTGAAGCCCATGGTCTCGAAGAGGAGGGCGTGGTTGGGCCACGTGGGGTCGGTGAGGTAGACGTTCTTGATACCTGTTTTAGCCTTCTTGAGGGCCATGCCGGCGAGAAGGAGGGCGCCCGTGCCAGAGAGGGACTGCACGCCAGCTAGCTTTGAGTGTGTTAGCAATTGTATATTTAATGGCTTGGAGGAATTGGGGACTCACTCTGCCCTCAGCCAATGCCTTGGTGTCGTGCAGCAACATGTTGTAAACGGCGTCGCGGAAGGCTCTCATGCCCATCATTGGGAGGTACTCATGGTCTCCGCCGGCGATTTTCTTCTCGGCCATCAGGACCGATGGCAGGAACCATGGCTTGCCCTGCTCATCTCTGTATGCTCCTGCAGACACGTTCACCTTGTCAGCGAAGGTATCAAGGCCATATCGCCGGAGGACATCGAAGATGGCATCTGGCTGGAGGAATTCAGCGGCCTCGAAGAGGGAGTTGTGACCGACGGAACCCATTTCTAAATAATGATAATGAATGTGTCAAAGTATGCGTAGGTGAGAGGATGCTGTATAAGTGAAATTGGTCAAGGGTATAAGGTATAAGTGAAACTTGGTGACGATTTGGTCTGGTCTTTTGGTCTTTTGGGTGTTCTTTGATGGATCGGGGACTCCGAAGTGTATTTTTAATATGGAAAAATCCGCCGGATACCAACGGCAAAATATTTCGTCTCGGAGAGAGGTGGATCCAACTAGGAAGAACAAGGGGGGCGATACCGAGCCGTCATGCGATATTATCGTGACTTGACCGCCGAGCTCGGCCCCGGATCGAGGAATTTAATTGTGGAATCCTCCATCCGAAGTGCCGAAGAGACCGTCCCGATCCAATGGCCCGGGTCGATTGATTGTTCAACTCGAAGATATGAGATATGCCATGATCAGAGTTATTAAACTTAGAGATGATTTTTACTCATAAATTGCATGCGGAAGCGAGTAATGAATTACTTACTTAGTAAGTAAGTAGAAACTCAAGTGGGTACTCAAGTAGGTATGTACGGGTTAGGGTTGGGATCTCTCATATCCCTCATATCTTTCCCCAAGTTCCTATCATGATGTGGATCTGACATCGAAACTTACTCTCTTCCTCAAGGTGCTGTGCCAATGTTCCAGTCAGCAACGGTATCAAAGTAGTGTAAACTTTCCCGTGACCCACTTGTTCCCGGCCCGAGCAACAGACCCACGGCGGCGGCGTTGGTGGTGCGGAAACCTTTCCGCCAAAGCCGAACATACCATCCAAGCAACCAAGCTCGATCTAGAGAGACTGAGTCCTCAAAAACACTCCCAAGGTTCCTTATCGCGTCCCAACTACTTCCTTAGCCTTAAGCGGGTAGTCATCACTCCAGCCAAACAGGATCCAACCCCTCCAGAAACTCCAGCCCGACGTTCACAAAGCTCTTCCACAGATCCACCTCCCTCAACCACGGCTTCGTCTGCATCGCAAAAGTGACAATTGTGCTCAGCCTGAACAGCTCCACCTCGTCCTCCGCCATGACCATGATCGCGTCCCCACGGAACACCACGTTCTTTCGGAGATCAACACCCCCAAGCCGTGCCGCCCTGTCAAAGACCAGGTTGAGCCTCTTCAGCGTCCCCAGGTGCGCGCTCCACTCGCTCTCGTCAAAGTCCTTGGGTATGAACTTCCACTCCCACGCCCGGCCGACAGGGTCCATGAAGGTGAAGTTGGGCCGGTTCCACCACCCGATCATGAGCGGGTAGAAGTGCGGGGCCGACCAGAGGCGCAGCAGCGCGAAGCGTGGTGCGCGGGGTCTACCCTGGGCGAACTCGCGGGCCCGCGACCGCAGGTCCGGCCAGTCCTTCACGGCGGTGTATTCCGGTGGGTACTGTAGGCCGTCCGGCCGGTCGAACCGGAGAAACATGTCCAGCTTGCCTGGCCGGTGCTCTTCCTCCGCGGCGAAGGTCACGCCGGGGCAGACAGAGGGGTGAGGCTCGGTATCTGAGGGGGTGATTATCCCGGCTCGGTAGACTGTGAGGCTCAGTGTTAGTAGAGTGTAATGGGCAGGTAAATTCTGGAGTAAAAGGGAAGTCAGGTGAGGAAAATGCACTTACGCTTGGCAAGGATAGGTCGCACAACCAGATTCCAGTCCCATGGATACCCATCAACCCACGAATCACACTCCTTCAGCTTCTCCAAACCCTCGTAGAAGCTCTCCGGTCTCTCCGCAGGGCTTGAGCGTCCTCTACGGTCCGGGATTTCTTTCGCACGCGCGTCCGGGTCGAACAACTTGGAGCCCTTCAGGTCCGATCCCTGATCAGACTCGAGGAAGGCTCTCACAACCTTGGCATCCTTGAGGCCCGGGAAGAACAAGCCCATCGTCACGAACGCCTGGGTGATGTCCTGTGCGAGATACCGGTGCGGCCAGGCAGAAAGCGGATCCTCGACATATTCATCGTACCAGACTCGCAGGTCGAGCATGTCCAGGATCTCCAGACAGAACCAGGCCCAGTCTGTGCCCTCGCCGCTGGCGAATGAAAAGTTCTGAGCACCGAGGATGATCTTTGTGGACTCGATGTATTTCTCTCGCGCTCCTGGCTCTAGGTCGGCAAGATGGAAAGATTCCTTGCATCCTATATTGACATGTTCGAGTTAGCAGGTTTGGAAATCCACGTCGTGTTGAGTTGCAGGGATCGGCGCACCATAAGATCTATCGCGTTCCATGAGCTCGAGCCATTCCAGTTGCTGTAGATCAGGCCCAGTCATCTCTAACTTTTGTGAGAAGAAATCCAATCTTTCCAGCATCTTATCTCTCTCATCACCGTGTTTCCCGGCCTTACGGTTGATAGCAAAGTACGCCTGTCTCCAGATTGGAGGCACAGAGTGTATGAACTGCGAGGCCCCTGGCTCCTGGCCATATGAGAGAAGCATGCTCCTCTGTGCAGCTAGGGCGAGAACATCATCGTCATCCTCGTCCTCTGGGCGTCCAGCGCTTTCCAAAAGCTGCGCGCCTCGGGCAAGCATCGTAGGTGGGATCCGCGAGTTCTCAAACATGACCACAGGGTTCGTAATCTCCTTGTAGAGCCCCTGATCTCGCCCGCCAGCAAACAGGATCTCATCCTCGGCTGCGTCTGTATCGTTGTACATGAGGTAGGGCGGTGTCTCGGACTGGGGCAACTCCCCATCCACTGACTCCTCGATCCGGTCTCCCTTACGAGTGCTGACAGCATGCTTGGAAGCGGGGCCGGAGACCATCTCAAAGATGCTTGTGGCATCTTCCCCAGGTTTTATCTGTCGCACCCGTTTTGTATCTTCATCTTGAGTTAGATGCTCGAGTATGTGCCGCTGGTGCAGGTAACCATCGCGGGGCTTCCTAATTCTTCGAGCTCGGCGCAGATTCTGCCAAATGTTAGCAAAGATGGCCTTAGAAGGGGTTAAAGAGAGTAACGTACATCAACTAGGCGATGGAAGAGCTCCATGGGACTTTCTCCAGGAGCAAAGTCCCAGATGAAGATGTCGTAGTAAGAATCAAAGCTGAACCGCCAATCACGCACGCAGTCGAGGTACTCAAAGAACTCCCTACCGACTTCCTGTACCACTTCCCACTCATTCTTAGACGCGCGTCCCAGCCCGGATTTTACACGGTGTAACCACCGCTCGTCTTGAAGGGGCGCTCGCACGATCTGGCCGGTCTTGCCATCTCGCACCAGGATCTGTATGCTCCCACTCTGCATTATGCAATAGTCGATGAATCGGTTCGTCACAGGGTCACCACGTTTCATGTGGGCACAGATTATGTTGCGGCACTCTTCGATATGATGCTGTCGTCGGTGTCTACCCTTGGACCCAATCTGGTTATACTGCGTCCTCTGGCTACCTTCGAACTGGATGTGGTAAGGTATGAAGCCCTTGGCTCAGGTCAGCAGAGTGTCAAGACAATGTTGCAGAATGGAACTCACCATATGGAGCAGTTGCTCATGTAGTGCATTTTGAGACCACGAAGCCCACTTGGCCGAGGGGAAGAACTGCCACAAAACCAGCGTCTGTAGTTCAAAGAACTCATCCCAGTTTCGACACAGAGAGACAGCATCGTTGAATGTGCAGTCTTTTGCCATGATCGAGAACTGGAGCCATCCGTCTCGAGCCATCGCGCTCTCGCTGGCATGGTTCCAGATGGCCTTCCCACAGAGCGTAATCTTCATTCTCTTCCCCTTGGCCTCCATCCCGGAGCCAGAGTTCAACGAGCTGGACTCTGCAGCCGTGATCCCCCTGGCCAGACCGGACATCATTGTGGTGAACAGGTTCATCTCGTCCAAGTCACCGTACATCAGGTTACGCCTCAGGATCTCTGCTGTCGACAGGGATTCGACTTCCTCCTCGGGTGGGGGAGGTTCGGGGTTGTCACCACGGGCGAAATCAGCGCAAGCATCTCTCAGCGCCTGGAGATTCGGTTGCTCAACCTTGAGACAGAGGTCTCTCAGGTCCGAGTCGGCGATTTCAGGATCGCTAAGGAATTCCTCGACGCTCTTGGCACGGAGTGCCGCTGGCAAGAGCGTCGCGTGGGAGAGCAGCGTGCGGCAAAACAGGAGGGTCTTGATCTCGGCAATATCTGCAACAAGGGATTCAATGTCTTCCTCGGGTACCGGTGCAGTGCGGTCTTGGGTCTCAAAGGGATTCTGGACGGTACCGACTAACTGCGGACCGTACAGCCCGCGGTGGTCCTTCTTGATACCTTCTCGTAGGCGGTTTCGAATGTCCTCCTGGCTCTCGATGCGTCCTTTGCCCACCTCCTGCGGCTTCTCAAGGGCACGAGAGGTTTGGGGAGCCCCTACTGTCCTGGCAACCGCAGTGCTGGTGTCATGTCCGCCAGTCGGCTTTTTGGACTTCTTCTTCTTGCCCTTGGATTTCGGCTTTGGCTTCTTGTTCTTGCTCTGGCTCGGAGCCTCCCCGGCCTCCTGCTTCTCCTCATCCTCCTCATCCTCCTGCACGGTGGCCGGTGCCGCCAATACCACTTGCATCTGCTTCGGTTCATCTGCTGGTGCCTCTTGAGTTGCTTGATCTTGCACTGCAGAAGGCTCTTCGGGCTGCTCGATGGCCAGCCACAAAAATTGCCGGATCAGGTCGAGATACTTCTGTCTCTCCTCCTCCATGACATCATCAATCGGATCCCACTCTCCGTCGTCGCCTTCATTTCCATCGGCAGAGTCCATGCGTTCTTTCCAGACCTGCTCAAGATACGCATCTTGCCGTTGCTTCTCCTCCCTTTGTCTCAGGGCTCTTGATCGTGACTGGAGCTCCTTCCAGTGCCTCTGGAACATGGCCGCCTCCAGCTTCACCTTTTTCTGTTCCTTCTCCCTCGTCTGTTCCTCCTCGCTCTGGCTGGACCGAACCCACTTGAACCACTGCTCCCTCTCGTACAGTACTGCCGCAGCCCTCTGCTCGACACGTTCCAGAGCACGCAGGCTGCCCATCCGTCGAGCTTGTAGCCTTTCGAGGTAGACCTTGTGCCCATAATCCATCTCCAGTGAGAAGAAGTGCTTATGGTGCAGCTGCCGTGCCCCGATCACCTTGTCAAGGAGAACATATTGCTTGAACAGGTGGGCCTGGATCTCATGCAGCTCGGACGGGTCCTTGACATTCTTGAAGGATATGTTGGCTATGGGAGTCCCGGCATTGTTGCGCAGAAAAGCGGGCGCCTCCTGGTCGAGGGCGTCGAGCTGGGCATTGCGCCGCTTATAACCTACGTACAGTCCGAAGCATTGTTTGGCGTGGAACCTGCAGAAGAGCTCATTGTAGGCTGTTGCTTGAGATGTGCACCGCTCCGAGTCGGAGAGATTCAGAGCCTATAGTCATGGTGAGCTTCCTCGTCTACGGTATTGATCGACGATTCACGCCCATGGAAGTTTTCAGGTGAAGATGGAAATGGAAGCGGAACGCACCTGACACTGCGGCTCACCAATCTCGACAACAACTACCATAATGGATACTGACGGGTCTCAGGACCAAAGGAGACAGGATCTCATGGATCAGACACGTTGATTGAGACGCAACATTACATCAAGTTTGGAACGTCATGTGAAAAGGTGGATGGATGATCAATGGCTGCACTAACAATTTTCCACGACGTGCGAGCTTTCGAGTTCAGGGGTTATCAGGGTTAGGGCTTTGACTTTGTAGGGGTCCCTGGGGTACCCAGGTACGGAAAGGCGGGGGAGGGGGAGGGGGAGGGGGAGGGGCACCTGGGGAGAATCGATTTCTCATGCTGATTGGTTGGAGTCTTGTAAGACAGCACTTGAGGTTGAAAGGCAGGCCCGCAGAGGTTATTTTGTTGATCTGCGAAAATTACAAGCACATACATACCTACTAAGTACCTAGGTACGAAGTATTAGTCTTCAGTTCTCTCCCTGAAATTGCCTAAAGATGTTACCGATGGGCCGGCAGACTACTTGAGTACTTGTACTTAGAAGGTCAGGGCGACTCCTTCGTTAGCAAAAGTCGAGTGAACTGGTTATACCTAGCTATAGTATACCTACCTAGGGAGATAGTATCTACATCAACTCTCACCACGTCCCATTTTCTTTATATCGTCGAAATATATTACGAGCCGATTCGCCTGCAGTGCAAGCTGCAATTGGTTGGGCGGGGTTGAACCGATTGGGTGTCAGCACTACCAATTTCCAAGACGGGTTAAGGCGCGCTGTGAAGCGATCCTCCCATGTTTCGAACGTCAACTGTGACCCCTCAGCCCACCTGATTCTACACATGTGCAAACCACTTCAACCTCGACCTCAACCTCAACCTGAATTGCCCTTCTATCATCATTCAAACTCGGTTACAAAGCGGCACAATGAACCTGACAGATTTTGCACCGGAACTCATCCACCTCATCTGCTCCTTCCTCGACGTGCAAGATGTGCGCATATTCCGTTTGGTGTGCAAGACGCTCGGTGCCGTCGCCACATCCCACGTGCTCTCTGAGCTGGTAGTATTCCGATACTATCGCGACCTTGAGATGCTGCGCCACTTTGCAGACCACCCGGACTACTCCCAGCATGTCAGGTCTCTGGTGTATGTCTGCGACGTGCTGAACATGCTGAAGGGACAGCCCCTGTCTTTCAAGAAGTTTGCCTACGAGAAGGAACAAGGGGATTATATTCGCTGGGTGAAAGATCCCGAGAACGACAAAATCATGAGGGCCCCCCCGAACCCCAGCTTAGGAGGACTAAGACCGCCTCCACCACAGAATTCTGAGGAGTCCTCGAGTGAGGCGTATAAGCGGTACAGCCACGCTTACGCTCAACAATCTCATGTGCTGGCTGAGGAACTCGATGTGACCTTGCTGAGAGACATTGTTCCTAAATTTCTCAATTTGAAGAGCATCACGGTGACATCAGTCGACTATTCCTACCGGGGAGAAGAACGCAAATTGCCCTCTGACGACTTGTTCGTGTCCGCAAAGCAGTGTCTGGAGCCCCCTGGTAACCATCAGACGAATGCGCTCCTCTTACCCTTAATGGGACTGAAAACCATTCAGCTGCGCAGCTTGAAATTGGAGGGGTTGAGACTTCCCTTCCTCGAGCAACTCCAGGACCCTTCCCGAGTGGACGAGATGATCGACTTATGTCGTAACCTCACCACCTTCGAGATTCATCTGGATGTCGGTGGTGACTTCGGCATCAACCCTTTCGAGGACGATGCCAGGATCCCCATGGCCGAGTGCAGGGCCACCGTACAGAAGAGCGGCCTGCGCCGGCTCCTTGGCTCCATGGCCCACCTGGAGGTCCTCAACGTCGGGTTCTACCCGGACAGGGTGAACGGGAATCACCCCGCGGCGCTGGACGACATCATCCCTGAGGGCATGTGCTGGAAGAACCTCAGGCAGTTCACTTTCGGGCTCATTGGGGCCACAATGCAGGATATGGTAGACTTCATTCGCCGCCATGGAGGTACCCTCACGTATTTCTGTTTGCACGATCTGCGTCTCATACAGTCGTCCTGGCTTGTCTTTCTGGAAGAGCTGCACGTCCTAGTGGAGACTATGTCCCTTAACAACATGTTGATTTCCGGCACGGTATACGGCCAAGGCGAGCACGGAAGCGAAGGCGAAGGAGGAGCCCCCGGGGGGCCTTTCGTGGGGGACCGGGAGTGCTGGGAGCTGGGAGCCAGCCGAAGTTCCGGCCCTGCCAGGAAAATCAGGGACTACATCTTGGGGGATAGCGGTAATCATCCATTGAACCCCTACTCGTTTGAGGAGACATTGGAGGACATTTTGGGTGACACATCGCCGAGAGCATTGTATGAGCAATTGGCGAACATAAGGGAGTCGGCCTTGGCATATATAGGAGACTGAAGGCTGGTCTTAAAGAGGGGGGAGGGGTGGCTCAAGCTGCCGCATGAACTGGTGCACACTGTGAATGAGCAGAGCAATATCTGTCCACGACCGGAAGGCAACTTCCAAAATCTGCGGAGGGTCTTCAGCAATCGGCGCCTAGCATAATTGACGAGAGTTCGAGAAGAGCACCGAAGCAGCACCCCACGAGTCCAGTGTCCAAGAAGATACCTCTGTCAACGGAGTCAACAATCAGGAGATACGCATTCCCTCGTCCACCCCACCTTTCCCCCTGGTCAGTAAATCTAACCCTAACCTGAAGCTTAGCACATGACACCGAGATCGCATCTCGGAATGGCTTCAAATGTCACACCACTGAGCCTGATGCTAAATGCTTTTTTCCCTCGCATTCTCTTACGACGATCCCCCTACTAATTTTGAGGGTCGATTGGAATTTCGTAGGGTCGGACATAGATTGCCGAGATGTATTGTACGGATCCGTATCTGTCGTCGGTAACACGAAGTGGCGCCTCGTCGAAATTGAGTTTGACGGGGGGTCTATTGCAGTGTACAATTTACTCTCGCTTCTCATGATTGCCTCTCATTTCCATGAAATGGGTGTTACTGTGAGAGGCTCAATATAGCGGGCTACAGGAAGACCTGCAAGAGGGCATGAGGCACCTGAGTCGACCGAGACTGGTTTCTTATCGGTACTCGGTAGACCACCGTGTAAGGCATGTTGTTTCGGTGTTCCCTTATGATGGAACACAAATTCGTATGGTGGCGATACGGGGAGGTTGCCGATCAGATCATCGATCTGCATTCAGCCATCTAAATGGCAAAGCTCTCCTGTCAAGATCATAATCAAATGTGTCGCCGCCTCATCAACAGTCAGCATCACTTGTGTCCACTTATATATAATATATATATATATGTCAGTCAAAACCTGGAGATGCCGTATATGCAGGTGCTCTGTATTTTTTATCACTGTTACAGAAGGTAACCCCTCTCATCTTGTTTAAGGGTCGTGTTTTTAATCCGGGGATTGGCCAATAACCGACGTCGGAAGGCCATCTACGGATCACACGTCCGCGCGTGGCACATGGAAGATACAGGGTACATGGTACGTTCCGACAAGATTTATACGTGCATAGTAACGTTGTGGTTCCTGCATATTTGTGGGGCCCTGCATAAACGGCTATGGGCACAACCAGCTGACACTTTAGGATTGACAGGGGGAAGCTTGCATTTCAATTGAGTGCTGGGCCTGGGCCGGGCTGGCAATTACTGAGTGGAAGCCACTGTGGAATTGGGTGGAAGTTAGAAGCGTTCCAGGCCACCAGACCACCTGTAAAGTGCCCAGGTGGTCCTCACGGGCCACTGGTCCAGCTCCCCAGCCTGCCAGCCTGTCCAGCTCCTGCCCTGCCCACCCTGCCGCCCTCACAAATTCCCCGTGACGGTTGGTTCATTACAGGGCTCTCAATGAAATCGACAGGGCACCCTTGTATTCTCATTCCTCCCCGGAGTTGTCTTTAATTCCATGTCCCGTGTTCCTGCGCCTCCATCACTCTTCCCCCTTCCTTTCCGGCCCCCTTTCTTGGTGGAAACCAACCTTGGAACTGGAATTGTCACATTCATCAACTGTGGAGTTTGATGTGTGGAATGGGCTCCCTTCCACTTTCACTTTACTAGATTTACAGTTCCTTACCACTGTACACTTTCCATATTTTCATTCTCACTCCTTCTGCCATGCTGTTTTGACGAACCATCTGTTTGACAGATACATACAACATCGCTGCGACCCCCTTCGAACCAACCCAAAGGTTCCAAGGTCGTTGTGGCATGCTCTGAACAACCCCAGCCACTCCTTAACATACCCACCACAGCTTCGTTACCGTACTTTACTTTATTTCACTTTACTTGAGTTTACTTTACTTTACTATTCATCCAGTCCAGCCAGCATCTTCGAAGCGACTGATTGATTATTCCATTCGCAACATTTGTCACCGTCATTTCCAACCCATCAACCAGCAACCAGCATCACGCTCCTTATCCAATCCGAACCACCACGATCATTATCGAAAGCCACTCGATTTTCTACTACGCACTTCTACTTTTACTTCGACAGGAAGATAATTTACCAAATCAACTAAAGAAACACACAATTGAACAAGATGGAGAGAACACACCCCCGCGACATAGCACCAGCCGCTCGAGCTGCAATGGCCTCCCTTGCGACCACCACAACCACCACCTCCTCTTCCGACAGCCTTCTACGACGTGGTTTGAGGATAGCACGTTCCACGTTTATTAGCCCAAGATGCGTTAGCAACGCGCAGATGAACACATGCGAGAAGCCCGCACAGTCGACAAACGAAAACCTGGGAGTTATGGTGGCCGGCGGGTACGTCCTTCCTTCTTCCCTGCCTCTTACCCTAACCCTCATCTTTTCTCACACCCCCCCCCCAAACGATACCCAAATCCGTCAGTCCTCCTTTCCACCGCCCAGTCTTGATGCTGACATCCTATTTTTCCTACTTTGTAGTGTTATCGCCTTCATCGCCGTAATCGTCGTCCTCATAATGCTTCACTTGCGCCGCAACCGTCGCGAAATGGCCGAGTTCGCCAACGACCGCCATGAACTATCCGACTACGGTCTCGACGAAGTCCCCGTCAAGAGGGGCATGGGAGGAACCAGTCAACACGTGCAAGGACCTGCACCGAATATCCCACCAAACCAGCTCTCGGCGAAGCAGCTTGCGGATCTGCAGAATCCCTTCGGCGCCGGCGCGGAGATGGCGGACGCCCCTAAGCCGAAGGGGAGCCCGCCACCTAGGTATCCCGATGCTGTGAAGATGTAGGGCAACCACGGTAAATCACATCGGCAGCTGGCCACGGAACACGGACAAGAGGTGCAGCAACATAGTCGGAGCATGGATCGCACAGGAGATGTTTAGGATTTTGGCACTCGCTACGGAGAGAGGATGTGTGACGGTTGCTATACTGCATAATAACCTGAGGAGACCCTTGTCCTGGTCCAGGGTCTGGAGTACTGGGGGCGGTGGGGGTCTTCCGGGATGTTCTTTGTGAAACCGCCTTCCCAGCAGCCCTGATTCGAATGGCGGTTTCCCGACGGCGACAGTGGCAGTCTGGGGTGGGAGCCTGTCGACGGACAATAAGGAGATAAACAGGCTTTGTGGGGAGGGGGGGGGTAAGGGGTGACATATTTCGATAGGGAGAGCACCCATCATAGGTGCATGTACCATCGACTGATATAACTCCCGTTGAAGGAATGGATCGATCGATGCGGATCAGGAGGTGACCCGCATTCCAGAACTTGGGAGGGCGTCAATACACGCAGCATCACAGCATCGACGGCGAAGAAGGGTCGACGAGCAGAGTTCGGTCGACCATTACGGGTTACGATATCACGATAGGAGCATCGCTAATTGACTGCATTTCTTCCAAAAGGCAACGAGTACAACTCGGTTGCAAGGTTAGCCTAGCATTTTGCATTCCCGTGGACTCTTGAGTCTTTCCCAGGCTCACCTGTGTTTGTCACGCGCTGGAAATGCTCGGTCTCTACCCCAACCTCTAACGTCGGGACAGTAGTTGAAGAGTACAAGAGTAGAAGAGTACCAAAGCAACAATCTGATCTCTGAGACCCTTCGAAACAAGCACCCCTGTCTGGAAACCCACGAGACAACGAGACGGGGCCCGGTACCATACGTATGACACTCTTCTCGGCAACTTCCCGTTCAATTGACTTGCGCATCTTCGTCCTGTCGCATACTCAGCGCAGCAGCCACAGGGAAACAGGCCTCCCTTCCAACCCCGGTAACAGATTGATGCTCTTAGCGACCGACCCATGTGCCGTCGGATCTGAACCTCTTTCTTGTTGTCTTTCCTCACTCCGATGTTGCATGATTAGGAGGGACGGGTACCTAGATAGCTTCATGCCACTGCCACCACCGCGACAGACGGAATTGTGCTGATGCTTGGATGGTTCCAGACAATAGTATGTCCCAGGTTTTGGATTTCCAGAAGTCAGTGGGGCCGGCTTGCAAATCACCACCGTCTTGAATCCGGGACCAGGTCGGAACTCCAGATTCTCGTCGCCTGTCTTTTTCCCTTTCGAGATGATCTTCAGTCAGGCGGGCAAATAAGCTTTACCCCGCGTTCTGCAGCCCCGGGCCCCTACTAAGTGAGTAGCCAACACATGAAGAACGTGCGGGTGAAGGGAGGCCACGTGAGGGGGACGGATCCTCCAGGTCGTAGCTCATCACTATGTAATGTACAATACACAATATGTAGCATGCCTTGAGCCTTCTATGGAGTCCGGTGATATCATGGTACAAATACGAGACTTTCGTGGCAATAGGGTTGACTGTCGACCGTTGACTAGTCATTTACATATATACTTAAGTATGTAAAGAGGGGGGCATATCGATGCAGATCTGGACTTCATTAACCCGAACCGACTCACCCTTCCAACATCAACAACACACACACCCCCCCCCCTCTTCCCCTTTCCCCCTCAAAACCCCCTCGCCCAACAACAAGATGCCCCTATTCAAGCCCGAGAACGTAAACACCCCAGTCCTCTCCCAGTTCTCCCTCAAGGGCAAGATCGCCGCCGTCACGGGCGGCGCAAAGGGAATCGGCAAGGAGATCGTCCGGGGCCTGGCCGAGGCCGGCGCCGACGTCGCCCTCATCTACGGGAGCAGCGCCCAGGCGGCCGAGGAGACGGCCGGTGAGGTCAGCGCCGCCACGGGCCAGCGGGTGCAGGCGTACCGGTGCGACGTGGCCAACCGCGAGGAGACGGCGGCCGTCATCAATGGCATCTGCGAGGGGTTTGGTGGTGGTCGGCTTGACGTCGTGGTCGCCAACGCCGGGGTTTGCGCCAATATACCCAGCCTGGAGTATACGGAGGAGACGTGGCGGGCGAATAACAGTGTCAACCTTGATGGTGTCATGTGGACTGCGCAGGCGGCGGGGAAGATCTTCAAGAGGCAGGGGAAGGGCAACTTCATCGTCACGGCGTCGGTGAGCGCCACGCTGATTAACGTCCCCCAGACCCAGGTCGCGTATAACGCGTCCAAGGCGGCGGCGGTGCACCTGGCCAAGGGCTTGGCTGTCGAGTGGGCGGACTTTGCGAGGGTCAATAGCGTCTCGCCTGGTTTTATCATGACCGAGATGCTTACGAAGCAGCCCAAGGAGAGGTTCGAGAAGTGGATGTCTATGATCCCTGGTGGGCGCATCTGTGATGCTGCTGAGTTGAAGAGTGTATGTTCTAACCTGCGAGATCGCATTACTTCTGTTCCCATGGTGGCCCATGATGACTGACTGACTGACTTGTTTGTTGTAGGCTTATGTTTTCTTGGCCTCTGATGCCTGTTCTTACATGACCGGTGCCGACATGATCATTGATGGAGGCTATACACTCCCGTAAATATTGGAGAGGCTTAGATGCTGGAGGGGAATGCGCCTGGCCAGACATAGATATGGAACGGGGCGCCTCTTGAAGAGATACCAATATGAATGTCACGAAACGGTTGTATTTGTCTTATATACGTGCGTACGCCTGTTCCATCCAGGAGTAGCGTATAAATTCCAATTTACCAGTTATTCCATGGAGCCGCCTAGATAATTGACATCTCGGCCCAACTTGTCTAGACACTTTGACAAAGTTCCTTTGTGACAACCCGTGGACTCGAACGTCAGGGTTATTACTTCAAACCGCTCACTCGTGGACAACCGGGTGGTGTCAGGCCCAGTCATCGTCATGTGATATTGGGACCATCGCAACTGGCAGAGATCTTGCAAGAGGTGGATGCGACTACCTTATACACTAGGTATGCATGCAGGTCACTGACCCTTGCGTATAATCAACGGACGATCTGTGCAAGTGGCCGCTGGTGCTTACTGTGTACAACACCTGGGTATAACTACCAGTTGACTTCAATGTTGAGTATTTAGGCAAGTTGTTAGGCTGTCTTAATTTCATCTCGTACTTGGACAGTAAAAGAATCCTAGCATGTATATTAAATATTGAACGATAAGCCACTTCTTAGAAGCTTGAGAAATGTCTACATAATTGCACAGCTCACTATTCTGCGGACACTTTGTGATCTACCTTTCTCCAACTGTACAGTGAAGTGATCATCATCCGATCTGTTCATCCGACCCCCTCATTCAATACTTGAATATGGTTGTATTAAGGTTCAACTCCAACCTCTCCACCGGGCGAGTGTCCACCGGGCCACTCTCAACCGCCTAAAGGCATCATGGGTGATGAGTACAAAATAATGTGAGTCCCCTCATCCTGCCCTATCTTTTGATCCCCTCCATTAGATATAGCATCAAAATTTGACTCCGATCTTACCACCTGAACATTCACAACTACACCAACAACAGACATCATGGGTGACAAAACTTATGAGAACAAGTCCTTCGTCATGACGGCAGTCAAGGAGGTTGCCATCGAAGACAGGCCGAAACCTACCTTGAAAGACCCTCATGATGTGATCGTTCATGTTGCCCAAACAGGCATCTGCGGCAGTGATGTAAGTTCCCACGAGTCTCCCCCTCTCATCCCCCATCTCAGAGGAATGAAGAGCACACTAATGAATTCTCTTCAACGTTGAAGGTCCACTATTGGCGAAGAGGCCGCATCGGCCGCTACATAGTAACAGGACCCATGGTCCTAGGCCACGAGTCCTCCGGCGTGGTGGCAGAGGTCGGCTCCAAAGTCACCCACCTCAAGCCCGGCGACAATGTAGCCATGGAGCCCGGCGTTCCCTGCCGACACTGCGACTTCTGCCGTGGCGGGCTGTACCATCTCTGTCCCGACATGGTCTTCGCCGCCCAGCCGCCTTATAACGGCACGCTCTCCAGATACTACCTCAACGCCTCCGACTTCTGCTACAAGCTGCCCGACAATATGGACCTCGAGCAGGGCGCCATGGTCGAGCCTGTCTCGGTCGCCTGCGCCGTCGCCCGCACGGCGGACCTGCGTGCCCACCAGACCGTCGTGGTCATGGGCTGTGGGCCCATTGGTATCCTGTGCCAGGCCGTGGCCAAGGCCTGGGGTGCGGGCAAGGTCATCGGTGTCGATGTCGTGCAGGCCCGCCTTGATCTCGCCAAGGCGTGCTTTGGTGTGGACGGCGTCTTCATGCCGAGCAGGCCGGGCGAAGGTGTGGATCCGATGGAGCACGCGCAGGCCATGGCCGAGGAGATCAAGACGACGTTTGGCCTGGGCCACGGCGCCGATGTGGTCCTTGAGGCCTCGGGTGCCGAGCCGTGCGTGCAGATGGGCGTCTATGTCACCAAGCCGGGCGGCACGTTGGTGCAGGCTGGCATGGGCAAGGAGAGTGTCAATTTCCCCATCACGCATGTGTGCACGCAGGGCCTGACGGTCAAGGGGTCGATCCGCTATCTGACGGGGTGTTATCCTGCTGCTATTGACCTGATCTCGTCGGGGAAGGTTGACGTGAAGAAGTTGATTACGAACAGGTTCCCGTTCGACCAGGCGGAGGAGGCATTTGAGCTGGTCAGGCAGGGGAGGCCGGATGTTTTCAAGGTTATGATTGCTGGTGTAGAGTAGTAGGTGATCATATAGCACTAGATTGCATGAGCCCTGGAGGTTGAGCGTTTTTGGACACTTGGACTAATCGAGGATCGTTCTGTTCACTGTCACAATCATAATCTTGTATCACTGTTCTGGATTGTAATATTCATAACGTGTTTGTTATTTCAGGCATTGTGTTTTACTCCCTCTTATAGTTCTAGGAGCTGTCCGTGGCTTTGATACATCGAATGTAACGGCGTCATACGCTGGCGTAGTGTATTGAGAGCAACATATTGGCTGTGTGAGAAGCAGACAAAATGTAGTTCAAGAATCGAATACTAAAGATTCTTCTAATTCCAGCATCCATGGATGTTGATGTCTGCGAACCGAGACACCGTATGTTACTGCTCAGATTACCACATCTCACCCATAGTGATTCGGATCTTGTTGCACCGAATGGGTCGGCCCTCTTTAATCCCATAGTCCTTCAACGAAACTATTTTCCCGGATTCTCCGCAAAACCCTCTCCGCAAACTATCAATACCGCCTAGCTTTAACGAGGCCCAATCTGCCAAGGTTTCTAATATCCACTACCAAGACCTATCGCTTCTGTCGCTGGCATTGTTCCGACCAATGATGAGAAGTGGCTGCACCGCAGTCGAACAACGTTATTAAGGCGCGTGAAACACTTGAAATGGCGGTCGTGGTCGACGATGATGGACTCTCTTTACTTCTGGTTGAGAGGAGTTTTGAATACCGTTTGAAGGCATCACTTCAAGATGTATAATACCCGTTCATTGGGCAGAGCTACAGAGCTACTCTATTTCGCAGCAACAGCATACGGTGCTTTGGTTGCGAACCAAACCGACTCCTACCTTCTAGTCGCCAATGATAGGCTGACAGCCGCGGTGAACAAGTCAACAGGGGCGATCGACCACCTTTATCTTGATGGGCAGAACCTCCTTGGGACGTCGACGACGACTGTTGTCACACCTGGTGGCGCAACGGGCAACGGTGCCAGTGGAATTGGGCCGTATTTGGACTGCCACTGTACTCCAGCTGGGCAGTACACTCCAGGGTCACAGAATGCCACCTACTCGTTGTATCATGGTGTGGACTCATCGAATATGTCATACGGCGGAATCTCGATGAGCGAAGTATACATACCAACTGGCCAAGTCCTAGAACAATACTGGTTCCTGCGAGACGGCGAGACGGGGCTGCACACGTTCAGCCGTTTCGCCTACCACAACAAAACGGCGCCCTCTGCTGGTATCTTCCAAGAGTTCAGAACATTGTTCCGACCGAATACACCACTCTGGACAGACCTCATAACGAACTCGGATATCTATGCTCCTTTGCCTATTCCGGACCCTGCGGCGGGGAATACGACCAATGCATACACTGTGCAGGATGCGACGTGGTATATCGGTAACAGGACCGATGACCCTTATGTCGAGGCATTTTCGGATTACTTTACCAAGTACACTTTCTCCACCGAGTATCGTCACCAAAAGGTCCATGGCATGTTCGCCGACGGGACGTACAGTAACGATGGCTCGGTGTTCGGCTCCTGGCTGGTGATGAATACGAAAGACACATACTTTGGAGGCCCTACGTGGTCTGATCTCGTCGTGGATGGTATCGTGTACAATTACATTATATCCAACCACCACGGCAACCAGGCTCCCAATATTACGGACGGCTTTGATCGGACTTTCGGGCCGTCGTACTACCACTTCAACAGAGGGGAGTCGGGAGCGACGTGGCAGGAACTCAGGAATGAGGCTCTGGAGTTCGCATCGCCGGAGTGGAACGCCCAATTCTACGACGACATCGCCCATCTCGTACCGAACTATGTGACCACTTCAGATCGCGGCTCATGGAAGGCCAAAATCAGGATTCCTGTGGGCGGGACGGACCCAGTCGCTGTCCTCTCACTTCCCGGGTTCGACTTCCAGGATAACAGCCAAGACACGGAGGCTTACCAGTACTGGGCTAACATCAACCCGAAGACTGGGGAGGTTCAGATTGATAGGGTCAAGGCTGGTACCTACAGGATGACCGTGTATGCTAGGGGTGTCTTTAGCGATTACATCCAGGAAGACATTGTCATCTCCGCGGGCGAGACAACGGACAGTGGAAGACTCACTTGGACGCCAGAGTCCGCCGGAAAGGAACTTTGGCGGCTGGGCACACCAGACAAGTCTGGCGGGGAGTGGCTTCATGGCGACCACCCCGACCCGGATCACCCTCTGCACCCACCAGAATATCGGATCTACTTCGGGGCGTACGACTATCTCGATGACTTTCCTGATGGTATACATTTCCACGTCGGGCGATCGAACGAAGCCAGGGACTTCAACTACATCCATTGGTCAGTGTTCGGCGGTTATGCAAACTCCGTGCGCCCTGTGCAGGTGGAGGGAGATGGTAATATCAACAACTGGACCATTACCTTCGACGTCGATGAGAAAGACCTCAGGGGCACGCGGGAAGCGACATTCACTATCCAATTAGCAGCGGCTAAAACTGCTTCTGGCAACACGGATGTATATAATGCCTCGCAAGCGTACAGTAACATCCCATACAACGTTGCTATCAATGGGCATGCGCTGGAAACGTGGACTATCCCGTAAGTTGGGTAACCGATATCTATTCCACTCATTGCCACAACGTGCTTTAAATTACTAAAAGCAATGTCATCGACTAGTTACTACCAATCTTCGTCATGTGGCGTCCGAAGCGCAGTTGTGTGTTACCATCTCGCTAATAAGTGGAGATTCCCGACGAGCTACCTGCGGGTCGGAAAGAATGCTACGAACGAGGTGATTTTGAGTCTGCCGTACAACGCCACGGATTATGAGAGTGCTGTCCTGCCGAGGAGTATATATGTGCAATATGATGCGCTGAGGTTGGAGGTCAAGTAGAATTGGCGACTCAGGTTGATCTAAGTATAAGGAAAGAAGGAGTTTCTGAAAATCTCACAGCTGCCGTCCAATTACGGTCTCTAATCGAACATTGAATTGCTTGGCTTCGTTACGAGTTCAGCTAAGAGCTAGCTGCCTTCCAATATTCTTCGATTGTCACAAACGCTGGTCTGGTTGGTTTAGTCGACCCGGAGTAGATTCTTGCAAAGAACAAGGTAACTCTTGATATAGCAATCGCATTTGAACATTGCAGCCATCCATGTACTGACCGTGAGGCCCCTCTCCATCGGCCGTGTTGATACGTGCGCCTTCTGATATGCAAGCGGAGGGACGCATAGACAGTGTATATATACCTAGGTAGTGTTACAGTGAAGGAGATCTTGTGATTTGCATCTTGACGAAATTGGGATTGGTAACCAAGTCGTCATGGGCCCACTTGGACAACTTAGAAGTCATAGTAGTGATATATTTCCCCAGGTTTAGTTTCAGACGTGGGGGATTTCAAGATCTATCAAGATGATATACTTGCAACAAGCAATCAGTCGACTCAAGAAAAAACATTTCTCAGGGAGAGACGCACTCACCTATGCGAAGTCCTTGCCCTCTCTGTCTTAGTTGCAGCTGGAGCGTCCCGAAGGATGTTTCCACCCTTCCCGTCCGGAGAATCCGCCGAAAATGTTACAAAAGTCCCCATCAACGCCAAAACCACCTCCTTCTCATGCCCCACTCTCGTCTCTCAAAAGCAGACCAAGGAACAACTTAGGCACCACGAATACTATAATTGTCCTACCACACTCTCTGTTCACAAGGCACCCCCTGCCGCTGGAGAATAGGTTGAAGTGGCAGATGCCAAAGACGATTGCCATTGAATTGTAGGGCTGTAAAGACCGCATGGGAGCGATGGCGACTTCGACCTTGAGTAGCTTGCGATGTCCAGGATAGCCTGGGGTGCGCCGAGCCGGAAGAAGAGCCGCCCGGGGCTGCTTCGAGGACTATGCTTGTGTTGAGATCGGTCGCGATGCACGTGATGGTCTGGCCGGCGAAAGCCTCAGTGGGGACTGGTGAGTGGAGG
Organism: Cytospora schulzeri; assembly: GCA_003795315.1. Lineage (NCBI taxonomy): Eukaryota > Fungi > Ascomycota > Sordariomycetes > Diaporthales > Cytosporaceae > Cytospora > Cytospora schulzeri. Next base: position 267,117 of record LKEA01000017.1, on the reverse strand, counting down.
TGGGAGTGGAAGAATTGTTCGATGCGGGGCCATGTAGAAACTCGACAAGTCCAAGGGAAAGACCGTATTTCTGATCCGGGATATGTGAGCCTGGCGAGAATCTGTCTCGACGCCCAGCGGCGTTCATGCCTTCCTGGATATAAGCTCGATTCTTACTCTTGCACGCACAACTATAGCATAGCTGGACATCATCATGCCGTGCCGCATTGACGGTGACCATGGAGATAATGTCTTGGAGATAATGTCTTGAAGTGACTATCGATCCATACGGCTTACAACACTACCATGTACATAGCAAATGCTACTACACTAAATTCTGTGTAAGCTATCGGTAGATCAATCTGGAATCCTCAGCAGATCCTGACCGCTTCATAGGAGCATTTCAGGAAAAGGAAACCCACCATCATGGAGGCGAGGCCAATTTTGTTCTAGCGCTGTAAGGCAGTTTGCATGTACTGGAGAATTCCGTCGGGAGGAATCTTGTTGCTGCCATGATGTGAGACAAGGGCCCAACATCCTTCCGGCCGAGAGGGCCTGGTAATCAGGATGTAAGGACGTGACATCAACTACCGTATTTACATACTAAGTCCATACCTGTTTTCAGGCAAGTTGCACATCAACTTCACCAAGCCTCTTTAACTCATCACATATTACGTACGAATAGCAAGGACATTCCGAGCCTGTCGCCGCACTGATTCTGGTGCAGCAGCTTCTCTTCAGAAGCAAAAAATGTCCCTAGACTGGCTGGACCAAGCTCCAAGACAGGCGCAAGGCCGCTACGCAAACCAATAAGGTTCCGGATACGACGGGCAGTGAGGGTAATCCACTTCATCCTGCTAATAATAACAATAAGCTTAACCCGGCAAATGCTTCGTCCTTTACCGCCCTCGATGCCAAGGACGACATCAGGCATATTCCCGGCACACTTACCCGCCACACTCTCGTATTTACTTCTTCACCCTTGACAAGGAACCATCTCATGCCTCAGCCTCAGATTGAGTTCAACGTTTACAGGGCTTCAGTCACGAAATATTTACTTCCTCGGCCTATTGACTATCTGGACTATTTAGCTTCATGTGCGACCAGGGGGTCGAAGAGCCGAAGTCTTCTCGATTCCCATATTTAGGGCGGCAGTAGCTATCGCCTGCCTGGCAGCACCCTGGAATACCTCAAACCCACGCCCCTGTAGTGAAGCACACTACACAAGGTCTGGATGAATATCCTCTCCCCGACGGCAGGTGTGGGACGAAGTCAATCACGGTGGTCGGGAGGCCAGCCGGAGGGATGGGTACCGTGATTATTTGCGCGCTGAC
>LKEA01000017.1:234904-261172 GCA_003795315.1 Cytospora schulzeri | reverse complement strand
AGCGCAAGCCAATGCGCAAAGTGCATGTCATCAGTTGCCCGCTGGCTGCGGCGCAGTCTCCCGCATCTCATAATCGTACAATCCTTGCAGCTACTGATCGCAAATGTGTCTAGGTACGTCGTCATGGACAACACTGTTTCCACGATGGGAGATTTGATCGGCTTCGAAGGATATCTCAATGTTTCAGCACCATTCGTTCCGGAGCACGAGCACGAGGCCCTTTGGAAGACCCCAAGACGGTATATGGATTGGGACTTCGGTACCAAGTACAACGAAACTTGCGCCGCCCTCCCCAGGCTGTACTGGGATAATGGAACTGAGGCTGGGCAAGCGGTGTTTAACATGTTCGGCGGTTGTTACGATGGCGACTTTGACCAGTATGGTGATACCGAGGCTTTCGGTGTATACCCCGACTACCGTCGACAGGTCACAAAGTTCGCTTCCGTCCAAGATCGACTGCGCGAGTGGGTTCCTGATGTGCTGGATCGGTTGTCGCACTTCACGTGCCTCTCCATTCAAATGCTGGATCTAGACGGTTTCCGTTACGATAAGGCAACCCAGGTTACCGTGGACGCTGAGGCGCAGTATTCGGCCAACATTCGGAAATGTGCTAGAGAGGTGGGCAAGAAAAACTTCTTCATCGCCGGTGAAATCACCGGTGGTAACACAATGGGTTCCATCTACCTCGGTCGCGGTCGTCTGCCAGATCAGTACATGACTGATGCCCAGCTGGCCGTCAACTTGACAACCGACAAGGCGGAAAACATGGACATCTTCATCCGGGAAGAAGGCCAGAGTGCTCTCGACGGCGCGGCTTTCCACTACTCCATTTACAGAAACCTGTTGCGATTCCTGGGTATGGACGGTAGCATGGAGGCTGGATATGATCTTCCGAAGAACTGGGTCGATGCTTGGGGCCTCATGCTTACGACAAACGACTTCTTGAATGCCGAGACTGGAGTCTTTGATCCGCGACACATGTACGGAGCTGTGAACCAGGATGTCTTCCGATGGCCTTCGATCACCATGGGTATCGAACGGAATCTTCTGGGCCTGTTCATCACCACCTTGCACATGCCCGGAATCCCGCTGCTTCTTTGGGGCGAAGAGCAGGCATTCTACGTCCTCGATAACACAGCGTCGAACTATATGTTCGGTCGGCAGCCCATCTCTGGAAGTCCCGCCTGGGAAGCCCACGGCTGCTACTCTCTTCCGGCCGAGCTCTACTACAAGATGCCGCTCAACGCCTCCACGAAGGGATGTGAGGACCCCACGGTATCCTGGGACCATCGGGACCCTAGCCACCCCGTCAGGAACATCATCAAGCACATGTACCATCTCCGCGACAACTACCCAGTTCTGCTGGATGGATTCTACCTGCTGCAGTTGTCTAACCACACCGAAGACATCTATCTTCCGGGTTCTTCTGGCCTTTCCACGGAGACCGGTCTATGGTCAACCATGCGCTCCTCATTCCTCGGTATTCAGGATCTGGATAAGGAGACTCCGGTGTGGTTGCTTTATCACAACCGCAACGCCTCGCACTCGTACACCTTCGACTGCACTGACGAGGACAATGCCCTCATCGCACCCTTCGAGAGCGGAACGAAAGTCAAGAACTTGTTCTTCCCCCACCAGACGATAGACTTGAAGGACTCGCCAAAGAAGCTGGGCATCAATGGGTCTACCGAGTTCAATGGCTGCACCCCATCCCTTGATCTGGACCCATTCGAGTTCCGTGCTTTCGTCCCAGAGAACCTCTGGGTGCCTCCACCACCTATGATAACTAAGTTCTACCCTGGTCATGACTTCAGGATCCAGTCAAACGAGGCGAGCAACACACTCTCCGTTGAGTTCCGCAGTAGTGTTCAGATGGATTGCGACTCATTCACCGAGGCTATCGGCTTTGATTCAATCACCGAGTCGGGCCTTACTCCCTCCCTCATCGAATCTTCAGTCACCTGCCTGAATATCACGTATAACGACCGACCTGATTATTCGGGAGCCCTCGCCTCCGCATGGTCCTGGTCCGCCAACATCACCGACCTGGCCCCGGGTATCCACCAGATTATTCTCACTAAGCCCAAGACCTCCGACCTTGGGTCCTCCACAAACGCCGTGGACCGCTTCCTCATCCGCGTCGGTGGCGCAGACAACCCTATCGTGTTCCCGATCAGTTCCAACTACTCGTCAACCCTCCTGTCCAAGGCCGATGACGGCAAGCTTAAGCTCACCCACAGCGCACCAGGTGCAACCTCCTTCCGTTACTCAACCAACTGGGGTTCTACTTACAGCGAATGGTTCCCTTACGAAAAGACGTCGACTGTCGAGAAACTACCATGGTCAGGCACATCGGACCAGGAATGGAAGGGTGAGCACATTGTCGTGCAATACTTCTCGCAGCTCCTGGGAAGCAGCAGTTATGTTCAGCGGGGCGATCTCGAGTTTGATGGTGGTTCTCGCCGGTTCCCGCACATCTTTGCCTCGGGCCCATTCAACGAGTACGGATACGATGCCGGAATCGACAACAAGATGAAGCATGTCGCAGATTCTATGTGGAATTGGCACTTCATGGAGGAGTGGCCGGCACACTTCCAGCTGAGTATTTGGGGTATCAACCCCGACGGCAAACCGGATCAATCTTTCATCTTTGGTGATATTGACAGCGATGGTGTCGTCGAGCGACTTCCTCCTTCATCTCTCGTCGAGACCAACATCAACGTTACTGATGCACCAGCGAAGCCTCATCTTGCATACAAACTCGTCCTGCAAGACTCGACCCTCAAATATGGCCTCATTCCCGTTGGCAACATGCACCAGCAATTAGCACTGTACATTCTCTTGTGGATTGTCCCCCTCCTTGCAGGTCTTGCAGCCGTCGAGGCCTTCAAGCGCTCCTTCTATAAGATCAAGTTCAATGAGGTCGGTGTCGCCCAGCCCTCAGGATTCACCTTGCTTGTCACCAAGGCCAAGGATACGTTTGCTTCCAGGTCTTTCAGGGACAGCTCGGAGAAGTCCATCGTCGCCGCTGGAGCTGCTGTCGGCACCGCAGGGGAGAAGCGCAAGAAGATCCTCATCGCTACTATGGAGTACAACATCGACGACTGGGCCATTAAGATCAAGATTGGAGGTCTGGGTGTCATGGCACAGCTTATGGGTACGGCGCTGAAGCACCAGGATCTTATCTGGGTTGTCCCGTGTGTGGGTGGCATCGATTACCCTATTGATACCCCCGCGGAGCCCATGTATGTCAAGATCATGGGCCAGTACTATGAGATCAACGTACAGTACCACAAGTTGGATAATATCACGTTTGTGCTCCTAGACGCGCCTGTGTTCAGGAAACAGACCAAGGCCGAACCGTACCCTCCTCGTATGGATGATATGGAGAGTGCGATTTACTACTCTGCTTGGTAAGTGGCTTCTCAGGTGCTTTGGATGGTTGGTGATGCTAATGATTGAAACCAGGAACCAATGTATCGCCGAGACAACCAGGCGATTCCCTATCGACCTTTACCACATTAACGACTACCACGGCGCCTGTGCCCCCCTGTACCTTCTTCCACGCACCATTCCCTGCGCACTGTCTCTCCACAATGCCGAATTCCAAGGCATGTGGCCTATGCGTACGCCGGCGGAATGCGAGGAGGTTGCGGAGGTGTTCAACCTGCCCATGGAAGTCGTCAAGGACTATATTCAGTTTGGATCAGGTGAGTACATGTGCCAGAGCGACTATTCTGCATTAGAAGCGGTCTGCTAACTAGCCACTCTAGTGTTCAACTTGCTGCATGCCGGTGCCAGTTACCTGCGCATCCATCAAAAGGGCTTTGGTGCTGTTGGTGTGTCCAAGAAGTATGGTGACCGATCATACGCCCGGTACCCTATTTTCTGGGGCCTGTCGAAGATCGGGCAACTGCCCAACCCGGACCCGACTGTAAGTCTTACACATGCCTCCATTTCCTTTCAAGTCTCCATTTGGGACTCCGAAATGGTAGAGGTCCGAAGCTAATATTCTGGCAACTAGGACACCGCCGAGTGGAGCAAGGATACTCTTGTAGGCCAGGCCGTCACTGTCGACAAGGAATTCGAGGCAAGCAGAGGCGAGCTCAGGCGCCAGGCTCAAGAGTGGGCTGGCCTTGAGCAGGACGAAAAGGCTGAGCTGTTCGTGTTCGTTGGACGATGGAGTCTGCAGAAGGGAGTGGACCTTATTGCCGACATCTTCCCATGGGTTCTGGAGACATACCCCCAGTCCCAGCTTATTGTAAGTGCCATATCACAGGAGAAGCGAGAGCTCTTGGCGCGTGAGACATGCTAATGATTCCTAGTGCATCGGTCCTATGATTGATCTCTACGGCAAGTTCGCTGCCCTCAAGCTGGCGAAGCTTATGGAGAAGTATCCCAAGCGTGTTTTCAGCAAGCCTGAGTTCACGGCCTTGCCCCCTTACATCTTTAGCGGTGCCGAGTTTGCCCTTATTCCCTCTCGAGACGAGCCTTTCGGTCTCGTTGCCGTCGAGTTCGGTAGGAAGGGAGCCCTGGGTGTTGGAGCCAGAGTCGGTGGACTTGGTCAGATGCCCGGTTGGTGGTTTACTGTGGAAAGTACCAAGGCCTCGCATTTGTTGCACCAGTTCAAGAACGCCATTGTTACAGCCCTCAAGAGCGACACCGAGACTCGCGCCATGATGCGCGCGCGCGCTGCCAAACAACGATTCCCGGTTGCAGAATGGCTCGAGAGACTGGAGAAGTTGCAGCAAGGTGTTATCAAGGCTCACGACAAGGAAGCCAAGAAGGCGAACAAGAAGAGTTTCCTGTCCAGCACGAGATCTCTCTTGGCTGGTAACTACAGCAAAGAGGCACTCAACACCGATATCCAGTTGCAAGACCGTACGCCACAGTGGGTGCAGGTCCTGCCGGACTCAGATGACGATGACTCAACCAATGGTAACCGCTCTCGATTCAATACCGTTCTGAGCTCACCGACAGATTCCCGCCCAGGTACACCACGCATCGAGTCGGCAATGTCATCAGGCCCCTCAACACCGATGCCCTGGGCACCCGGTCACTCCTACAGGGACTCCGAAACACCAAGTCTCATGTCACTCCCACGTCCATTCGCCCTCGGCATGCAACAGAATGCCAGTCGAGCCTCCATGCTCAGCATGGATGAGGTCGTTGGTGAGAGGCAGGACTACAAGCTTCAGCAAACGGACCCATTCTTCACCGACTCTAGAGGATCTTTCTACTTGGCCTTCGAGAAGAAGCTGGACTCGCTGGACGCGCAAAACTCGATCTCTGACCTCTGTATCGAGGACTACCTCGTCAAGTCCGAGAAGAACTGGTTCAACGAGTTCCGTGATACGAAGCTCGGTCGCGGCCGTGGCCGTAACCGCTCCGGCTCCCCGTCATCGCGCGGTCGCTCACCTTCTCGATCAATCGGCCCTTCGACCCGGAACAAGTCCGCGCTGGCACTGAACTTTGGCGATAAGGAACGTCGGCCTTCTCGCTTGGCGAGCGCCACGGTTTTGGACCCTGAGGACAAGTCACCGGATGAGGAGGAGGATTACGAGAGACAATTCGAGCTCCCAGATGATTACGTCCCTCCTACTGGTCTGAAGAAGTATCTGCAGTACCAGATTGGCGAGTGGCCCCTTTACACTATTCTTCTGTCCGTCAGCCAGGTCATTGCTTCGAACTCGTACCAAATCACCCTCTTGACCGGCTCCGTTGGTCAGACAGCTACTAAACTCTACATCGTGGCGAGCATTTACCTCGGCTCGACACTCATCTGGTATCTCCTCTCTCGAACTGTCAGCCTCAGATTCCCCCTCGCTGTCCCCTTCTTCTTCTACGGTGCCGCCTTCATTATCCTCGGTGTTTCACCCTACGCCACCAACGACTTCGTTCAGGGATGGATACAGAACGTCGCCACGGGCTTCTATGCCTTCGCGGCCTCATCAGGTGGTATCACATTCGCCTTCAACTTCGGCACAGACGGCGGCTCTACAATCTCGGCATGGATCATGCGTCTGGCCCTCATCCAGGGTGTCTCACAGATGTACACCGTCGCTCTCTGGGCATGGGGCAGCGCCATCAGCGCCGCCACTGCCAATAACGAGACGGGCGCCTACTCTCTCGCCACCTCGCCTTACATGCTCGCCGTGTGTCTGCCCGTCGCTGTCATCCTCTGGATTATCGGTGCGGTGCTATTCCTCGGCCTCCCCGACTTCTACCGCGAGAGCCCTGGCCCGGTTCCACAATTGTGGAAGACCCTCCTCAAGCGCAAGACCATCGCCTGGTACCTCTTCGCCGTCATCATCCAAAACTACTTCTTGTCCTCTGTCTATGGTCGAAACTGGTTCTTCCTCTTCTCGTCGAAGGTACTGCCTACCTGGGTGGTCGTCCTCCTGTGCCTGGTCTTCTTCCTGGTGATGTGGGGCATCGTGCTCTTCATCCTTGGTTACTTCAGCCAGTCGCACCCCTGGCTCTTCCCCATCTTCTCGGTCGGCCTCGGCGCGCCGCGGTGGGCACAGATGTTCTGGGGCTGCTCGCGCATCGGCCTCTGGCTGCCCTGGGCTGGCGGCGCCGTCGCGGGCGCCATCGCGAGCAGGATGCTGTGGCTGTGGCTCGGCCTGCTGGACGGCATCCAGGGCGCGGGCATCGGCATGATCCTCATGCTGACGCTGACGCGTGTGCACGTGTGCGCGGCCATCGTGGCGGCGCAGGTGCTGGGCTCCATCGCGACCATCGCGGGCCGGGCCTCTGCCCCCGACAAGCTCGGCCCCGGGCCCGTGTTCCCCGACCTGAGCGAGGGCGCCGGCCACGTGCTGGGGAGCGCCTGGTTCTGGGTGGTGTTGTTGTTGAACCTGGGGCTGTGTGTGGGTTACTTTAAATTCTTCCGCAAGGAACAGGTTAGCAAGCCGTAAGATGGGCTTGCTGTGGTGGTGTTGGTGGTGGTGGGGATTTTGCAATGGATCTAGAGGTGTGTGGTGTTTTGTCTTTGGGGACGGGGGGGAGTTGGGGAGTGTATATAGAATAGAGATGCAATGGGCTGTGTATATTTGATGCCCTGTTTGTATATATAATGTTTACTTATGAATGACACCATTTTCATGAACAAAGATCCCTCTGTTTCTGTCTTTGCCTCTGTCTGTCTCTGTCTGTTTCAGTCTCTGTTACTTGTCTGCTGGTGAGAGTTGGTATCGAATATTAAAATGGGGTGGAATTTGATGCGCGGTTAGGTTTGTCAGATTCTCCCGAGGTCGAGAAGTGTCTGTGCCTGGATTAAATCGAGATCTTCATTGATAGCGATGATCATATCAACGGCCAGTCAGCACGCCACAGATGCATGCATCTTCCCGAGGTCCCTCGCTGCATGAACACGAGGCGCAACGGGTGTGTGCCTGTGTATGTCTCAGTGTGTGTGGGCTCGGAGGATCGGGGCGGCGGAATGCTCCCCTCCAGGGTTACAACCCGCCAGCACGTCGGCAGTTTTTATCTTCGACATTGACCGTGCCATGCTACGTTGTATAGCAGAGTTTTCGGTATATATGCCAATGATATGCCTCTGATATGTCTTTTCTCTTTGCCACTGGGAATCGGGTCGGCCCACTACATAAGAACCACACATTTCCAAGCGGGGGAGGGCACGGGAGGAGGACCTGGATGGAGGGATGAATACTACATCGTGTACATATATATGTAGTCCATGTCTCGGATCATTCCCTATCCCTGGAGGGTTCGTGACGTTCTTGGTATAGCCCCGACGTTGCCACGTAATTGTAAGTCCCATTCTAAGGTATTGTAAGCATGTATAAGCAAGGGACGTGAACAATGGTTTCTTTTTGTTTCCTTCACCATCCGCAGCCCTCGTGACCCGCCGCCCTATATTGTACACAGATACACAGATACAAAGACACATAGATACATAGATCCATGGATACATACATACTACGGGATGTGGGTATGATTGCACTCTCATCTTGAGCTTGTGTCTGTCTCTGACTTTAACCTTTCAACCCACGGCCAGGGGAATGGGCCACATTCAAGGTTCCAGGTGTCTACTGAAACTGGGAAACTCAACGTCCAATAACAGGGATTGACACACAGATTATGGGAAACAACGACACCCACGCTCGGCAGTTGAACGGGTGGTGGAGTAGTGTCCTCTTTCAGAGAGGTCTTCTCTCGGCTGGACTTATCTATAACCTGATGCTAGATACCAGATAGCATATTAAATGCTGTACCGCGTAGTAATGCAGTGTCGCACGCATTATTACATGGGCTTTTCCGGTGCTGCGCTCCCACTTCCCGTCGCCCCTTTCACAACTAAACTTTTGCTTCCCGTCACCCCTGATCGATCGTCCAGATCCCGAATGTCTTGTCAAGATTACCCAATGAGACGTCGATGAAAAGTAATGCTGCGGGTCCCTCTTGTGCGTTGCCAGTGGTTTATCTGAGGCTCAGTCCGCCAGTTCGTGGGGGGCTTCTGGGGGAACGCGTAAGAGCGCATGGGCATTGGAGCCGTGTGGACCCTGATGCTACCTGATCCTGCTGCGGTGAGAGGTAACGAAAAGGTCCCAAGGTGGACTAGGTGGACTGTATGTCAGTCGGTGGAGACCAGAGGGTGGATGAGACGAGGCTCTTTACCTTGCTCCACGTATCCGTATACCAGTACCACCTGCCGGAATAGTGACCATGGGAGAGCATGGTCGTTCAAGGATTGTGCAGGAAACCAAACAATAGTTTCTTTTACGAACCAGACTGACGGTGGCACATTGTAAATAGGTATATAAAGTCAAGATGAGCATCGCTCTCTCCCGGTTGGAAGAAGATCTTCATCCTCACCACCATTCAGCCAACTCTCACACTCACTGAGAAGCAATCCATTCTTTGATTTCTGATACCATCAGTCACCTTCCAAGAGATACCCCAGAATTTGCAACTTTTCCCTGCACTTCTTAATCTTCCAAAGATGGTTGCTTTCTCAAGGTTCGCCGCCGGCGTGACTCTGGTCGCCGGAGCCCTCGCTCACCCGGGCGAGGTCCACACCAACGAGGAGATCCGCCGGGACATCGAGGTCCGCGATCTTCATGCCGCCGTCGGTGCCCGTGCCCTGGCCCAGTGCTCCGGTGGCGCCAACGCCAACCTCATGAAGCAGCGCGCCGTCCAGCGCCGTGCCGACAAGGTCAAGGCCCTCCGTGAGGCCCGCGGCATCAAGGCCAACCCCAAGAAGTACCGCCGTGACCTGGCCGAGCTCCAGGAGTGGGAGACCGTCAGCCACAACATGTCGGGCATCTACGACTACAACATGTTCACCTCGCTGGAGGACGTCTTCGCCGCCAACACCTCGTGCATCCAGACCCCCATCAACACCGCCGGCCCGTACTACATCCTGGGCGAGTACTTCCGCTCCAACGTCAAGGAGGCCCAGTGGTCCGAGGGCGTCGACCTGTTCCTCGAGGTGCAGTACGTCGACGTGAACACCTGTGCCCCCGTGCCCAACATCGCCGTCGACGTGTGGAACTGCAACGCCACGGGCGTCTACTCGGGCGTCGACGGCAGCGCCGACCTCCCCGAGGGCGGCCTCAACTCGACCTACCTCCGTGGCGTGCAGGTGACGGACAGCGACGGCGTCGTGTCGTTCGAGACCATCTTCCCGGGCCACTACGAGGGCCGCGCCACGCACACGCACCTCCTCGCCCACGCAAACACCACCATCTCGCCCAACGGCACCGTCCAGATGTTCGACAAGCCCGTCGCCCACATCGGCCAGCTCTTCTACCCGGAGGACCTCCGCACCGCCGTCGAGGCCACATACCCCTACAACACCAACGACGTCGCCGTCACCACCAACGACGCCGACATGTGGTCCGTCCGCCAGGCCGATTCCAGCTTCGACCCCTTCCCCCAGTTTGTGTACCTCGGTGATGACGTCTCCGATGGCCTGTTCGCTTGGATCCAGATCGGCATCAACAACACCCGCGACTACGAGAACAACGACTACTACTCCGTCGCCGGGTACCTCGCTGAGGATGGTGGCCACGCACAGGACCCCGGCTTCGACGGCGCGCCCCCCACGGGTCAGGAGCGGACCACCACCACCTCTGTCGCTGCTGCCGCCACTTCTGCTTAAGGGATGAAAAGGTGTGATGAGGGAGGGATATGCCGGGTTGATAACTTGGTTGTGTCTGTCATGTGATTAGTGACCGTCTTGAAGATTGCAATGGTGGATCTTTTTGGATTTTTCTTGTATATATATAGAGCGTCCGTTTGGGATTGAAAATATGTACTGTCGTGATCGAGCATTGGTTAGTCTCATGGAGTATCATGCATGATGAACCTTGATTACTCACCTTACTAGCTCATCAGTCTTCCAGTGACTTGTAACCTAGCTTGTTTGTAAAACAATCCTCAGGGACAGTGCAATCTGCCAGAGTGTGAGCAAAAACGGCATGGACACACATAACGTCAATTGCTGCATCAAGGACATAAGAAATGCCGAACACTTTTGGCCACCATATCGATTCACCCTCCCAGTGCAGTAAGGCGAGTTTCGTAAGGCGAGTTTCGACTCAGCATAGAAACAATCGGCGCTTGCTCTTCAGACTAGAAGACGATGACCTGCCCCATGTCGGCGGCATTCGGTCTGGCGGGGACTAATACATACATATTCTGGACACAACAATCATAGTTTCACAACTGATCGAGAGCCGCGTAGAGGGGAGCAAATGGTATTGATAGGACTAGTAATCTTGACATATTCTCATACAGTGTCCACTGGGTGCAAGAAGTGGGCCAGAGACCGATCGCCAGCACGGTCTCAGCTCTGGTATCTGACATTTCCAGTTCTCTCCTTAATGCTCCTGCTGATCTGGCTCGACCAATGAGACAGCCTCATGGCCACAATGGGCTCATACTCGGGCATTCTCATCAGCTTCTTGGGGAAGGTACCATAATCCCCTCTGGCCGCGTGGCCGGTGAAGACGGCCTCGATGCCGTGGACAATCGAGGCCGTGTTCTCGTCAAAGTATAGACCCGCGTGGCGCATCTCCTCGAGCAGCGCCATGACACCGGCAGCGTCGCCGTATCGCCGCCACATGACGGCCATGAGACGGTTGTAGAAGGATGTGCTGACGCCGAGGACGTAGGAGGCGAGGCCGAGCTGCTTGACCCGTGGCAGGAGGGAGAAGAGCAGGGGCGATGAGCGAGAGAACTTGGTGTCGAGGAGGCGGAGACCGTCGAGGACGAGCAGGGGGTAGATGGGGCCATAGATGTCCATGCTCAAGGTCGCCTTGGGTGGCTCCGGGAAATCGGGGAGCTCCTGGGCCTGCGGAACTTCGTGGATAATCTCGACTTCTGGCTCCGCTTCAGCATCCACAAGCTTCTTCTTTCTGCCACGCTTTGCCTTAGACTTGACCACTGGCTTGGGTGCTACCACAGTAGGGCCTTGGGGAATTTCCGCAATGCCAAGTTTCTCAACAAGGGGGAAGACCTCCGTCTCCATGATGTCCCACAGTTCAAAGTCTGTCTGAGCCGCCTCCATCATGGCCAAGACCCTCAGTCGCTCTTCTCTGCGCTGGGCTTCCAGTTCAACCGTCCTTGCTAGTCTGCCTTTCGACTGGACTGCCTCGACTGGATCTTCATTAACTTCTTGCTGTTTACCATCTTCGTAGGCCAGCCCTTCCTTGCTACCTCCTTCCGTCGTGATCTCCATGTCCCTGGCAGATTCTATCGAACCAAAGGCAAACCTGGCCGCCCTCCGGAGACTTGAAGGGAACCTGAGTAGAGCCCTCTCCCGCTCGGAAGCAGAGTACGTCGACTCGAGCGGGGACAAGGGGTCCAGCCCACGGATACCAGGTTCGGTGTGGGTGTACGTCTCAGCCGCATCTTGCATGATGGTATTGACGTCAAAGTTCCCATCCTGCTGCAGAGCCTGGAGGAAGCCAGGACCGTCCAAAATCTTTGCCTCATCTTCTTTCCCCTCTTTCTTCAGCGTGGCAGGGCTCGCGCCGCGGCTGGCAATCTCCTCGAAGATGCGCTTGAAGGCCTGTCGTTCCGTGGGGGTGATGGTATCTTGTTTGATCTCTGTCTCATCGGCCGGGTCTGGATTATGGTATGCGAGCTCTGGGGGAAGTTCGAAGGGGATAGGGTCCCTGGTCAGGTCCTTGGGCCTTCGCGCATTGCGGCGTGGTGTTGTGTGTAGAGACCGGGCGAGGTAGGTCGGTACGGTATAGCCGGTTCCTGCGAGCCGGTAAAGTGTCCGGGTCTGGTACAGGAAGGGCGTCAAAGTCGAAGACATATTTGGATATGCCATGGAAGGCAGCACAATGATTCAATGAAAGCTGTGTTACTTTATTAGGCGGGTGTTTAGAAAGGTAACTGGAATAGCTTCACCAAAAACTCCCAGAAATTTTGTCCCGATAAGAAACGGAACGCTCGGACCATGTACTTATCGGACCGCCCCCCCCCCCAACAAGTACGTACCCCTAGCACCTGAACTGAAGTGCTGCCCGCCCCTTGCAGCTGAAGCCTGGAACTGCCCGCAGGTGCCTAACAATGCTAGGCGATACAAATTACAGTACCCGGTACACTCACTACAAATATACGTGCTAGCGTGTGGCACTCGCGAGGCAGAACGTCGCGCTAAACTTTCCAATCGCGTCACACATCTAAAGTGCCTTTTCCTTTGATCTTCCTTTATCGCACCAATTTTGCCCCAATTTCTTGTCGTGGAGACTCTGTCAATCCTACGAATTCCTTGCAAAGGCTTTACAGAGAGTTACTTGTTTCTGTACTTCCTGTACCTCCTGTTCTACTCAATTGACACAGTACTTCCTCTTCAAAATGCCTGTCAAGAAGGAGGGACAGGCATTGTCCACCTTCGAGCAGCGCCGGCTGCAAAATATTGCAGAGAACAATGCGCTTCTCAAGGGCCTGTCACACACGGCTGCCAAGATCGCGAAGCCACCTCCAGCACCGAAGCCGAAGGCTCGCCCACGACCTAAAAAGTCGCCCGTCGAGAAGAGGGAGCTTCCAAAGCGGGAGACGCCTATTGCGACACGCGCAAGTTCACGTCTCAAGGGCGAAACACCCGACAAGAATGGAGTCAAGCGCGAGGCCGACGACTCAGCGCCCGCCGCATTGTTCCCCGAAAAGCCAGCCAAGAAGGCGCGCGTGAGCGGCGACCTGAACCTTGGCGACATCCTCGTGGAGGGCAGAAAATTTGCAAAGGATGCTGGGGCCTTTGCTGGTCTCATCTCTCTGCCACGTCAAGGAGCTGAGCCGGGGGTGCGGACGTTTGACGAGGATGACATTAAAAAGACGACGGACAAAGAGTTGAAATCACTGAGAGAGGAGATGGGAAATTTGGAGTTATACGACAAGTGGGCAGTCAATGGTAAGTCTTGTAGTGTTTCGGACTGTTGGTTCACGCTTTGTCGCTGACTTGATCTTGTTGTAGATATCAAGATTGTGCCTCAGCGGATCTACTCCATGGGCTTCCACCCGACCGCGGAGAAGCCATTGATTTTCGCAGGAGATAAGGAGGGAGCCATGGGCATATTCGATGCTTCGCAGGATGTGCCCGAGGTGGATGACGAGGATGAAGATGCCGAATATTCTGACCCGGTCATTGCCGCATTCAAGACCCATGCGAGAACAATTTCCTCCTTCCACTTTCCTCTCACGGATGCAAAGACCGTCTACACGGCATCATATGATTCGACGATTCGGAAGTTGGACCTCGGAGACGGAACTCCCGTGTCGATACAAATGTTTGCGCCAGAAGACGACGAAGACTTGCCCATCAGTGCCATAGATATGGCACCAAATGACAACAGTACTATCATATTCTCTACACTTTCCGGCTCGGTCGGCCGTTACGACGTCCGCACCAAAAACGACACGGAGATCTGGACCTTGAGTGATTCGAAGATTGGTGGTTTCGCCCTGCACCCGCACGCTCCTCACCTCTTCGCAACTGCATCACTGGACCGCACCATGAAGATCTGGGACATGCGCAAGATGTCCGGAAAGGGTGACATGCGATCCCCGGCCCTGGTCGGGGAGCACGAGTCGAGGCTGTCCGTGTCGCACGCGTCCTGGAGTCCCGCAGGCCACATCGCCACCAGCTCCTACGACGACACCATCAAGATTTACGATTTCCCCGATTCGGCTTCCTGGAAGGTCGGCCATGATGTATCTGACAAGGACATGAAGCCCGACCATATTGTCAAGCACAACAACCAGACGGGCCGGTGGGTGACCATCCTGAAGCCTCAATGGCAGCGACGTCCTGCAGATGGCATCCAGAAGTTTGCCATCGGTAACATGAACCGGTTCGTGGACGTTTTTGGTGCCGATGGTGAGCAGTTGGCCCAGCTTGACGGGGATGGTATCACGGCTGTGCCGGCTGTGGCACACTTGCATCCTACTCAGAACTGGGTCGTCGGTGGAACTGCTTCTGGCAAAGTCTGCTTGTGGATGTAGTAGAGCGAATGCATCTGGATACGGTGGGTTTGGATGTACGGTAGTATCCTGATAATTAACGTCAGTTGCGAAGAGCATTTGATTTTTGGTGGGAGCGACGGCCTTAGGCCCTGTTTTCCAAGTGGATACATATAAGAATGCATGATGCATGTCTCAACGGGGTACCTGGGTAGACCTCTGGGTCACAGGTAATTAACGACCACGCGGGTAGACAATATGAATATGAACATCCTGACTCCGATAACATTGCACTTGGATTCCCTTGCGTGTATCAGTGGACACACACCACTCGTAGTGGCTGAACCTTTGGCTTTCGGCAAGGTAATCCATTGCCGTTAGTAACAAAATGTGTAAATGATACCCGCGTACAAAGGGAAGCAGTAGTCGGCCGCGACAGCTCCCGCGACAGCTCTATGAGATCCAGGCTTTTGGGCCGCGGCTTTCGCCTAGGCTTTTCCTTCCCATACGAATTCAAGAATCCCCAAGGCGGAACCTTCGGGCTCAACAACGCTCTTGAGCACAAAGCCCGGGTCCGCCCCCTCGACCAAGGTCTTCCAATCAGCAGCAGTCCTCTCTCTCGCATTGAAGGTGGCCATCAAGCTTAGATCCGCCGATCTATGACACAGGGAAATCAGATTGGGTAAATCAGCCCTCGCACCTCACGGATAGCACGTCTACTGTATCACATACCTTGCGTTCTTCTCCTTCCACAACGGCACCGCTCCTGGCTCTGGCATGATTGTGTCCTGAATGATGATCCTGGCTCCTGGCTTGAGCACTGGGACTTGTGCTTTGAGAGCCATGACACAGTATTTGTCGGCCCAGTTGCGTAGGGACCATCGGAAGAAGATGACATTGGCCTGGACCGTTTGCGGCGCGAAGAAGTCATGTGCCATGAATGTCACTCTTCCCTTGAGTTCTCTAGACTTTTGTGAGCTTGCCTTACTCCAAACGAAATGCGTCGTTCATGTAGAGCAGAGGAAGGACCAAGTTCAAAAGGGATCGTGCAGCCGGTTAGGGGATGTAGTTGACTTACTCTGGGACTCCCGCCTCAGCAGGTCCCATCATTTGTGCCATGTCTTGAACAATGATGCTCAGATTGGCATGGCGCTTTGCCAGCGCCATAGCGAAATGACCCGGTCCACCTCCGACATGTTTGACCTTGCCTGTCCTAGAGAGGCCCAGTCGAAATGGTCGGTGATATATGCTGGGCTTTGCTCTGGCTTTCCTGCGTATGCCACCATGGCGTGCTCGAAACGCATCGCGCGCTCAGGATTGCTCCCAAGGACGGAGTAGATGGACACTGCCGTGTTGTTTGCGATACAGAACCCCTGTGAACATAGTTAGGGTTGGCCCATTCATCTAGTGGCATAGATATTTAATGGATGGAATGGCCATACCGTCTCATTCGGCTCTTGAGACCCAGGGTATTTCTTCAAGGCATCTACGACCTACGATATAGATAGGGTTAGTAGAAATTCCCAGGATCCTAAGGGCAGGCCTCGTGAGTATCTCTTACCTTCGTGGACGCCGCCCACATCTCCTCAGTGCCAACCCGCAGCCAGTTATTCGTAACGGAATCGGCTAGAATCCTGGACGCCTTGGTATGAGCCACCATACCAGGCTCAGGCTCGTAGAAGATACGCATGTTCATGGCATGTCGAAGAAGGCGGCCAACATCTTGCTCAGTCAGCGGGGTCTGTCTGGCGATATCTGCAAAGGACACTCGGCCGCCAGGAGGAACCATAGCCGCGATGCCGAAGTGAGCGATAGCTTGCTGGCACAGTGAATTGTTATGCTGTTGAGTTGATTCCTGTTAGCTACAGGGATGAAGAGGTCTTGTATGTATGAAGGAAGGGTAATATGTACTCCGCCGTGACCATGTATAAGGAGCATCGGGTCCATGATGAGTAAGTCCCGAAGCTCGGCCGTAGCGTCTAGGACAGCATTTTGAGCATCTGTGGCCTCGCGAGGAAGTGATGAGAGGGCATCCTCCTTAAAGGAAGGGGAAGGAAGATCTTTAGATGTCAAGACTTCCTGGATTCTGGCCACAGAAGTGCTGATAGTTTCTGCGAGCTGCAGAATGCGTGTAGTTGACGTGTTGGAAGCCATGTTCACTCGGTTGAGAAGACGCTGGGACAAGATGCACGGTGTTGCAATCGAAGCGGATGAAGTGAAGGAGAGCTTCAGATGTTCGGAGACTGGCAAGGTACGGGCTAAATACCACGGTCCCAAGAATAGCCTATATATGTCATTATATTGAGCCGAATGTGTTGGTGTTTCATGCGCTCGTCAGTAATGACATGTACTAGGCATGAAGTACGGTTCAATCCCATGCTGAAACTATCACCAACAAAGCTTGGGATCCTATACTTGAAAGTACTATCCGGTTGGGCCGCGCATAACTTGGCAAAAAGTCCAGTCACCTTCCGTTGTTGAAGCTGCTAATGTACACACGCCCCAACCTTGCATATTGCCTTAGGGTGATTGTCGTCTGACGATGAACCGCTGTCGACCGGAACCAAACATGTGAGCTATGGAGAAACTGATCGGCTACCACGGTCGTTATGTCGTTATGTTCTTCACCAATCTGATTTATCATCGAGGCAACGTACTTCGTAGTCTGTATGGTTGGCGAGACGCAACTGCTCCGGCCAACATCCCCCCCCCCGGGCGAGATGCAGGAACGCATTCGAGGCACTGACACCTTACTTCATCCTAAGGATCGCAGTACGACTATCTTCTTTGTAGATGTGATGTGAGCCGTACTATATTCCACCAGATCAAGGGCACCTCCAAGGTTCTGATCGCTGACTGGGAAGCGAGGAAGCGGAGAGGGAGCACTGACGGAGAACACTGACGGAGAACACTGAGGGCTGAGCACTTGGGGGCAGAGAGTGGTTCCAGGAAAGAATAAAACGTTCAACGAGAGATTCTACAAATCCTCGACGGAGCAGTAACACAGATCGCCGTTCTATTTCTCAAATTGGCGCAGGCGTATGAAGTTGCTGCGTAGATTCGTGATCGTGGCTTGATCAACTCTTACCACTTAATGTTTCAAGGTGGAGCTTTTTCCACGACTTCTTCAACAGTAGGGCCTAGCAAACGGCTATGGGACGTCTTTTTTGTTCCTTGATTTTGTTCCTCGAGCATTTGTACAGTCATCCCAAGGAGACCAGTAATATATTTTAGGAGTTGAAGACGTCTATGATCGTAGTCCCGTTCTTTGTCAAAACGACAACTGAATTCCTATCATTTAGTACTAGGCGATTTATGTATATTCCAAATAGACGAGCTACTAGTGCTCTTTTATTCCTTCAGCAATGTGGAGGACCACCGTCAGGGGCGTTTTCAAGAACCAATAAACGCTCTTCAGCCAGTCTCATGCACACCGGGGAGGCACGGGTAACATTGAACTTGATGGCATTTCGACTGATGCAGAAGTAAGTATTGGCCTCGGTTCTCTGCAAGTCCCCACGTCGGGAAGTGTCCTTGGATAAAATTTTCTAGATTGGGTTCGACTAGATCAAGTCGGCGCTGTAACCCAAATCCACCAGTCCCCTACGATCTTTAGGTCCAGATGTCGGAGTGGATCTATCGATCCGCGTAAAGGCCGCGGACCTCGGGATATTATCATTTGGACACCCAGCCCGCGGGCCTGTTTGTCGATCTGCCAAGTCGATTCCGGGTCTCAATTATGTATTTGCCTCAGAATCCTGCCTTGCTAGACTGACTCTAACACTTGATTCTGACGCAGCGGACAAGGTTCCAGAGTAGAATCCCACCGCACCGATATATGCTGGCTGGTTTTCGGCGGTAATCAAGGCAAAGTCATATCAATATATGCGTTGCAATGAATTGATTCTTTGCTTGCAAAAATATGGTGCTCCCACCAAACACCCTCTTTCCATGATCTGCTACAACAGCCCTGCAGAGAAACATGCACGGGGTCCATTTACATCCTCGATGCCCAGGTACCCAGACTCGCACGGATCTCGCTAGAGGACGTACAATAGCATCAATCTGTTGGGAGATGCACCCCGGGGCCCCGAGAGCATGGCCATACGTATTGCAGCTATAGCATTAGCTGGGGGCACCCTTGATGCACTATATTATGCATAAACTGGCGAGCCTAGGAAAATTGTATCGCATGGTCCAGTGGTTGTCGAGATTCACCATCGTGATGGTGACCATAAGGTTGCGGCTGAGGCGTTCAAAGGTTTACGCTTGATGTATGGTTCCACACTAGAGATCAAGGAGACCGACTCATACAGGAACCTTAACCTCGGTTCGGCTTCTGTTTCCAAGCTTGGGCAGATACCCTAGGGGAAAGACGAAGTCCCTGTTCGAAGCGGGGCATTTAATGGAGATGTAGGTAGTCTGCCGCATGCATCCACGCGGTCAGAAGCCCAATAAACGGAGATCATGAACCCGATTACTATACTAGAAGAATAATGTGATCATGAAGGTACTAGGGCGGCTCGATAAAGTTCGTATAGCTTATTAAGATCAGCACTGGATGGGTTCGATATTCAACAATCTGATGAGCACCATGTTTTGTTGTGTGAAAAGCCACTGAGGACAATGTATGCCACTGTTGGGATGAAAGTCTGTGATGATGATGGTGAAGCACAGGTCAACCTGGTGTGAGTGATGGTTCCAAGGTTGCCTGGCAGGGCGCTGTCCACGGGTTTCTTATCTTTACACCGTTTCGGCATGTGACGGTGTGCCTGCCTGCCTGACAGCTGCCATGACGGTAAGTCATCTGAAGCATGTGTCATCTGGTGGCACTTCTCAGCCCTTATTGCGGAACCGTTTTAGGGCTCGAGCGTCATCGAGCCCACCGTTATCGATAAGCTGATTGCCCAGGCGCTGGACACTACCAGTCCAGCCCACTACCCAGCTCTGGAGCCCACTACCCAGCCCACTGAGACTGTATGTATACATGTGGTGTAAGGGTCCAACTGTCACGTCCCGAGGCACCTGGCTGGCTCCATCAGCAATGCTCCATAAAGACACCATATCCATCCAATAAAACATATTAAATAACAGCCTTTGGACGGGCATCAACGGGCCCGATGTCGCCGACTCATTCATGATCACCGTTCGAAATTTACAAGCTCTGGGATTGACGAGGGACCAAAATGTCCTGAGCGAACAGTTACTTGAGAAAGCTTGGAAACCTTGGAAGTTCGGATACTTGGACACTTAGAGACTTCCGAGGCCATCAGTGATCGACAGACAGACCTCTTTCGTTATCAGACCCTCAAAATTCACCTCCTGGGCACCCCTGACCGGCCTAACTTGGTAGGCAAGGGCATGTTCAGCGTCTTCCCTAAATCAACCAGCCATCCATCCATCTATCTATCTATCCATCCATCCGCGTCCGTCATCATTTTATTCCTCAACCTCTTGCCTCTTCTTTTTGGGTACCTAGGTATATCACATGTGATATTTTGCCCTTCTTTCTGGCTGGAAGCAATAACACATGTGCACATGCACATGCACATGAACAGAACATCCTACCGTTGACGACCATATCACTTTCATCACCATCCGCAAACAATTGTCCGTTGGCTGGTTTGTTTGGTCACATCGTCTTACACTAAAAGACGTTGCACAACTTCACACAGAGTCAGCGTGGCGTGTGACGGACGTACCGTGTACAGCAAGTACTTGCATTACTGCCTGCACATGCACCTCAGGCCGTGACCGTATCCCACGCCTCAGTCAGTCATTGGCTTCCTGTCCTTGTCCAGTCATCCACCAACAGTTTATCGACACGGAATCTGGCCAAAACCTTCCGTCACTGCTCTATGTACCGACCCCAACATTCTACATAGACACCCTCTCATCCAATACCTTAAACCGGGAGTTGCTTTTCTGGATACGACATATCAATCCAACCCATCAGCCAAAAGAGATCAACCCCTGCTGTCCAACCAGAGCCGCATATCGGTCCACGTCCCACTCAAGCATCAACCACTAGAACATCGCTACCCCAGACTAACCTGCAGCTATCCTTGGCCAGGCAGCGGTCTGTCCAGCCTGACCCACGAGACAATGGAGCCTCAACGACCTCAGTCCTCGGAGCATCATTCCCAACCTCCTACATCCTCCCAGACAAATGCGAAACAAGATATACACCGTCTTAACCACAACGATACCTTCTCGACTTCCTCTTTACCGCAAGAACGAGAACATCATCATCATCGCTGTGCTTTTTGCCCTTCTCGACACTCCGAAGGCGAACCCCGACGTCGAGTAATTCGCCGGAGACTGCACAAGCGACAGCCATCCCACTCTCCCAAAATGGACTTCCCGGAACAACTCAAACAAAAGGATGGAGATGAGGAGCAAGAGGAGGATGTATTGCCCGTCGGCCTTGGTCAGGGCAACCCCCAATTCATGAATATGAATCAGAGCATATTCGGACTCATTGCTGCGGCTGGCCCCAAGGTCGACTTCCACGATAGGTTCGAGGGACACAGCAGCGAGGAGGAGGCGGAAGACTCAGATGGCAATGCACTACACCATGGTTCAAAAGACGGTGGCGCGACAGATCCCATGGCGCAAACTACGATTCTTCGAAAGCCGAGCTCCAAGAGCAGCCACCACCACCGAAGGAAGTTCAGCGACAGCAAACTAATGAAGTCGGTCCCCATATTATCGCGTTTGTCGAGTAAGCATTGGTCGAGGAAGGATGGCAAGAAACCGGTGTTACAGATACAAGAGGAGTCAGAGCCAGTGGCCTCGGCCTTGGCTTGGGATGATCCATCAGTATCGTCGACAGATGACGAGAATCGACTTGCGCCGGTCATGAGCCGTATGCTCGAGGCACGCGCTGAGGTCTCGGGACGACAAAGTTTTGATCTCGAACTCCCGTCAGCCGATAAGAGTGACGAGCCATCGGATGTGTCAGGGAAGGAGCAATCCGACCTCTCCAAGAGGTTACAGAAGATCTTCGAGTTCGACGAGCCGGAGGAGCTGATATCAGGTTGGACTCTGCCTTCCCCCAAAACACTTCTCGCAACCTGTTCAGGTCGGTGCTGACCCTGAGACTAGAATACCCGTGCTGGCTGCTCCAAGGTGTGCTCTTGCAAGGCTACATTTACGTGACATCTAAACACATCTGCTTCTACGCATATCTTCCAAAGAAAGCGGTCAGTCAAGTCGAACCGGATCCCGAGAGGACTACGCTCACACTCTATCAGCATGAGGTCACCAAGTCTGGCTACCTATCCAAGTCTGGAAAACGAAATCCGAAGTATAATCGGTACTGGTTTCGACTAAAAGGCGACGTCTTTTCCTACTTCCGGGATCCGTCAAATCTATACTTTCCCCACGGGCAGATTGACCTTCGATATGGAATATCAGCTTCGATAACCGACAAAGACAAGGAGGGCGTGCACTTCTCTGTCGAAACCGACCACAGGACCTATCACTTCCGCGCTGACAGCGCACCAAGTGCCAAGGAGTGGGTGAAGTGTCTCCAAAGAGTTATCTTTCGCAGCCACAATGATGGCGACAGCGTCAAGATTAGCCTGCCGATTGCGAATGTAATTGATATTGAAGAGGCACAGATGCTAGAGCTTGCAGATACCTGCAAGATACGTGTTATCGACAACGACGAGACGTATGCTATTGACGAGGTGAGATACCCACGTGAAGTGAATACCCAGAGGCAAGCTGGCGACTGACCATCAGCAGTACTTTTTCTCATTCTTCAGCTATGGGAAGGAAGCCATTGGCGTCCTAAAGCTCCTCATCGAGGACTTTGCATCGCGTGAGCATGACAGCGAGACCAAGAAGCCCGAACACCCTGAAAGTGTGCACGACAACACCATGTCGACTGTGCCGTTCTGGAAGCGAAGGAACCACAGCAGTGACAGAAGTGGACTGGCCACTCCTCTGAGCATAAGAACGGGCAAACTGCAGGGCAATGTGAAGGCTACGCTATCACCCATGCTGTCTCCCCAGTCACCAACGGCTCTGTCTCCTCGCGCTAGTGGCGACTACTTTACGAGGAGCTTTGACTCGATGCAGCATATCGGCCGCAGAAGTACCGATATGAACCTCGGTGATACTCATCGGAGGAGCTTTAGCAACAGCCGATCGAATAGCACACATCGCCACGGCGACGGGAAATCTGGCGCTGACAAGTACATCTCGACGGATTCCGGCGCCGAGTCAACGGAAGACCCCAGCATAGCAAGCATGTCGGCCATGACAACATCGGGCGAGCTGGACCAATCGGCTAGTCAGATACTCAGAGGCAGCGATGTTTTCCACAGCCCGACAGTCAAGAGGTCAGCCTCAGCATCAAGGAAGAAAGGGCGCGAATCTCCACGTGGCCCTCATCGCCACGGATTTCTAGGTGATCACCAGGGGCCTCGCCACGCTGCCACCACCGGTAATATGGAGGACCCTTCATCTGGCGAGCATGGGGAGCCGACTACGTCAGCTCAAACGTTGCAGTCGATCAGTAAGATGGGCGCGTATCCATTGCAGCGAGTGGGCGCTTTTGCAGAATATCTTGGTCGACACTCTAAACGCATGAGTGGCCTCCTCGCTACGGAGTCTATTGGCTACGCTGGAAAGGTATCAGGCATGTGGAAAGGTGGCCAAAGGCACTACGACGAACCTCACGCGCTTAAGACCGACGACGAATTTGACGTTGAAGAGCAGGATAAGATTGCAGAGGAACACTTCCATGCTCATTTTGCGCTGCCGAAGTCGGAAAGACTGCGGGCGACTTATTTCGGATACTTCATGCGCGTGCTGCCTCTCTATGGCAAGGTCTACCTTAGCGACCGCACTTTTTGCTTCCGGAGTCTCATGCCTGGTACGCGCACGAAGCTTATCCTGCCAATCAGGGACATCGAAAACGTGACAAAGTCTAGTGGCTTCCGATTGGGGTATGCGGGTCTGGTGGTTGTGATTCGTGGACATGAGGAGCTCTTCTTCGAGTTTGGGGACTTGGCACTTCGTGACAGCTTGGCTGTTTTCCTGCTCAAGGGAATTGAGACTGCAAAATCTTTGCGCGACTCCCAAGGCATGGACAGCGATGAGCAAGAGGAGGCTGACAACGCGGTAGCCGAGCACAAGGCACTCGAGAAGGCTCGGCATGAGGAATTCCCTGAACACGAGCTCACCCTCCCGCGACATGATACCGGCGTGTCTGATGGACCTACAATCATCTTCGATGACCCTAAAGCCTCGTTCATTAACTTCAAGCCCGAAAAGTCTCTACGCTTTACCTGCCTCACGATTGGGTCCAGGGGTGACGTGCAGCCTTACATTGCGCTTTGCAAAGGACTGATGGCTGAGGGCCACAAGGTCAAGATTGCCACACACCTGGAGTTCAAGGAGTGGATCGAAGGCCATGGTATTGAGTTCGCTGCAGTGGAAGGCGATCCTGCAGAGTTGATGCGTTTGTGCATCGAGAATGGCACCTTCACCGTTTCTTTCCTCCGAGAGGCCAGCTCCACCATGCGGACCTGGCTGGATGGCCTACTGGCTAGCAGCTGGCTCGCGTGCCAGGGCTCAGACGTGCTGATCGAAAGCCCTTCTGCCATGGCAGGTATCCACATCGCTGAGAAGATGTGCATTCCTTATTTCCGCGCCTTCGGCATGCCTTGGACAAGGACGAGAGCCTATCCACAGGCTTTCATGATGCCGGAGCGCAAAATGGGTGGTGCATACAACTTGGTCACGTATATTTTGTTCGACGCTGTGTTTTGGAAGGCTACCGCGCACCAGGTCAACAGGTGGCGCAACCAAACCCTTGGCTTGCCGAACACCAGCCTTGAGAAGATGCAACCCAACAAGGTACCTTTCTTGTACAACTTCTCGCAGCACGTCGTCCCCCCACCTCTAGATTACAGTGACTGGATTCGAGTCACGGGATACTGGTTCCTCAATGAGGGCGGCGAGGACTGGACACCTGACCAAGATCTCGTGGACTTCATTGCCAAAGCGCGGAAAGACAACAAGAAGCTGGTCTATGTCGGCTTCGGAAGCATCATCATGGATAATCCATCCAAATTCACGCGAGAGATCATCGCTGCGGTTCAGAAGGCCGATGTGAGGTGTATTCTCAGCAAGGGGTGGAGCGATCGGCTCGACCCCAAGTCTGCCGAAGCTCAAGAGGTAGGCATATCGGCCAGTGATGGCAGCTCCACCCACGGCAGCAGCGACGGGAAGGAAGGCTTGATGGAGGTACCTCTCCCTCCCGAGATATTCTCTATCAAGTCGGCTCCCCATGACTGGCTGTTCAAACAAATAGACGCTGCAGCGCATCATGGCGGGTCAGGAACGACTGGTGCAAGCTTGCGTGCTGGTATACCGACCATTGTGCGTCCCTTCTTTGGTGACCAGTTCTTCTTTGGCGGTCGTGTCGAGGATCTCGGCGTCGGAATCCTGCTGAAGAAGTGGGGCGTCACCTCCTTCGCAAGGGCGCTGTGGGAGGCGACACACTCGGAGAGGATGATTGCCAAGGCGAAAGGACTGGGGGAGAACATCCGCGAGGTACGTTAGGACCATACTCCAACCTTTTCAGTTTGCAATTCCCAATCGATGCTGATACTGACTATTATTACTTATAGGAGAACGGCGTGGACACAGCGATACAGTGCATTTATCGCGATATGGAGTACGCCAAGTCACTGATCGAGAAGAAGGCAGGCAAGAATGCCGCGGCGGCTGTGCGCGCAGCTACGTCAGGATCGGATGGAGGCCTGGACGACGAAGTCGAAGAGGAGAGCTGGACGTTCATAGGAGACGACACCGGCCCGGAAGATGACGATGCCGAAATCGACGCGATTGTGAAGCAGAGCCAGCTCCTCGCCGACCTTTCCAATGCCGCAAAGCCCCAGACGCTCGACGACAAGACGCACCCGGACACCGACCCCACGCTGCACGCTGGTGGTGACAACATGCACCATCATGGCTCTACGGTTCCCGGGAAGCACAGCCCGCTCTCGAGGCGCAGCACGAGCAACGACAGCACGAAGGAGGGTGAAGTCGTGGGACGCTAGTGGGGTCCCAGACGGGCGAGCTCCTGGTTCCGAGGGGGTCTGAAGTGGGCGGCCGGGTCGCTCAGTGAGAGTGGTGACGGTGGCTCGAGGGCTACTGTTTCTTGGTCAAGTTTCAATCGTGGTGGCAGTGCGAGACCTCCGACTTCTCGATCGCTTGGAAGGCACGGTAGAGGAGATGTGGGGATGCTGCGGAGGTCGTCTTGAAGGGGGTGGCGACTTGGAGATCAGAGGCAGGGACAGTGTTGAATTGTCATAACCCGAGGAAGGTTGCCTTGATTGTTTCAACCTCGCTGGTAGTGAACGTCTCGCCATCGTTTGATGATGGTTGACTTGGAAACTACCGGCTGATATCGGGACATTGTCTCGTGGCTGGGACCCTGACTGGTTTCCTCGTGGTCATGCTTCAGCTGTTGCCTTGGTTTCTTCTTATCATTACGCGTGCTTACATGATGTCAGCACATTTGGTGCAGCATGGAGTTTCGGAAGACGGTTTTCCTGGAAATGTCAGTCGGTTAGGATAGACTTTGGATGTTCTAGACTGAAGCAAAGGCACAACCCTGAAGGGTGAAGTGAGGTGACGACACGGGAGGTTACCGCCGCACTGTATGTTTATAGATAGTGATACTGTTCAAACGTAGAAAGGGTATTGCTTTGGGAATTAATACGGTATAATATTTCTCATATTTGTGTGAACAAAAGTGCCCCGTTATGAAGGCCGAGAAGCTCCCGTCATCTGAATACCAGC
>LKEA01000017.1:173177-227577 GCA_003795315.1 Cytospora schulzeri | reverse complement strand
AGGTATGCAGTTTAGGAAAGCAGGATGCAGGTGAGTACCGTTCCCAACGTCGTGGTTTTCAGCGCCGAGTAAACTGTCAAGGGACAATCCGGGGAGCTTGGATAGCTGGAGACCAGACAAATGCATCGAAGAAACCCAGTGAGCCTTGTCGTATCGAGTTCATTGCAGACCGAATAAGCGAGGCAGGTCCAGAGTTCCTTGGGCTCTGTCAGGGTCAGAAACACCACCAATTGCCAGCACCAGAGAAGCAACCAAGAGCAACAAGTCTTTACATAGTTTCTTTTGTGCATTGCTATCATATCCAGTAGACTGCTATGAGAATGGGCGAAGCTCAAGTCGAACGCCCCAATCAAGTGAGAATCTTGGCCTCGCCTACCTGGAAACGCCACCCAAGTACAGCCCTGTTGCTTGTTGCTTGTCCGCTGTCTTCCGTTCTCTAGCCAACCCAATCCGCCCAGGTCGGAGCAGAACAACAATGTGCACAAAAAGTCTCGATCTTTTTCTCCTTGACCCACTTGAGAAAGTTGACTGTGTAATGGGCTGTGGGCCTGTCGCATTTTCCACATCGGAGCGCAACAGATCTTGTAGGCCTTGCCACGGAGCCAAGGCAACCCATAAGTCCCAAGGCCCAGTCTGACGCAAATTCCGGTACCTCGCGAACAAGCTCCCTGAATGCTTCGGCGTTGTAGAGGAAGTTGGAGGCAAGAAGCAAGACGGCCAGATAAGGAAGTCGAAATGTGTCTCGGATGTCGTCCCTGTCGTCCGCGTACAAGAAGCGAATGTCACGAATCCTCTTGTTGACGAATATGGCCACTTCCGAGGGGTTTCCAGGCAGCCAGACATCGATTGAATAGGTCACGAGTCTGAGATAGCTGTCACGAGCCTGAAGAGAAAGACCCACCAGCTCGGGGAGACAGAAGAAGTCTGCAATCTTCCAGACTTTCACCTGACGCATTGTTCGAGTATCGCCAGGAAGGAACTTCTCGAGTTCGACGGCTACAATAAAGAACAATGATCAGACATGCCAGCTACTTCACGTAGAGAACACTCACCTCCGGTGTAAAGGTAATGTAGCAGAAGCTCAGCTTCGTTTGCAGTGCAAATATCGATCGTGACGATGCCCGTTACTGACTCCTGGTAGCAAAGTATTAGACAGAGGCCTCAAGCATGCGTCGGAAGCCTCGTTCGCACCTTGAAAGAGCCCATCAGCGCCTTCTGGAACCATTCACTCCTGGTGCACAAGATTGCCTTGTGAACCCTCCATGTAGACCCGCCGCAGCGAACCTCGGCATCGGAGAGCATGCCGCTCTCCCAAAGGCTTCAAAATCGGTCAATATCATCAGTAATCTGCGGCGTATCTGGCGGAGGGAAAATAAGGAGGACTCACTCTGAGTACGACGTTGCTAGACGCCGTGGATCGGTCGTCCATCGATCTCCTAACATGGTGTAATCCATTGGGGCGGTTGTCGGTACAGTCGTGATACGTCGTAGGTGTAGCGAAATGATAGGATGATCAAGGTATGACCAAAGTCAGCAGCTGTAAATCGAAGAAGTTGTGGTCGAAATGTGATGATGGTGATTGCGGTGCAAAGCCGTACAGCTGGTTAAGAGGTAGGCTGCAGAAGTCGCCTAAAGTGGCTCCAAGGTGCTACTCGATTTTGGAACTTGCCCTTTGAGCCTCGAAGCTTCTACCTTCTGCCTTTCACCTTCCACACCTCGCCAAGTTCGACCGTGGAGATGCCTCAGGCACTGCAGTTTTCCCCCTTCAGGGTAGTACAGCCAGCATGCCCATTTCTCGAACATCCCCTCCTTCATCTGGTTCCGCGCCCTCTGGCCGATATAATCCTCGATGAACGCCCCTCGCGGCATCGCCAGGCGCGTGGGAAAGACGCGGCTGAGATAGTGTTCGGTCGAGGCGATGTGCGTCTTGTCGTGCCAGAAGAAGAGAGGCGTGAGAGGTATTTTGACCTTCTCCGAGCTCGTAAAATCTCGTTTCAGAGATGAAGTAAGCTCCCTCAGGAAGGGATACAACTTGACATGAGCGGAGTCGGCATAGCCCAGCATCCTAGGAGAAGGCAGGCAGACATACTTTACGGGCGCTTCCTCGGGAGAGTTCATCATGGCCTCCAAGATCGATCGAATGGGGATCTCGGCATGCAAGTTCCAGTCATGCTGTTGCACCCACACGTACGGAGTCTCGACCAACCTCAGTGCTGACCTCACTGCTAAGCCAAAACCCAGACGCTCCGAGGGCTCGATGAAGATAACCCGCTTGTCCTCTGTCCGCTGAACCGTAAAGGGGGTAAAGTTACCCGGCATGCATGGCGAACCAAACTCGGCCTGTCCCTCCTCCTCGAGCATCGGTACATCCTCGGCCTCACTCCCGACAAACTGCTGGAAGATGAGTTTCTTGACGTTCTCCTTGTATACCGGGAAATTCGCAGCGCCCTCCGCGGTGACCGAGCCCTTCTTGAGACGATTCGCCGCCGCAATCCGGTCGAACGTGTCAAAGGCGACTATGACCCTACATGACAACAATGCCGGACAGAACTCCTGGAAGGAGGCCAGGATGGTATTCAGCAGTTCGGTGGATGGTGAGGAGGGCGTTGGCGACGTCGTGATAATGACCGTCAGAGCCTCGGACATGGGTCCCGGAACCTGAGACATCTCGGGCATATGAGGACAGCAGCCTCGGGTTCCTTGTCTGCAGAGAAGCTGCTTTGATGTCTGTGGGTTGACGTGAGGTCCGCCCTGGGTGACTTCACTGGCGTCTGTCGTCTCGGGTGTGCTTGGGCCCTACGCAGGACTTGGTTCAAACCGTGTGCCTGAGCAACGCCATAGCCTACGTATTAAGAGTGCTTAGTATCCAGGACCACAAAGTCACTGGCGGTCTTTGATACCGTGGTTGTCTGCTGCGGGTTGATGGACTGTCGTTTGGAGTGTCAAAATCGTCGTTCGTCGTAGCGCCACAGCAAGGTTCTCCTGTGGCTGGCTGCTCAACCAGTGGCGTGTGTACAGGGTTAGGGTAGTTAAGCAGCCCGCTTGGGGGGGGGGGCTTGAAATGACCCTCAATGTTCCCCTGAGCCCACCCGTACACTGGGCCGATGGCTTTGACAATCTCGGTGCGGAAGATGGCTGACAGTAGCCTGTGTTTTAGTGCCATAGCTTTCACCCAGGTAACTTATCTTGTAAGTGAGAAGCCGTACAAATCATTGAAGACATCCCTGATTCTGCGTTTATGATGTTGGCTGCCCAGAGTTCCAGACGCGGAATCCTATAACCCAGCATAGGCACAGCACGCAATGGACAGTGTCACGTATTATTGAATGGCATGTACCTAAGTATGTATTGGCAAGTAACAATCTGAACATTAAACCACTCATGCCTTAGTAAGTGTACCCTCAGTAGCCTTTCTCAACGTCATCCCAGAGACCATATCAAAGCCCTAGCCTGCACGATAGAGGCAATGCGGGATATCAGTGATACGATCAAAATCATCACCAATCCACAACGAGTGCAAATCCTCAGGGTGTTGATGGTCGGGCCAAATCTTCCTCAAGCGGCAGGGAGGCGCAAGATATACCTCCTCGTGGAGTTCGAATACCTAGTCGAGGTGCTGCCATTCGATATCCATGACTCGGTTGTAGCATTCCCGGGAGCAGAGAATCTGGCTATTGGAACGAAAAGATGCCAATAAAGGATCAGGGATGTAGAAAACATCTGTCTGGAGATTCTGAAGATCAATTTTGGGGATATGCGTCCGACAGGCCCAACAGATGTGCCCCGACCCATCAGCTTGGTAAAATAGAGTATCACCCCGGCAGCCCAGTATGGCTTTCAGGAAGCGGTTGCTGAAATCAGGAATCTCGGCCAAGAGGGCGATGAACGATTCCAAGTCTCGTATGTACGGGGTAAGCACGAAGCAGAGGTTGATCAGCCTGGCCTGCACCGGCCCTGCAGCTCTGTCTTGTCCCCATGCGGCGCGTATACCAGCTTCGAGGTCCGGAAGAAAGCTGATTCCATTGGCGACTGATCTTACTCGTGTTGTTATGATTGAATACTTCATACAGCGCTGGGAAAGCTGGTTCAGGACCTCCTGGCAAAGGCCTTCGAGGCGAAAGTAGTCGCCTATACCCCAGAGCAGGACACATCCCTCAAAGAACGATTTGCTGGGGGTTTCATCTTCGTCGATAATGAGTTCTGGAGGGCGGAGAGTGAGATATGTTAGTGGATGAACAGGCCTCTATTCCCAGGCTGGACCACTTACCCCCACTGTAGATGTACTGCAGCAACCAGGATATCTCGTACTCCTCGAAGCCTTCGAGGATAATTTTGTGTTCTTGGCATTCCTAAAGACAAGCGAGATAAAAGTGAGTAGTGCTGCCTCTTGTTGTGCTTCTCAAAACATAGACAGAGGCCATACCTTGAAGCCGTTCCTCTCTGACATAGCCGCTTCGAAGTAGGGACACCGGTTGAGGATGGCTCTGTGTGTCTTCCACTCTTTGGCGCCGCATACAACAGTGAAGTCAGAGAAGACACCCGTCTCCAGCAATCTGTGATAATGCGTGTGTTAGCATGTGTCTAACTAAAGGATGCCAGTTACATATATACCCCAGGTCAGCTTGGGTGGGTCGCTTGAAGACCTCCAGCCCCACGTTGTTGACAGGAGGGAGCTGAACGATGTTGTTATCATCATTCTCGTGCGAGATAGAAGTCGATAATGAGGTCGCGGACGACCCAGAAGTTGTAGGTGCCGACATTGTTGGGACAAGTCGTGTGGTTGTGAGTCTCGCTTTGTTTGCACAGATTCGAAGCTGTGCTTCAGAGGTTGGAAGTAGAGGTACTGGGGGCCGCCTAAGCTTTGGCCAGGACCCAGTTGGAAGGGACGCTAGGATGCTAATGATTTTGTGTCGGCAGGCGGACGTCGAGGATGTATTAAGGTCAGGCTGAAGGGGGGCTTCTGATACCTAAGGCACCTTAGAAGGTACCCGCCTTAGCACATGGTGAGTTATCTGGGCAGGATATATATATACCTGGGTAGTTCAAAGAGCCCCTCTCCTACCGTAAGTATTGATCTCCAACAACATCGCCACAATATAAAGAAACCCTTCCTCGCTTCCAATTTATCAAGCAGTCTCACAACTAGGCACAAACTATGAGGCTCAAGCTGACAATCCAACGCTTTCCCCTAGATTTGGCAAACATCCCCAGACAGACTTCATAGTGAAAGATGTTGCTGTTTGCTGGTGCATTAATACATTGTATACACCCTAGAAGAGACCTTTACGGCTCCGCTAACCATCCAACGAATAACCGACTTCGCCAGCCTCCTGTCCCATCTTTACCAAGCTCGCCTTCATCTTTTCTGCCCTCAGCCTCGTCTTCTCATCCAGCTCACCAAAGTCCACTCGATCAATCCAGTCTCTCAGCCCATGCTGCAGCACATTCCTCGCCCTGAGCGTTGACCCGTCGACGTGTCCTGCACTACCATGCAATGTCATCCTCTCGACTTTTGAGCTATATACGCCACGATGCAGAATGTTGTTATTATAAAAGACAATATCACCGGCCTTCAGCTGCACTGCCACCTGCCCAGGGATCTCCTTCTCAAAGGGATCAGCATTCCTCTCAATCTCTGTCCTCGCCCTCTTGTGGCTCCCTGGGACGGCAATCAAGCTAGCATCATCATACAACGCGAGATTCCACTGCGCCGAGAAGGCAGGCTTGCCCAACCTCTCCAGCTCCTCCTCTGCCGTCGCCGTCGCCGGGATGTCATCGCGGTGCCACCGCAGCTCAAAGTCCCTGTCCGGCCGCACCAGCAGGTTGAACAGCTCCATGACCAGGTCGTCGTCGCTGCACTGCAGAAGCTCCCTGGTGGGGCCTACCACGGCGTCGCTGAAGTACACCTGGACGAATGTCGCGCTGTTGGGAAGGTCCGGGTGCATCATGCCCTGGACGCCCCAGATCCCGTGCTCCTTGGCGACTTCGGGGCTGTTTTTGGGCCAGGGTGGGAATTGCTTGGGGAGGGTCCGCACGCTGGGCCATTTCCCCTGTCGTGCCAGGGTGGCTACCTCGGATGTGGCTTCTCGGAGCTTGGTGAGCTGGTCTGGAGTGAGGGCGGATGGGATGACGACGAAGCCATCGTGGTTGAGACGGTCGAGGAGGGAATCAGCGGCCATTGTGATGCTTGATGAGTTCACGAGATGTGTAGCGAGCTAGGATAAAAGTGGACAATTAATTCAGGGGACAATTTTGTTTTGTGAGTGTGATCGCAGAGACATAACACAGCTTACATGTTAGTTATATGTGATGATGATGGAGTGAGGTTGATATAGAGTTGGCGCCCTTACCAACTACCCCACCCCTTTTCGCACTGTCTTTATAGTGGATATTCTGCCCGAGATGACAGTAAGCCAAACTGTTGGTACTGTGCCCTTCACCTCGATTGGATCATTTGCTAACTTCTCCAAGAACATGCATGGAACGTTGCAGGCTTACAGCTATTGTCACCAGTGAAGCGAATATTCTTAGGCCACGATTTGAACGGACAAATGATAGAACAACCAAGACCTGCAATCCACCGGCAACGGACCCCGCTCAAGAATCAAGACTGACCCTCATTCTGACACAGCAACCACTGATAAGCTGCCCATGGCCCCAAAGAGGCGTCCCGTATATGCAGCAAAGGCTTCACTGCAGATGAATGTTCACATTTAATGCAATGATGGTAATCCCAGTCGCCATGTTGGTTGACACGGGCGTACCGCCATTTCGCCGGGATTGGGACTCCGGGGAGGTGGGGTTGGACTGCTTGACATTGATGGCTTCCGAATGCTTCCATAGTCCACCCAGTGAGAACCTCGCCCCTTTTCCAAGGAGCTGCGTCTGCCATTATTACTTATATATTTCCCACCTTACGCAGGTCAAGCCATACCAGCAGACGTGTCAGCCATACCATGCTACTCACAATGGCCCAGCTCCTCCTCGCCACCCCAGCCTCCGCAGGCTTCAACCCTCCCGGGGTGCTTTCACCTCTACCACCCATGGGATTCAACAACTGGGCAAGATACATGGGCGGACTCAACGAATCACTGTTTGTGAATACCGCCGAGGCCATGGTTTCCAAGGGCCTCCTGGCAGCAGGTTACAACAGGGTTAACCTCGATGACGAGTGGTCTCTGATGGAACGTGCACCCAACGGCTCGATGCAGTGGGACTCGGCCAAGTTCCCTAGTGGACTGCCATGGCTGACCAACTTTCTGAAGTTGAAAGGATTTACCCCAGGGATCTACACCGATGCTGGGAATAAGTCTTGTTCTGGATATCCCGGTGCTTATGGCTATGAGGAAACCGATGCGAGGGACTTCGTGAACTGGGGGTTTGAGTATCTGAAGCTGGACGGGTGCAATATGCCCAGCACCACGCAGGAAACCTACAGGGCCGTGTACGGGAAATGGTATGACATCCTCACCTCGATGTGGCCCAACCAGATGGTCTTCTCTGAGAGCGCACCGGCTTACTTCGCCGAGGCCGACAACCTCACGGACTGGTACGCCGTGATGGAGTGGGTCCCGCAGTATGGACAGCTTGCCAGGCACTCGAGGGACTCCTTGGTCTGGAATAGCACCAACTACTGGCCTGATATCACGGGGTGGGACTCGGTAATGTTCAACTATGGGCAGGAGGTGAGGCTGGCGAGGTTCCAGAGGCCAGGATATCTGAACGACCCTGACTTTTTGAATGTCGACCATTTTGATTACACGCTGGAAGAGAAGAGCAGCCATTTCGCACTGTGGTGCACTTTCTCGGCACCGTTGATTTTGAGTACAGATGTGTTGAATATGACGGATGCCGAGGTTGAGTACCTCACGAACCGGGATCTGATCGCGGTGGACCAGGATCCTCTCGTTCAACAGGCAACGCTGGTCAGCCAGGATGGGAACTGGGATGTGTTGACAAAAAGCCTATACAACGGCGATCGACTGGTCACCGTGCTAAACAGGGGCAATACCTCGGGTGATTTGGAAGTATCCTGGGCACGGATCGGTATCTTCCCGGAAGAGTTGCCCACGCCCTCCAGTATCGATATCAGGGACCTCTGGACGGGTGAGTCGACGACAGTATTGCTCGAAGATAACGGCGGTATCAAAGCCGCAGCCATTGCTGCACATGGGACAGCCGTGTTCCGCCTGTCAAACCCCACACTCGGCTACACCATTCGCACGATTCCCACGGGCATGATCTTCAATACCTATTCACTGCACTGTCTCACGGACTCTACGAACGGGACTGTAAAGTGGGCGAACTGTACCGGCACGGACTCTCAGGTTTGGAGGGTGAAGTCGGACGGCCATGTTGATAGTCTCCTGCAGCTGGGACAGGGCAAGTGCCTCGCGGTCGATGCGGGCAGGGTGGTGTCGAGCACTTCTGGGTGTGTGGCGGGGACAGGCAATCGGTGGGACTACTTTGTCTCGGGAAACCTGATGAACGCTGCGTCTGGGCTGTGTCTGACCGAGGACCAGAGCGGTGGTACTTCATCAGCAACGGTGGAGGAATGTGGATATCTGACCAACGAGCAGGTTATTGCGCTACCGATCGGAGTAGCAGTTTAAAATATTATTATCGACGTCTCGAGCGATGCGAACGCGGCCGAGCCACACATCACGCCTTGAACCCCTTGCCGTCATCCAACAGCGTACTCTTTCCATCCACGCCTGACCATTTCTTCACGCCGTCGCCGTCGAACACCCCGCTATCCGTAACCCGGCTCCCCCAGCAGATGTGATCTTGCACCTTGAACGCATCCTTGCCCTTGTCGGAGTGGACACCTTCAATGAGTTCAGGGAACAGCATGATCATGTTCCGGCCCTCGTCCAGGATGGGGGTGTGGCAGTTTGCGCAGTAGGCCTTGCAGGGCAGTTCGCGGACGGGCTTTTTGAGAGTGTTGGAGTAGAAAGTGAGGCCCTCGGCTCCATTGACGAAGCGTAGGTCGGATTTGTGGACTATGGCTGCCCATTGGAAGGGGGCCTGTGGACTTTGTTAGTATCTGCTTGCTTGAAACGTAAGGTTTGTTCTTGTCTTCTTACAGCGTGCATTGTCTGGCATTGGAGGCAATGACAGTATTTGGAAGCCAGTGGTTTTTCTCTGTTGAGAAGGTATTTGACGTTGCCGCAGTGACATGATGCTTCCCATTCCACTTTGAAGTCATCACCAGTGGGCTTTTGGTATGGGTGCTCAGTCTTCCATGCTGAGTCAGCACCGGTCGTATCTGCTGAAGAAGACATATTTGCAGTTTGCTTCCTTGGTAGGTAATTTGGTCTGAGAATGGTAAAAGTAGAATGGATTGGCAGAGGCGGGAGCTGCTGTGAAGTTTTGTGAGTGAGCAGGATAAGTACAATTCAAACGTCACGGCTGATGACGTCAATTTTCTTTGCTCCAGTAGCTTAAGGGCCCAAACTTGGAATTCCAATTGCTTTGATGGATACAATAACACACTTGTAAATGAGACTCAGGGCACTTTACTAAGCTGAGTCGGAAGTGCATAAGTTTCAAGCCTGATAGTAGCAACTTGATATATATGTAGCATACCTTGTTCAGCACACATCAATATCGACAACCTAAGTAGCTATACCCAACTATTTAGATTTGGTGTATCCCAGATTTCGGAAATCCCTTCCAGATATCCTCTTATTGTATTATGCAGGTCAAACCAATTTTCAAGTGAGACCATGCAAAGCGTCAAGAAGTCATGAAATATGTGCACACCTTCTGGATGTTGTGAAGGCCTGGGTGTCTAGTCGTATTATTGTTCCAGTGGACAGATATGTACCATCCAATCGTTGCCCCTAGGCCAAAGATGATGATAGCACGGACGATGACTGCAGTGTTGAACACTCGACGCGCCTTCCAGACGCGTTTTCTGAAAAGACCAACTCGATCCATCTCAGCTTCACTACCCGAGGGTACCACCTTCAAACAACTGCAACAACCTGCGACTTGAATAGATCTCTCTTCATTTCTCAGGTGTGAAGCCGTTGCCATTATAACCCCTCTGCCCGCCTGCAACAAATTCTGGAACAAACAAACCTTCCAAGTCCTCATTTGAAAACGCGGCTGACATCGATCAACATGGACAACGTTGATTGTCCTCCTTCTGACATTCAAAACAATTACCAGTAGGTTCTATCAGTTCCGACTCCAGTGGCCTTTTGATTACTGACATTCAGGATAGCCTCCCGGAAACTGGGGAGCAGTCAGACGCCGAGATCACTTGCAAGGGCAAAACAGGGAAGGTCCACGAGTGCATAATCTGCAGCCGATTCAAGGGGTTTGCCAGAGCTTTCAATGGTGGTTTCAAAGTGAGTAATTTGCACGAGGAAATTCAGACCAATATGCAGCCACTTGGTAATGCAGGACTGGGCTGACTCACGTGTCATATAAAGAGGAAGTTGAGACGAGCAAAGTGAACTTGGATGAGGAAGATTCAGTTCGATTGGAGCCGGTCTATCTTGAGCAACGTTTCGAACTCTGGTGCCTCGCCGACTTCTTCCCGTTTCCCAACCTCGCCCGATATCTAGAGGAAGACATGATCCATGATTTTGCGAAATATCATGAGTCTGTCTACTACCCGAATATGGAGAATGATCCTCAAGCCCTGGCTGTATCCCTGGAGTGGATCAGGCTAGCCATCTGGAGGGCTTACGACAATCCCAATGCGCGGGTTCTCCAAGCCATCTGGAGGGCTTACGACAATCCCAATGCGCGGGTTCTCCAAGCCCTCCTGTCTATCTTCACATTCCTCATTGAGGAGCACTTCCCAGCTACATCGCTTCAGGCGCTGAAAGCTGAGTTCCCCGGGCTCCAGAAAGATCTTGAGGTGCTTCGTGGAGGCCCAAATCCTGCATCTGGGACCACCGAGCAGAAGGGATATACTTTGAGGGCATTTGTGACACCATCCTCCGGTGATGAAAGGGTATGGTATCACTGAAATCGACTACGACAAGTTGTGCACAAGATGCTTGGGCTTTTGCCCAAATATCACGAAGACATTAAGACTTCGGAGAAGGCTGGAACAGAGGAGGGCTAGACCTCGGAGGATAAGACTGATCCTGACGGTGCAACTGATGAGGGATATGAGACTGATGGAGATTGATCTGCTTAAGCCCTACCTGGATGGCCTAGGTATCACAACAGTGTTGTGTGGTCCGTTCTGATGCGCCACATAACATGGGCAAGCTAGGCTGGTCGGATATATGAGCTTTTGACGAATTCTCCTGACGAGACGGCTACCCTACACAATGTTTTAGTCCAGCTCAACTACGATAATTACTCAGTATGCCTCTAGCTTTCAGTATGGAGATCTTATAACTCATGAGCAGCGTTTGTTCAAGGTGCCTCACGTCTGAACTAAAGATAGAAGGAAAACACACCAGGATATGAATTCAGACTGGATGCGGACTGAATGTCTTGTGACACTCACTCGCATTTCAACGAGGGCAAATCAGGTGCGTTTGTGGTGCCATTCTCCCTTTCTTTCTTTGGAGTTTCAACTTGGGCTGCCATGTGCCTTTCCATGCCTGAAGTGGGTTCATTCTTACTCCTTTCGAAAAGGCTTCGCCAATGAAAGTTCCCACCTTGAGCCGGGCATATACCTCGGCAATATCAATCTTGACGCAGTTGACGCCATATACAAGATCCTTGGGTTAATTGGTGCCCTGCTGCGCGTATTGACACGAGGCCCGTTGTGAGGCCATTCACTTTCAAAACCTTAAAATCCACTTTCTCTTCCTCACCGTCCCATCACTACTGCAGAGGGAACCAACACTTGTATCATATGGGCGTCTCAGATAACCATCCAAACCTGCCACCCATGCACTCTCCACACACCCGCCAAAGGTTGGCGCTGGGTGCGATATCCGAAACCCCTTCAAGCTTGACACCGGGACTTTCCAAGGTTACTTTCGTGATCTCGCGTCGTCAACTATAAATATGCGACTTTGCCAACCTACCACCACGAGTTACCCACCATATTCAGCCGAACCCAAAACCTTTTCGATATCGTCTTTACCGAAATTCCTTATAGATCCTCGTCTCGTCACCAGTCAAAATGTTGACTCGACTCGCCCGCGATAATCTCAAGTACGTGACGCTCTTTCCCCTTGCGCCTAAGCCTTCCTAACATGATTATCGCCATACAAAGGCTGCTAGAGTCAGGCATCCTTTCCGACGTGACAATTGTCTGCAAGAAGCGGGTATGGAAGGCTCACAAGGTTATACTTTGCGCTCGCAGCGAGTGGTTCACGAAAGCCCTCACTGGCAATTGGAAGGTACCGTCAACCCATACAACTTCGAATGGTGGGAACAGAGCCTTGCTAATAAGTACCCCTCCTGGGAACCACAGGAGTCCATCGATGGGAAGATTACCTTTGACGATATGGATCCAGATACAATGGACATCGTACTCAAATACCTATACAGTGATGTAATCAGTCTCATCACAGAGGATGAGAACCTTAAACTCGAGGCCTACGTACATCTGTGGATTCACGCCGACTTCTTCCAGCTAGACCTGCTGAAGTATGAAGCCCTGGAGGGCCTTCGTGAAAGCTTCGTGGACACTGCCTGCCAGCTGTGGACCTTCAGAGTTGTGAAGCGTATGCTCCAGAGGTCCAAGATCGGCTGGATCCATGACAAAGCCGAGAACCTGGAACTCTTCAACGACCACCTGATCCATGCCGTCAAACTTGCGTACGGGAACCCGGCGGCACGGGAGATCCAGAAGACACTCACGGCGTGCGTCTATGCCCTGAGTACCGACATTGCCAAGGGAGACCACTTGAAACCCTGCATAGCGCAGAATCCAGATTTCAAGGCTGATTTACTGGCGATTCTGGCTGGCATGCAGTTCGATACAGAATTCAGAGAGACCAAGGCCAGTGATATTCTTGAAATCAGAAGGTTGGGTCGAGAATGGAAGTGCGAGGACTGTGACTGCACTCTCGAGACGAAGCCCAAGAAAACGCAAATGGTAATAGTCAATCCTATGTCGATGGGCAAGAATGGATGGTGTCTTGACTGTGGCAGGGAAAAACTGGAATCGTGCATTGAGGATGTGGTGAAGCTGATGTAGAGTCCGTACTGGAACTCGCCCGTGTGGACGAATGGGTCTTCGGCGTATTGGGGAATAGCAATCTGGTACAAGCTCTTACTAAGTAGGTTCCAGGGCTTGGTTGATGCGGCCATTAATGGCAACACTGTACAATAAACACAAACTTATTTTCATCCTTATTTTGCTTATCTTAAGTTGCCTCAACACATCAAGACTGGGTATCCAAACATTATTTATCTCTCACATTCCCATTCCGAAAATCAACTTCATTTCAACTAATCGAAACTTCCAAAAACTAAATTACTAATCCCTTCCAAGTGGCCACCCACCCCTTACAGGGCAAAGACGGCAGCCATGAGGCCAGCAACCAGGGCAACGGACCCAGCAGCGACACGTCCAGCACCGGAAGCAGCAACGATGGAGCTGGTGCTCGAGCTAGAGCTGGCAGAGCCGGTGGCGGAGCCGGTGGGCAGGGTGACAGTGCCGATGGCACCGACGCCGGAGCCGGTGGAGTTACCGGCGGGGTAGACGGGGGTGAGAGTGGTCTGGGGCACAGTGACGGCGGTGGCGGCGGAGGAGGCACCGCTTGCCTGGACGGGGGCGGTGGACTCGACGGAGGCGGGGGAGGAAGCCGGGGAAGAAGCAGCCGGGGCGGAGCTGACGGGAGCGACGGCGGTGGTGGAGGGCTTGACGGTGGTGACGAAGGGCTTCAGGGTGGACGAGGTGACGGTGGAGCGGGCGGGGCAGTTGGTGATTGAGGCGGCGCACGAGGTGATGGTCACCCACTCGGTGGAGAAGACGGTGGAAGAGGAGGGGTCCTCCTCGGGGTCGACGACGGCAGCGGCAGTAGTGACGGCAGGGGCGGCGGCCTCGGTGGTGGCCTCTGCTGCGGCGGAAGAGGAAGCAGCGGGGGTCGTGGCGGCGGCCTTGGCGATCTGGAAGGGGTTGGAGTACTGGAAGACGTCGGCGTTGTCACCGTAGATGATCTTCAGGCCGTAGGTGGCGTCGTCTCCGAGGGAGGAGTCGACGGTCCAGGAGTACTGGCCGAGAGAGTTGTCGATACCGGCTGTGGTGGAAGGTGTATGTAAGTACGTGTGTTGTCATGAAAAAAAGCATCTAAGACAGATGGGGAAAACACTTACTGGCAATGACATCGCCCAGCTGGAGAGTGGTGGAGGTGGCACCCTCGAGGATCTGGATGGACACGGTACCAGCGTAGGCCGAGGAGTAGTCCCAGGTGATGGTGTAGGTGGAACCGGCAGTGACGACCTCATCCTTGGTGGGGGTCAGGACGGCATCGAAGCCAGCGGTCTGAGCCATGACGGCGGAGACCCAGGCGAGGAGGGTGGCGGCAGAGACGGTGACACGCATTTTGAAAGTTTGGGAGTTGGTTTTGTTGTTGTTGATTAGGTTGTTCAGGTGGTTGAAAGAAACGACGAGAATTGTAAGCAAGATGCGATTAAAGAGCGTATGTATTTGGAATTTGGTAAAGAACGACTGGAAAGTTTCCGAGAGTTGGTGATTGAGAAGGTCGGAGACGTTTCGATGGTTGCGATATGTATTGGGAGGTAATAGAAAAGGAGGGGGGAAAAGAAGGGGGGAAAGGGCTTAAGGAGAGGTCATGTCGTTTTGGGGGCATGTGTTTTATGTAGTATTCATCTGGGTATTCATCTCACATCATCAGATCATCTGGACAGTACTGTGTGCCTGTGTAATTCGTAGAGGATGTCATCAAGGTTTAGGTATGTTTACTTTTCCATGCTAATGCAGGGCCGTTCAGGGGTCATGCCAATCGCATTGGTGCGAACCAGGGAATAGGAACCTCGAGGGAGAAGCCAATGCAAGGTACAGCCGACATGTAATATGACAGGGGCAAATTTGGGACCAATTGGACCCTCTGTGCCACTGCAGATGTGCCACGCTCTCCCCTGTCATGCCCTGCCACGCCCTGCCACAGCCTGTCTTCTGGGTCCTCAGTCCTGGATTCTCTGGGTCCTGAGTCCTCAATCACTTCTGGAGTGTCCTGGCCTACTGGGGGCCAGAGGCTTAACGTCGCAATTTCCCATACCGGCCCGTCACATTGTCCAATTTAATTGATTGCTT
Organism: Cytospora schulzeri; assembly: GCA_003795315.1. Lineage (NCBI taxonomy): Eukaryota > Fungi > Ascomycota > Sordariomycetes > Diaporthales > Cytosporaceae > Cytospora > Cytospora schulzeri. The sequence goes on along the minus strand of LKEA01000017.1, from coordinate 212,366 downwards.
TTGGTGGGCCCAGGGCTGGCTGACCTGGCTAAACTGGCTAAACTGTCTGACCTGCATGGCGGCCTCAGCGATGACCCATGTCTGGGGCCTTTACCTAGGTAGAGTCCCTGTTCCTCTCAATTCGGGGTGGTTTATGCACTGTCCTGGTTCTCGTCTGTGTTAAGTGAACAGGAGTGATCAACAGTAAGTGATCAGCATGCAGCGCCCGGGGAATAAGGTTATCTGAAAGTCTATCGGAAGGTAGCAGATGAGCAGAGCTGTAAGTACGGAATCTGACATCTGTGCTGCTTGAATGAAAGCAGTGATCTGGGAAACCAACTCATATCGAAAACAGTCATCGTCATCAAGAAAGTGCTGTCCATTCGGGCAGCCCATATTGGCAGTCCTTCTTTCTAGGGTCTCGTATAGGTCAATCACGAGGTCTCGTTTGTGAAGTGGACCGAGTCAGTCAAAGTTCACTGCAGATCCAAGTTCAACGTTCCATGCCAATTGCCAACTGAGGGTCTTTGGGTCCTCGCCCCCCTCTCTTCTCTCTCTCGGCCTTCGTCAACCTTGGAATAGCCCCGGCAGTCCGGCCCCCGCGATGGAAGTAGTGTAAAAATAGCATCCCCATTTCTTGTACATATCGAGACAAAAAACAGCGCTATTTGGATCCTTCACTCCCCGGAATGATCAGTACCGAATCGCCGTGGAGAAAATCATCCGGGGCTAAGACCGCCACCAGATTCCATGGCGCGAGTACCTGGGGCCTAGTCAACTGGTCGGGTAGTCGGGGGTTAAAAGCAGAGTCAGGGGAAGTCTGGACTCTGGACTCTGGACTCGGGAAGTCCTCAATTAACCGATGTCGTTAATCGTTTTCCAGATGGTGTGTCACCGTGTATGCACACTGTGATTGTTCCATTTCAAACCACCTGGGCAGGCCTATTGCAACCTTGCCCTCGCAAATCAAACCCCCTGTTTTCTAGGCGACAAGCCAGTGCCACATACTGTCATCGAATCTCATTTCTTGACGCTCCTCGCAATACGGATCCGTACGCGATGCCTTTGCACGACCTTCCTTTTTGCGGAGTCTTTACTGTGATACGGGTTGCAGATCCGGGAAGGCGTATCCGTATTTCTATATGTATGCTACTTATTGTCGATGATTTTCCGATGACAAGCTGAAGATCTCTACTACTTACATATGTAGAAAGGATGACCTCGGAACTCTTCCATTCTTGCTGTGGGGTCACGTTCCCTCATGAATTGATCAGCCTGGTTGTGGTGGACCTCGGAAGGTAGCCGCCCGGTTGACAGCCCACAGGCCGTCACATCACTGTTGGTTCGCTGGCTGGCAGGATGGGCCTTGCGTTTCCCAACACGACTCTAGCTACCTATCAGCCTCTGCCCAACTGTGCTGCGCCTGTGGTGCTGCAGCGAAACACGAAGTGAAGCCTCGTGAGCTTTGTGCTTCCAAGGTTGGTGGAGTGGAGAGGACACAAGTTGCAAAGGCGCGTACAGCGGGAATGGAAGATCTCATCACATGTGATGCAGCACTGCATCAATTTGGATGGGACCACTGTGAGGGTTAGGGTCTGATTCGAATGGCATCTTCCCTCGAGAGGTGAAGCTAAAGATCCACGCCGAGAGACGAAAGGGGACGAAACCGGCTAAAATTCGCCATCAACAGTGAGTGTCAGTGTGCTCTTCCATGATATACCCCCGCGCAGTCGAAGACAACAGCAAGTTATGATGGGAGAAAAGGAACAGAGGAAAGTAAGTCTACCCGAGACAGCTACAGCAGCTCCCAACGGAAGATACGAGCTGCTTGACGAAAGAGAGAAGGGGATGGGATCAACATAGCGAACGGCAAACCTTGGAGTTTATTGAAGTCCGCTTACAAGCGGGAGCAGGTTGATCAGAAAGGGTAGTACCTACTCAGGAGGTCTTGAAAGTAGATCTGCGACTAACAGGAATGTAGCCAGAAGGGTCATACTGCGATAAATGAATACATTGGCGGCCTGGCCGCCATGGCGAGGATGTATGTAACTACAAATGCATACATAGCCTATCTTATTGCTCTGCAATGTTAATATTTTTCTTGCTTGTGAAGAAGCATGCTGTGGGCACGGCGGAGATATCTTGATTCAACCAATATGCTCCTTCGAGCTGCTTGTATGTTCAAAGTACATATTTTAGGTATCAACTTATAACCGGCGATCAAGGCCTTGGTATGACGGTGTTGAATAGCATGTTCCTGTGGTAATGGCTGTCTGCTCGTTGTGCCATGTTTACATGCATACTCAGATATTGATTATCTTCCCAGGTACTTCATACCGCGCTTGGCTGGCCTCAACAAATACTTATTTTCGTATTCGTTTCGGCCGTACAATAGTCGGCACTCAAGGCTAAACTTAATCTCTATGATATTTATCAAACTGTTTGGCCATTGGAGCATCTTTAAGGTTTAAGGGGGGAGGAAGGAGGGCTTCCCGCGGTGTGCCTTCGTACCACAAAGGAACTTTAATACTTTGACGGAAGGCAGGTACGCTAGCCAGCTAGCCTTCGAGTTTAATCCGAGTTCAAGAACTTAAAATTGAACCCGAATTCTTCTTGATGATGTATGTGTTTATCCAAACCCTCAAGTCCCAGGATAGTTAACAAACGAGAATGGCGGAGCAAACTTATTAATCATGACTAGATTGAAAATCTCAGTGGGATGGTGTACTTCTCTATTCCCCGAGGCGACTTCAATGTTTACAATGAAACACCTCCTTTGACATCAAGCCACCGGTACATTCTTTCTATCAATACCAAGGTAGTACCCAAGTCTCCGTGGTAGTCTTGAGGTTCCATAGTGGCTTCTAGCCATCGAGAGTACATCGCGTGTTGACGATAATTTCGGTCAAAAGACCTTTGGTCAGGGGGAAGGTGGCCACGGGGATTTCCTACCTACCCTAGGGTAAGCGGTTGTTCAAGGCCAAGTCTATTATTGATTCCTACGACTCTCCAAGTGACGATTCGGCGATGCCTGCAGAAGCGCGATATGGCTGGGCTCATTTCCATGACCAGTAAAGTGTTTCCACATCTTGAGCCCTGCAGCAATGAAGTAATTCATTAGTGATACCACGGCTGCATGACTTTCATAAATGCTCTGGTTATCCTGACTTGCACTCCAAAGACACTGGGCACCTGCGCATGCTGGCGATCGTTGCGTCTACCTATCTCCCTCGACGGCCTTGACGTCGGCCAGCTGCATAAAGCCTGCATGCATCCAATGACATTCCGATAAACGCTGAACTAAAAACCTACCAGATAAGGGGTCGCAGCGATACACGACCCGGGCACGACGTGCATGTGGCTCGAGACATCAACTTGCACGCCATGCCTCGTCCTCAGCTGCTGCGGAAAGATGCCGGTGCTGTGACTGTTAGTTTACAGACCAGGCACCATTCCTTTGCATCACGTAGAATACTCAAAATGGCACATGTACACACTTTCATTTCACTGACCAAAGGCCCAAGTTACCCCGCTCCAAATAGAGGCAGCAGAATGCAGTTGGCAGGTTGTTGCATTGGGGGCAGCCAACGAGGCCCAAGTTTTGGACCAATGGGCCTTTATCGGATAGATTTTAGGCCGGTTCCATATGATAAGTTGCCTGATACTGCTCCCATAGGACACCAGATATAAGTCACTGATTCGACAGGACTTGACTGTTGGTCTCTGTTGGGCTGAACCCCGGGACCTCGATGCACTTGAACTTCATGCATGTCTATGGGGACAAGCAACTGACGTGAACGTAGGTGTAAGTAGTGGTTGTAGCATGGGTATATTCCTAGAACTATAACCGTCCCCCGGAAGTTGTCATCTCTTCTCTCCTCTTCCATATTGCCATCCAGGCGCACCAAAGATTGGCTGAAATCCCGATCCCCATCACAACTTTAGCCTTTGGATAACACCAAGTAGCCCCCACAGACAAGATGGCCACCCAACAACCACCACTTTTGAAACTTTCGGTTCTCCACTACCGAAACCAGTTGCACGACGAGGAGACCTGGACGAAATGGTACACTGAGGAGATGCTGCCGCGCTTCATCCCCATTGTTCATCGGCACGGCATCGAGCGCGTGGAAACGGTACGTTGATGACAATATCAATTGTTGTGTCTTGCTCTTCGAATATACTGGCTGACTTTGCCTCTGCGGGGAAGTACTTCACCCCGAGCACTTTCAAACAAATGTTCCAAGCGGACTTGGACCAAATGAAGGGCGGAAGCGCCGCAGGGTGGAATATGGCGCCCTACGATGCTGCGACCATCTACTGGTTCAGTGACCCGCAGAAGCTTCGCAATATGCTTGCCGACCCTGACTGGGAAGGCAAGGTGGCCAAGTTCGAGAAGGACTGGATCGATTTGACAAAGGTCGACGTGCAGATTGGTACTCAGACGACCTACATTGAAGATGGCAAGATTGTCAACACGATCACCAAAGAGTATCCGGCCTAGAACTCATGTCGAATATAGACGTATGAAGAACTTCCATAGCGTTTGATACCTTGGAGGATCGATGCTCAGTATAGGTCACTGGGGACCGGAGGCAATATATACATCGTGAAAACGTTGTCTTTTATCCGCATCACGCTCAAAAGGTATACAAGCTCTTCCCCATTGAGCTGTGTAAGTCTTTTGATCTAACCTTAAGCCCAAAAGGGGTACTCCGTGCGAATGTGGAGGATCATAGCGATATGTACGAGAATCATATTGGCTGGTTATATACTTCAATATGTTGAAAGATCTACACTAAAACAAGAAACCATCCCCAGATTGAAACCTTCATCCTGATCCCTAGCCCTAGTACACGCTGGGCACATCGCTGATGATGTAATCGACCAAGGGGGTGGTACCGTTCTCGTTCTTAGCAATGGCCTGCGCAAAAGCCTGAGCCACCATATCCGCACCCTCAGGGCTGGTGTGAGTGTGGTCACTGGGGTAGTACGCGGTCACAGCAGAGTCGCCCAACTTCTTGTACATCTGGTCCACAGCGTTGAAGTGGTCCACAAAGGAGACGCCAGTGTCGAAGAGAGCAGCAGTGGTCTTCTGGTATCCGACGAAGCGAGGCGCCGAGTACACGAACTTGCCCGTCTCCCAGGGGTTGTTGGGTGTCTGGCTAGACAGCACCACCGTTGCGCCCTTGGCGACCATGGCCTTGGCGGCCTGGGCAACGTAGTACACGAAGGTGTAGACGGTCGACCCATCCGCGTCGGAAGTGCACGTCTCCTCACCGGTGCCGGGGCAGTCAGACCGGCCGTTGTCGTCGGACTCGGGGGAGCCACCGTCGTTGTGGCCGAACTCGATGACGACGATATCGCCCTCCTTCAGGAGCTCGGTTACGGCGCTGAAGCGGCCTTCCTCCCAGTAACTGCGGGCGGAGCGGCCTGCGATGGCCTTGTTGACGACAGTTGCGGTCGTGTAGTCGCCCAGGTACTGGCCCCAGCCGTCGGTCTTGCCGTTGGCCGCGCCGTCCTTAGCCATGGTGGAGTCACCACACATATAAATGGTTGGTGTTGCACGAGGTGCAAGGGCGACGGGGGACGCGGTGGCGGTGATGGCGCTGAAGGCCACCATAGCGTAAGTCGACGAGAACTTCATCTTGATGGTGGGACTGCGATTTGTTCGGTTGAAAATGCGAATTTGGTAATGATGAGGAATATGAAGATGAGATGGGCCGGCCCAGACGAGGAAATGGGGATGGAGTGAATCGAAGTATTAAAGAACCAACGGCTGGCGTTGCGAAGTGATGAAGATGTTGGACAAGAGGATGAAGCCTTCACGATGTAATAATTCTCCAGGAAAGGACATCAAGTTGGAGTGCTTCCCACCCTTCCTTTTTAAACGACTACGCCGTATCATGGACCCCGGACAAATATTCCCCGCCAATAACCATTATCCCCAGCTTACGCCAAGGGGTTGATTAAGGGGGCGGGACGCCACAGAAACCACCACGGAAACACGACTCCGCTCCGCGTCGAGTTAGAACTTGAGTGCCGCCAATGAGGTATCACTTATTTATAACTTCAACAGGATTCAAGGCACAGCTGAAAACAATCCTATCAATGACTTCTGTTATGCCGGAATAATTAGCTGTACTGAAGTCTTGGCTATTTATTCAGCAACTGGCACGAGTTCACTGATCCTGACGCTGAGGGAATGTCACAATGAGATCTCACGTGTGTTGGTGGTGTTTACGGCGTCCCTGTTTCATCGCCCGGGCAGGAAACGGGCATCCACTTTTGACTAGCAGTTTGGTGAAACAAGGGTGGGCCTGATACGATACTGCTGGAATTCAGACAACATCATTTCCGTGTGTTTCTTCGTGCTTTGGTCTCGACCCGTTTCTGCGACCAAAAGGGTAAAGTGAGACGGAAAGAGGAGTTTTGATGGCTTCCAGACCGTTCTCAACGTGGGGAAGGCCAAGGTCCAAGAAGCTGTCAGTTGAAGTAGACAAGACGCCCAAGCACTAGAGAGAGTCCACAATTACGAAGTGGGTGGACAAGGGGTCCGAAACAACATCGTGGTTCTCAGCAGGTTCCATTCAAGGGGCTGATGTGTGAGGGGATGGTTCTATCTCGGAACTTCAAAGCTTTCAATGTTGGAATGAACAGAGAATTTGAGGAGTGGATTCACAATTGCTTTGTGGCTTACTAGTTTGGTACTTAGCTTGGATGAAATCTCCTGTCAGTTATCAAGGTCACGAGATATTATATACCAAGGAAAGAAAATAGAGACAAAAAAGCAGAAAAAAGGAGAAACAAATGGTTGCCGCCGCGAGGGTTCGAACCTCGGTCTTTGGAGGGTTGACAAGCTTGTCCACAATCCAACATCCTAAACCTCTGGACGACGGCGGCTTAAGGCGTGTTCCTGAAATAGCTTTAACTAGACGTCGTCAAGTACTGTTCACATAGGAAGTACAGCAGTGCTGATACGAGGCTGTGGGAGGTACCCTGCAAGAGGCAACCAGAGCTTGCTTTATCACCCAACCTGTCCTCGATACCCTCTAAGCGGACATATTCCCAAGCTTTGGCCAGTCCACACTTCTCTTCCCCAATCAAAGAGAACTATCCTCTTATAGCGCTCACATATTTGCAGCAATGATCTCGTATTGACTCCCAAGTAGGTCTTGACAAGCATCATCTTTATATAGCTATCCTAGGGTAGTGCTACGATACATCCCAATGGACAAATACACAATGTACTATAAAGACTGATCCCAATCCCCTTCCCATATTACCATATTATTCTGTAGATTTAAGAAAATAAATTTGCAGTATTTCATTATCAGAATGCATGATATAGCGCTATAGCTCTGGGGAGGTGGGCAGTATAAGGTGGGGGTGAGGGTCAGCTTGGTTACATACTAGGTATATACTCACCCTCCAAACCGAGCTACTCCGTGATAAGAAATTATTCCGTTAGCACAAGCTCCGGAAAAATACAAAGAAATTAGGCCCGTCCTGGTATTCCCTCTATATTCCATATCTGAGTGTCTCGACCGCCGCGTGAGTATTATTTAGGTCTGCAGACTGATGCCATCCAACTGGAGAATCTCACCAGCAAAATTAGGCAGGTTGTTGGCTCTGCTTTTACTATTCTGAGACTGGTATCATGTGTCCAGTGTCTCTATAGCTCCAAGCCATAGGCGGATCGTGCCATTGCACTTCCTGGTTGAACTAAAGAACCTGGTCTCAAGTCAGCTAGGGGCTATATAGCTTTCTCAGGTATGGTTCCTCATTGGCATCAGATAAGGTCCATCGTCTGCAGCACAGTCCGGGGAGATTGTCCCGGGGTACTCTCACGTAACACTACATGTACATGCAAAGGTGTATCTGCGTTCCAATCCTTTGGGACAACATGGAGCTGCCACGAAGTGCCGCTAAACCATGACATGCTGCATTGGCCCGGCATTAATCTGTCTTGGATGCATGCTGGTCTGCGACTTAATGCTCTACGTGTGGCTTCTAATAGGCAGATATAGTGTCTAACACAACTGCTCGACGTGCCTGTTGGCCACAACGTCGTGTGGCTGATTACGCCAAGGCGAGTGCTAGTGAACCTGAACAAGAGCTGGCATTAGTACTTACAATGAAGGTGGCTTACAACACGTAAACGATGGCAATAAAAGACATAACGGTGACTCTATATTTGTGCAAGTGTCCCGCCATGATCGAATGTGCTCTGTCGACTCTCCTCCGCATCTTGTTGTCCCCTTTTTAAATCGCGGTTCTTAGAAGTAGCAATACCTTACCTGTATTCCCACACATTTTGACCACCAGAAGACATGATGGACGCACAACTGAGCCCAGAAAAGATTGCCGACTCTGCTGAGGCATCCACCAAGCTGTCCGTGATTGACATTACTGAGGCCGTAGGCTATGACCACAGAGCAACGAAGAAGCTTCTTCGCAAACTGGACTGGCATATCATCCCTTTCATGTCTCTAATTTACTTGTTAGTCCTACGCCCACCCGAGATTATGGACCTTCAGGCAGCATTAACACAATTGCAGACTCTGTTTTCTGGATCGCACAAACATTGGAAATGCTCGCTTGGACAACCTTGAGAAAGATCTGGGTCTCCATGGTCTGCAGTACAATGACTGTCTCGCTATTCTCTTCCCCTTCTACATGTATGTGTGTTTTAATCATCCCCACACCTTCAAGCTCCTCATCATTGACCATTTTCTCCGTAGTGCTGCTGAAATCCCATCCAACATAATGATGAAGCGCATGCGCCCATCCATTTGGCTCACCTTTATCATGGTCGGCTGGAGTGCTTGTATGATTGGTCAAGGATTCGTGAAGGATTACTCCGGGCTCATGGCCACACGCACCTTTCTTGGCCTCTGCGAAGGAGGCCTATTTCCCGGCGTCAACTATTACATCACGCAGTGGTATTGTCGGCATGAGTGCGGGTTCCGGATGGCAATGTTCTTCTCCGCAGCTACTCTGGCTGGTGCCTTCGGTGGGATCTTGGCCAGAGGCATAGCCGAGATGAGCGGTGTTGGCGGGCTTGGGGCTTGGTCTTGGATCTTCATACTCGAGGGTTTGTTGAGCATCATGGTCAGTTTCTCCGCGTACTGGGGTATAAACGACTACCCTCCCATGGCCAAGTTTCTCAACCCCGACGAGAGGACCGAGGTTTTGCGACGGCTTCGAGTTGACTCGGGAGACCTGTCCGAGGCGTTCGACACCAAATACTTGTGGCAAGCCATCACCGACTGGAAGATCTGGGCCCACATGGGAATTTTCCTGGCCGGCTTCTGTGCTATTTACTCGTTTGCTCTCTTTTCGCCAACGATAATCAAGGGCATGGGATATACCGCCAACAATGCCCAGTTGATGAGCGTACCGCCATACGTTTGTGCCTGCGTATTCACCATACTGGCCAGCTATGCGGCAGATCGCGTCAAACAGCGAGGCGTATTTCTTCTCGGGTTCCAGCTGGTTGCTCTCGCTGGCTTTGCCCTTCTTGCTGGCACGAGCAGTACCTCATCGCAGTATGGAGGGCTGGTGATGGCCGCCATCGGCATATATCCCCAGATCCCCCTTAGTATGGCATGGAACAGCGGAAATATTGGTGGCTCGCTGAAACGAGGAACCGGTATTGCCATGCAGGTTATGGGGGGGAATTGTGGGGGAATCGTCGCTTCATATGTATACCTGAGTCACGATGGGCCACGGTATATAAAGGGACACAGCATCCTGATCGGCTTTATTGGGTAAGTATACTGCCTCTTATTTGCATCCTGCGATGTTTGCTAATCTTCATGTAAATAGCATGGCATTCCTGCTGACGCTGTTCATGACCATTTGGTACCGACTCGAGAACGCCCGTCGCGATCGAGTGTCGAACGAGGCCAGGAGGCAGGAACTTACCGTTGAGGAGAAGGTGGTCGAAAGAGATCTCGCTGATAACGCGCCTTTCTTCAGGTATACAATCTGATGTCGTGTTGGATGGTTTGGAAACGCGGCGTGATTCCTATACACAGATAACAAATACACACCTCGTTGGCTGGGTAAGGTACTAAGGAGATACAATATGCAGGCAATCGTTTTCAAAAGTGTACCAGGCATAGCTACGCTGGTCAGGATGTGGATGCAAGTACAGTAATTAGCAGTACCAGCTAATAAACGCAGACGTACCAGAAACTATCGTGTTACATACTGATTATCCCTATTGTGAGTCAGATATATTCTCAAACAAGTCACGAAAGTCACATAGATTGCAGACATAGTGACATGGGTCACAAAGAGGCTAAAGACCAATGAATTTCGGATACCAACCTAAAACGCCATATGAGACTCGACCCATCAAAGCCCGAGGTTAATTTAGTCCATAGAAAAACATCCGACCTACTTACCACCTGCGTCAGGTAGAAGTTGCTGTCGAGGCAAGCCTTGACATACACTGTAGCCTAGGACTCTGTGATTGCTTAGGCATTGGCAGCTTTGTTGAGCATATTCCACTTACGATCGATGGCGTTCGACGTTCTTCCCAACAGCCTTCCAATCACGACTGAAGGCACACCTTCGCCCTTCATCCTCCGGAGTTCCTCTACCTCCACGTCAGTCCAGTGGTTTATGGAAGGCTTGTACGTACCGTCCGCCTTAGAAAGAATCCGCCATCTGGATATGATGGAATACCTTGTCCGCCCCAGCGCAGTCGCTATGGTGTTGACAGGTGCGCCCTCCGCTTTCATCCTGCGGAGGGTGTCCTCGTCAGCCTCCGTCCAGGGAGGCACATATGCGGCGTTGATATCCCCATTCATCTCACTCTCGATGGCATGCACTCTGCCACGAAGTTCACTCTCGTAAGCAGGGTTGAAGTGGCAGAGGTTCCTTTGAGAACAAGCGAATCTGGCCCACTGGCTCTTGTGGAGGAAAGGGACGGTGACGCCGTTCTGGCCGATCCAGGTCTCAACCCACGTGTCGCCGACCCGAGAATGGGTGAATCCACAACCCGGGCAGCGGACCAGGTGGCTGAGGTCTGTCGTGGAGATGGCAGCTGGGCGTTGAGAGCAGGTGGGCTCGCTGCACGAGTAGCCTTGCGGGAAACGGCGCTGCACCTCGTCCTCACAGAGAGGGACCACCATGTGATCAACAGGGTGGGTCTCCCAAAAGTTATCTGGTAGAGGTTGGACGGTTGACGACTTACATGCTGCGATGAGTTCCTCGGTAGACAAGGGATTTCCACAGTTGCCAGGGCAAGTGAAGGTGATGTAAAGACACATCGTTCTGTTGGTTCCTGTTGTTGAGAAGGGTTGGTGTGATTCTATCTTCTAATCGGTCTGTTGGTCTGATTCTCAATCGATACTTACCTTGGGTCAGAATTAATTGTGCAGTAGTGTGAAGAGAAGTTGAAGATTGATGTAGAAGAGTGTTATGTAGCATCGTGTAATGCAAGGCACCGCGCTTGATATATGCGGCAACATAGAATAATGATCTGTTAAAGTGCTCATTGTGCCATTGTGAGAACATAGGAAGCCTCGAAATAAGATGTATAAAACATTTCCTCACTGGGGCAAAGAACGTCATTGTACTCGTTCAGCCATGGCGACCTTTGCATGACCGGAACCCTTTTGTCTCTAGCTAGCCACTTCATTTTCGAGGAGAGGGAACAAAATTTTTCACGTCACAACTCCTTTATCATGGACAACGAAGCATCTTAACCTCGTACTAAAATTGGGTGGCATTGTCATGATATAAAGGATACTCCAGAGCTTTACAAAGGGGTCGTTGTAGGAGAAAGAAAACCAACCGACTCACAACAGAAACAATACGGCCAAACATCCCATCAACCGAGCCCATATTAGCCCTAGCAGCTAGTAGACAGATTCGTAACAGTGCAATAAGTCCCATCAGCGCCATCCCCGATCTTAGGCGGCTCGTCCCCGTCATCATTCCCGGTGTACCGAGCACAACTCTTGCCATCATCCTGACAGGAATCCGTAATACTGCAGGTATCTCCGTAATTCGTATTAATGCCGCAAAGCACGCCGCCGTCAACCGCAACGACACCATCGATGATGATGTGTCGCGCACCGCCGTTGTTGCTGCAGTTTCCGCAGGAGCGTACTACTTTTCCGTAGTCGTTGGCGTAGAAGTTCTTGACCTGTACAGTGCCGAAACCGTTGAACTGGATGATTTTGTCACTGGCTTTGAAGGCGCCGCCGCCGTTGACGTAGGATGTACCGGAGTCCTGTTTCAGGGTGCTGTTAAAGGCGTCAGCATGTGAAAGTTGTGGAAAAGGGGTCTGTCGCCGGGGCCATTTGTAAGGGTTAGGGTCGATTCAGGGGCTCACTCACAGGGCATCCTCGCATACGTCTGACCACCACACATTGTTCAGTGTACTGTCTCATGTCAGTATAGAGCATTCCCACAACACAAATCAACTTACCAGGTTCCCTGACAATGAACGCCCTCGGCCTGGTTAGGCCCAATGATCACATTCGACAAGGTAGCGCCATCCTTGAGGATGAACATGGCATCAGCTTCACCCGTTTCCGTCTGTTCCTCGCAGACCTTGGCTGTTCATGATATCAGTATCTCAACAAGGCGCATACATCAAGCGGAACACCAAAAAGAAGACCTGGTTACATACGATATCGATCAAAGTACTTCATCCCACCATCATACGACCCAGTAACCGTGATGGCCGCCGAAGTACTAGTAGCACCCGTAGACGCCGGCAGCGCCGTGGTCACGCCCGTCGGGGTGGTCCCCGACCCGGAACTCGTCTTTGTGCTCGTCTTCAACGTGGTGGATGTGGCAGCAGCAGTGGTGCTGGTCGCCGCCGCCGCGGTGCCGGTAAAGTAGCATGAACACTCCTTGGACAGCTGGCTGGGCTTAGCCGAGCAGTACGAGGAAGCCCACGCCGGGAGGCCCGTGGTCGCGGTGACGGTGGACTTGGTGAAGGTCGCGCAGAAGGCCGAGGCCGTCCCTGCGTTGGCGCTGACGTAGCTGGCGCATGGGTCGCCATTTGGGTTGGTGCAACCCAGGACGAGAGGGATGAGTGCCAGGAGGGCGTAGCTGTGCATGTTGACGGGTCGGAGGGGGCAGGGAGATGGACTATATGAGATGTTTGGGTTCCCGATGTGGAACCGGTAGATTGTCTAGGATGTTGTTCTGACTGTTACGACATCTGAGGGATATATGGCGATGTCTTGGGATGTATTTATACTCATCCGCGTTGATACCCTAGAGTCCAGACGGAATCACGAGGGAAGCAACACCACTGGACAGCCATTTTCCAAAACGTCTGATTTGAGGAAGTTGATTTTGTCAAGGCCGTTGAAATTCCCACCAGTCAGTAGTCAACAAGCCGTTCACAGGTTGATACGGTCAAGGAGATATTGCGGCCAAGTCTGGTCCCGAGTGAAGCACAGGGCTTGAGGGACACAGACAGATACGTTGATGTACAACGCACAGGAGCACATGATGGCCACACCACAAGAGATACGGACAAGCAAGCGTCTTGATCAGTTGACTCTGCCAGTGTCTCGCAACAAAGCCAGATGCTCTGGAGGATGGCCAGACATGTTCGTTCAATCAGCGGAAAGAAGGTAGAAGTCCACCAAGAATTTAAAGATGCCAAGGCAGACAGGCCGGACTGACATGTTCCTGGTCCATCTTGGTATAAAAGATGCGCCACAGGCCAAGAAATCAAAGCCATATGCCGCTACGTGAGCACAGAGCCCACGTTATCTCACAAACGACAGACAAGCTTGGATTGTCCTGTACCCCAGACGCCACCTAGATGGTACCGTACGACGTTACAACCTCGAGCATTGACCGTTGAAGAATTGGTCGATCTACAGGCACGATGATTCGAATCACCGGTCATCAATGTGCACTTAATATCAGAGCCGGCTATACTGAAATCAATGCGCCAAGGCGGAGAAATAAACTGCGCGAAGTAGAACCACGAATGGCAGCTGATGGAAACCTTTAAAGACGACACCCTCTCTAGGTTCTCCTGCCAAGCCTTGAGTTGCCACTGGCAGGACACAACAGAGAAAACACGCAACGACACAAAGTCACAGCTGCCAGAGCGGTTGCGAATCAAGCATGAACTTAGGCGTCCCTTGGACGGTCTGCGTTGAAGGCGGTAAGTTAGAGTGGTAATTACAACTAGCTACATATATTAGTTTATTTTAACATTGCCCCAAGATAGGTTTGGGAGTGGCTTGAAACCACTTGCACCAATCGATAACGCCGGACCCGTTCCTACGGGCATCTTATATTTATTCTTGGCGTCCCTCAAATGAGTGTGTCCAGCCATCAGACTTTTGTTTACTCGTAGCTGTGTGAATCATGCCTCATGAACAATGAAAGTACGGTCCAAATGAATGGTGGACCCCGTAATGACGACTTGTGTTGCTCTCTATACAGAGAATCCTCAGACGTCCAACATGCTCCTCACCTGCTGAGGCGGATGTGTGATGGAGTTGGTAGTATTAGCACTGGCACTTCGGTTCGCCGTCGATGGCCGTGCCGAAAGGAGGTTGCTGTTGTTGTTGTTCGCAGATTCGTCACTTCGTGGCCGGCCTCTGTCCTGGGCCGGCCGTTGACCGTCGGGGTAGGGAGGTGGCGGGCCATCCGAGGAGAGATAGTTTACCCGCTCAGCAAAGTTCTGAGCATTGTCACCGTTGGGGAACAGCAGACCTGCCACGGTCTCCAAGGCCTGCTCCGACCGACGACGGTCATTCCTGCCGGAAATCGCATTGGCTCCCGCTGGCCGTGCTGGCCCCGTGCCGGCAGCATTCGAAGTCGTACGGTTGTGCATCTGGCGCATTTCGATACCTGCTCCCCCAGAACTTTCATCGACGTTCCGCGTGCGAACTTCGACTGATTCGTCAATGTTCTTGGCCGTCGCGCGACCTCCACCGAGTTCGCGCACATTGCGGGTGATACGATCCCGCACGGACTCGTTCGCATGAACATCACCGTTGAGTCGACTCCACCATGCTGGCTTGCGAACGAGGCCCAATTCACGATCTGTTTCAGCTCCCCGCATCTTGCGTTGGCGGATCAGCTCCCTGTCCTCGTTCGGGTTGACGAAGCCAGCAACGATCTGGATAACCATGATGAGTATTGCAGGGGCGTAACCGCCGACAAAGATAGCGACACGGTTTCCCTCGACGTTCATGAGAGACCACTCGAATTTCCAGACCGTAATGGCCTGGAAGGCGGCAACAAACAGGGAGATAGGAACGATGAGAAGGAAGCGGTAGGGAGTGAACTTGATGAGGCCGACTGCACGGTTCATTATGCCCCTATTACGTTCCTTGTAGTGCTTGATGGAGTGACGCAGGTGGTAGACGCAGGTCAACCATCCCACAAATAGTATGAAGGCGGACGCCTTGAAACGCTTGTCGGTGGCGGTGGGTACAGCTATGGCCCAAGTCTGCTCGACGGAGCGCTGCATCTCGATGTGACCCCAGTTGCGAGGGATAACCAGGAAAAAGTCGAGCCACCACCAGAGATAGAAGAAGAGGGGGACAAAGAACTCGAACTGGGCTCTCTTGTCATCCATGGCCAGTGCAAAGGGGTCTGGATCAATGTATTGCCTCTCCTGCCAGCTGCCCCAATGTCGAACAGCCTCCCAAACGCAAGCCATTGTGCAGAGGTTCATGAGGAACCAGAAGAAGGAGGTGAGGACGATGGGAAGATCGGGAAGGTAGTATCGGTCGACGTCAATATTCGTAATGAGGCTGATGAAGCCGGTTGCGCACATGGCTATCATCCAATACCACTGCCATCTCCTTCCAATGGGCCTGAATCGTTTCTCGGTAGGAAGGAACATGCGCCCATGTCTGGTAAGGCAGATTAGGGTGAACACGAGGCAAAAGCCGTAGACTACAGCGAGACCGATGCTGACAAAACCTCTCGTGGAGATGGGATTAGTGGGCGAGTAACATGATGTCGAGTTGATAAAGCTGCCATTGCCGAGTACGTATGTGGGCGCGTAGGGTTCGAAGGTCAAGAAGCACCGCGAGCCGTTGGATAGGGTGTTGTTGGAATAGAGTGTATAGTTCCACCTCTCGAGGGCGGTCAGGTTGAAGTGGACGCCTCCAATGTCGGTGTCTGTAGAGTTGTCACCACCAGGCCAAGAGACCAAGTCTCTGGCATCGAAGATGGGCATTTTCTACTAGAGTATATGCGCTTGAACTCGTCGGCGCGGTTATTTTTGGCTTGTATTGTGGTGTGGAGGATGTAGTCGGAGTCGTCGGACAAGTCAGGCCAGCGTTGGGACAGTCGAGATCTGGTCAAAGTGTTGCTGATGTTGATGATGTCTGCGTCAATGTTCGAGCAATTCGGAGTGCTCTGTTTCCTAATCGACCATTTACCGCATTTCAGTTAAGAAATCGGTGGACCAGAGGGAGAGGAAGAGATGCGATGCGATGCGATACGATACGAAGGGAGGAGGAGGAAGAGGAGGGAAGAAGCCCAAGACTGGAATATGGATTGGGACAGAGGAAGGAAGGAAAGCCGGTGGAGTGCAGTGCGTGCGAAAGCCGGGGAATCCGCAAAATCCACAGCAAAACAAGTCGCAGTTGCTATCGCTACTTGCTGCTGCTGCTGCTGATGTTACTCGTCAGTCCTCGCCCGTTGTTTGCTGCTGTTGCCGTTGAAAATCACTCAAGCGGGATCCAGATGTCCTGGAATGGGGAGAATGTGGGGGCTTTTTACGGAGAACATCAACTGATGTACATGTACAGATCCGTACACTATTGCGTACCTGCGTGAGAGGAATGGAAAACGCAGTAAGAATCGTCCTGACGTCACCCAAATTTGAGTTGTGTTTCTCTAATATATGGTCAATTGATAGCCAAGTAAATGCCCCCGTCAACCATTTTGTTCTTTTTCCCTCTCACCGTCGTAGAATACATCTGTTGTCTAAAGAATGGCATTGGAGAACAGAAGTTGTAGCCCTGTCTGTTTTGTTCCGTGACTTCCGCAGACAATTGGACGTCATTCCTCACCGAGTTAGCGGGGATAACATTGGGGACACCAGCCAGGCACGTGCTGGGATGCTGGGGTGCCGGAGCACCGGGAAGTCGGGGCGTCGGGATCCCGGAGCCAGACGCAAGCCACAGCTTGATTCGAGATGCCCGAGTGTGGCTGAAACTTCCCTGCCAGTCAAGTACGTACTTCGTTATACTCCAAGCTTAAGCCACATCTCCATACTGCGTCGAGGCCATCGTGGATAGCTTCCTGGAGCTTCCTTGATCCCCCAAAGCTCTTCCTGCACCCCTCTCCACCCTTGCCCGTCAATTACTCGGCACCTGGTCCGCTCTTTGCCCTAGTACGAGTGCTGCACCTATATACAAAGCTCACAGCCCTCCCCCAATTTATACGCCTGGTGCTGCATTGCTCAAGATGAACAGCCCGACCGACGGCAGGACAGAGGATGAACCCTCCTACATCGACTATGAGACGTTCATAGCCCCGGACTTCTCCCCGACCTCCTTCGCCAATACACTCGTCCTCTCCACCAACAACCCTAATGATACCCCTCTTGACCTCTCCACCCCCCTGTCGCGCGTGCTTTTCGACATCCAGGAGATAGACTCCCACATCGACCTCCTCACCACGCGATCCGCCCTGCCACTGCTGAACCACACCAAAGATGAAACCGAGGCTAGTGAGCGAATAGTCGGGGAGATTGACGGCCAGATAAAGAGTCTTAACGATAGTTACAAACAACTCGAAAAGGAGGTCATCCAGAAACATGCAGAGGCCGACGAGGTTAAACAGGTTGCGAGCCGGCTCTGGGAAACACTGAGGCTGGGAAGAGCAGTGGGTCGATGTCTGCAATTGGGAAGACAGTTGGAGATCCAACATGCCGAACTTGCTCCTGGCACAAAGAAGGAGGACCACAGGACCCTCGTCAGATGCGCGCACACCATATTGTCCTTGAGGGAGATACTAGAACACAAGGGACATGGCGAAGAGGGGCAGGGGCTGGACAGGGTCGACGCCATTCGGTCCTTGCAGGACGTTATTACCAAGCCAATTGAGCGATCCGTAAAGGAGACATCGGAAAGGATAATACGCGAGTTTTCCATGGGCAGCGCATCGGGATCATCCACGTTTGCACAGTCCGAGGAGACAAAAGCCAGGACGATATCCGCTCTGGTCTCTCTGTACCTCCTCTCGCCAACGGCCTTGGCCAAGGGGCAGAAGTGGACTGCGGAATGGATGCTCCACGCACTGGAGAACTACCTCCGCACCCAGCTACAAAGCAGCATCAGCTCCCTGCGGGACTCCCTCGCCGCCCTTCCCCGGCTGGAACGCACCCTCGCTGAAGTTGCCGCCCGGTGTCAGAACATCGTCGCGCTGGAGATGGTGCTCGAATCCACCAAGATACCACCACACCCGCTCCTGCCAGGACTTGCTCAGGAAAAGGGGCTGGGCAACTTCCTCCAACCGCTGCTTGCCCACCTCGAGACGGGCTCACTGCCGAGTTACTTCTGGCGGACCATGGCGAGCAACCTGTCGCCACGGGTGCAGGATCTGGTCAACAGGGGAGGCGTGTCGGCTAGGACGTTGAGGACAAATAGGGATAATGTCGGTGCGGGCATTCGGGAGTGCGTCATACGGGGGAGTCAACCGCCAAGTGCAATGACCAAGGCCAAGGGAGGGAAGGCAGCCGGCTGGGATCGTGAGGTTGCCGTTATGGTGGGTAGTGTGGTTGGTCACTTGGGACGTTGATACCCTTGGGAATTCATGCCGTCTTTTAATGCAACCACAAGCTGCGGTACATGTGCCCAACTACCTGCTCTTCAGTCCAAATTGTCGTTAATCTGCGTCACCCACATCCACCCCACTTGTTCTTCTGAAGCAGCACCCAGATCACAAGAACTTCAATCCAGCTTCTTTGAGATACCCAGAATACCAGACCACTCCAAACATGTCGTGGACTACACCAATGATTTGGGGTCGTCATGCCACAGCCTTGTTACGCTTAGACTCGCACGAACAGACAGTTTCTCATGGGAGCCTCACATGTCCAGCGATCTATCTTAGCTACCGTTGTGCTTTCCCCTGGCCCGTCACTGGTTGTGCTTTCCATACGTCGTGATCGTTTTCCTTATAACGTACCCCGTTGTGACAAGCCTCCCTTACCGTCGTTCCTTCCCAGCAGTCTGGAAGAGTTGTGGTTGCCACAAAATCATTGGGCAGTAGAAAGCTTCCCAGGTTTGCTGTTTGCCTTGAGTATGTAAATTGGTACTCTTGTTTGAAACCTTCTCCTTTCCACCGCACATGGCATCAACAAGCTTGCTATTCTCTAACACGACGACTGTTTTGGAACAATCTCTCACTCTTATACTTCTGTTTTTGGACCGTACATCACACACACCAACATGCGGGGCATTACTACACTCCCCCGGCGGATCATCACGATCTTTCGTGGTCGAATCGCCGCGACCAAAGCTAGCATGAAGCTCGAAATCTCGTACGCCTGCGATCTCCTGGTCGACATGGTCATCAATATTCTATTTATGATCTTCAGCCAGCAGTATTTCCTGGATCGAATTTCCAACAAGCACGCCCAGCCTGCCGGACTTGCTAATGTCGAATTTTACGAAGCCATTATGTACCCGGATGACAATATGGAACTGGTCAACGTCCTTTACGACATGAAAAATGGTCTATGGAAGCTAGATGCCAAACCGACCGACAGACAGCTGGGTCGCCTCATCAACCGGGAAGACCGTGTACTCCTCCTATGCCCACGGAAGCTTGTCGAGGTCTTGGACAAGGGAAGGCACGGAGCAAGCATGATCAGTGTAGAGGATGCGTACAACAAGTGGCAGACAAAGCACGTGCTGGTGAACCGGCTTTCCACCCCTGGGCAGAAGGATCCTTTTGGTAGCCTGCCCGATTTTGGAACGTTGGTACAGGGAGGAGAGGGTCAGGATTTGCGTCTGTCGAGCCATGATATCTTCCACATTTGCAACCTGAAAGGCTTCCTCCTGCACTGTTCGATGATCGACATCGGAGACCCGAACGCGGCTGGCAACATCATGAAATCCTGGATGGTCACCATGCCTCAAGTGTTGTCCATCCTCGAGGTCAAAGCTACTATGCGCAAGTGCAAAGAGACATATTGGGAGCTTTTCCGTCGGGGACGAGTCGGCTCCACTGTGTATCTCCAGCTGCATGGCGCTGACGATCCAGATGGACCATCTCAGAAATTTGTGCATTGTGAGCTTCCTGTTCAGACAGCGGACACACAGACAATCGCGGCATTGCGACTCGCCACTCAGACCGGCGATAATGGGAGCATGAGAGTGCCGAACGGCCGTTCAGGGCACGACAAGGTACATTCCCAGCCAGCGAATGTCCAAGCACTTGCCGACCAAGCCGTACATCCGTATGGAAAGGACCTGAACATCAATGACCCGCAGACTTACTTCGCAAAGTTCGGCTCGTTGACGTCGCCTCAGCAAACAGCAAATATCCTGCTGGCGCTCAGCTTCTTCCTCCGTCCGCCCGAACTCGACTGGGAGAACCTCCCCCTGGCCGAAGCAGACCTGAAGAAAAGTCTTCCCAGATCTCGGACCGAGACGCCTGAAGTTTTTATTGCCTCGCGCAAGCTAGACAACCGCATGGCTCCGCTGTCCCAAGTGACGCACATCGCAACATCCGCCGTACAGAAGCAGTTTGAGGCCAGTGGAAACAACCACGACTTGCAGGAGGCGTTGAGGTCATTTGGGAGCACGCCTGTGCAGAGCCAGCTGCGTCGGACTCGGCCTGTGGTATCAAACGATGAGACGGATCGACTCCAGAGTCCCATCTGTCATCAGAGACAGGTATCCAGCCTCGGGTCGCCGGTGCATGTGTCTCATGCGCCTGTCGACGATGGGTGTGGGCAAGTGAGTCATGCTATGGACTCGGCAAATACAACACCCAGGGCCAGCCGACCCTTTCGATTCGCTTCATCACAAACGACTGGTACTGTCCGAGTGCACAAGCTTCCCGAAGAAGACAGTGCGGTGTTAGCTGAGGTCAATAGAAATACCCTGAATCCGGAGGCGCCATCGTTCATCTCGCTCACCGTGCCGTCAAGGGATGTAATCAAGGCCGAGGAAGAGGAAGGGTTATGCATACCCGCTGGTGCACAGCCATCTATCAGTTTTGAAGATGCGACAGCGGTTGGGATTCCTGGATACCAAAATGACGAGGCTCATTCGGAGTTTGGGTACACTTCGGCGAATGCAGGATTCTCGATGGACGGAGACTCCGAGGATTCCAGGGAGTGTTCGAAGTCGTCGTCGGTGACAGCGGATACGGACATGGAGATGGAACAGGAAGAATTTGAGCAGACGGAGGAGTGATGGCTGTGCCATGCTTATCATTAAGGTTTTTTTTGGCCATTTGACCTTTATTCGCTGCTTTTGCTTGGGAAGTCATTACCGGCATCCAATCACAGACTTATTCCCACTTTGGAGTTTTCATAAAAGCTTAACTAAAGGTTTCACCAGTTGTTACCAAGATTTAACCTCGGGTCATGGGTATCATCCCAGATCGACGCTGAAACTTGAACCGAGACTCTCAGGCACATGGGCAACCCGCCAGTCCGAGGTGAATCATCCTCGTGCGGCCACCTGCACCATCCGCATGGTGCAAAATGCTTCGAACTTTCTTTCCTTCCTGACATGCTATCTGATTTCAGCAGATGTGAAATCAAAAGGTAATTTTCATAATCTGTAAGGGTAACCATTGGCGCCCTAGTAATTCGGAATCAATTGATACACCAGAGCAGTGTTCACCCGCTGTGGACAAAAGTAGCATCTCAGGCCGGGGCATCGTCAATCAGGGGTAAAGGAGACTTGAGAGGAAAGAAATAAAGGAAAAAATCCGTCCCAATATGTAGATTGAGTCTAATCGATGCGGTCAGTGTTTGTTTTGGTTCGGCGCTACGGTAATAGTGTAAATAAGCCGAAATGCTGGGGTTGCTGGTGGATTTCTTCCCCTTGCTGGTATGAAACATGCATCATGGATAAGGGTACCGAAAAAGGAGGCTGCACCGACAGACGGGGAAAATGGATCCGATGGGTGTTGCCCCTGTTATTCTGGAAGGTGTGGGAAGGGCCTGTACATAAATTGATGTTGAGAAACGAGGAGGGCTTGGAACTGAATAACCAAGATATATCATGAAGTTCACGATACTTGAAGGTTGTCTTCAATGGGATGGATGGATGGATGGCTCTTGAAGTCGGGCGCGAGAATGGACTCGGCCGAGAGAGATTGTTGAAGATTCGGATGTCGCAGTGATCTAGTCCACGGGTGCTGTGTATGATCGACAGAGGCTCTTACACGACACGACACTTGAATGTGGACCCATAAAATCCAATTGATCCAGATTAACGTCCAAGCACCTTGACATCCTGGTGACAGAGTGGGGGCTGGGTAATACTTTGATGAGCCTCGACTGTCTTCGATCCTTAGTTTAATCCATCCATCCCGGTGTTACAGTGGGGGACTGATG
Organism: Cytospora schulzeri; assembly: GCA_003795315.1. NCBI lineage: Eukaryota > Fungi > Ascomycota > Sordariomycetes > Diaporthales > Cytosporaceae > Cytospora > Cytospora schulzeri. The sequence goes on along the minus strand of LKEA01000017.1, from coordinate 189,832 downwards.
ATACTTTAATCAGCCTTGATTACTACCAGGGAACGTTGGAAGCCAAGACCACACCGGATTTATCCTCATTCTGCCTCCTCTCATTTGTCCAGACCGTCAACTCCCTGACGACCCCTGTTTCCGCTATGGTACCTCGGCTCTCCTATATTTAATAGTAGAGTGCTCGGTACCATACACTTTTGGTACCTGGTTAAATTGTAGACACGGACGGCATAGGTACGGACATATACCTTTATTGGCTAATGGTTTCCAAAATACGTTAGGGTGCATCACATCTACGACTCCCCTCCTCCACAGTAGCCGCCAGCGTCCAGATCTGAGACGGGCATTATGACCATCACCCTTGCTATGTAGCATGCATGGAATCCCAGGGGTATTGGGGCCTACTTCATAGTACATGTATTTGTATGGAACTATACACACATTCCTAGGTACAGATGGTACAGCAAGTATCATTGCATCCGTACCGCCGCGTCTCCGTGCCATACCAACATTGTCACTGCTTCTATAAACCTGACACTCTGACATGCATGCCGCCATGTCCCCAGACCCGGAACCGAAGCCCCGTCATTCGCCCGCGAACACATTGAAACCACCACGGATGGGATGGATGGGGCTCCCAAACCCCAGGTTCATCTCGGCTCACACCGGCGGCGGTAGGTGGGTGGTCTCCGACCTTGTTCGAAGGTTGATGAGCATGGCTACATAAAGGTGAAGACCTCGTTCTTCGGGACTTCTTCCGATTCTCTTCTTATTCTTCAGCCTCAAGCCTTACAACAATTTGCCCGTTCCTCCCTTTTTGGACCAGCAGTCATTCTTTTCTAGCGAGCTAGTTCTTGCTCACATTCTCTTCAAACCCAAAACAAAAACAGACATTCCTTTAGATCTCACCTAGTGTGAATCTTCCCCCCAGGCCGAGCCTATCCAAGTTGTTGTTGATCCAAACAAGACAAAAACCAAATCCACAAAACCCTTCACTTACCGATATCCGAGCCTTTTACTCCCTCAGGAAATCAGTCAAGATGTACAGCCAAATCACCGCCGCCGCCCTCTTCGTTGCGGGAGTCTCCGCCCACGGCAAGGTCCTCTCGCCCACCCCTCGTCCTCTGGGCGATGCCATGAAGTCCACCTGTGGCGCCCAGGTCTGGAACCAGATGTCTTCCGACCCTGACGGAAACATCCAGACCATGGCCCAGGTCGGCTCCTCCCAGAGCGACTTCGACGACGCCACCTGCCACCTCTGGCAGTGCCGCGGCTACCAGTTCGACGACGCCACCGCGGACAGCATCCAGAGCTTCACCCCGGGCCAGTCTGTCGACTTCTCGGTCCAGATCGCCGCCCCCCACACCGGTGTCGCCAACGTCTCCGTCATCAACCTGGCCGAGAACAGCGTCATCGGCAGTGCCCTGGCCTCCTGGTCCGAGTACGCCTCCACCGCCTCGGGTGTCAAGGCCAACGAGACCTCCTTCAGCGTCACCATCCCCTCCGACCTGCCCAGCACCTGCTCCACCGCCGGTGGCTGTGCCCTCCAGTGGTGGTGGGACGCCCGCTCCGTCGACCAGACCTACATGTCCTGCATCGATTTCACCGTCGGCTCCGGCTCCGGCTCTTCCTCCTCCTCTTCCGGCTCTTCCTCTGCCGCTGTCAGCTCCTCCAGCGCTGTGGCCCAGGTCTCCACCGCCGCCGCCGTCCAGTCCTCCTCTGCTGCTGCTGCTACCACCCTGAGCACCGTCGTCGCCTCCTCCACTGAGGCCGCCGTCGCTGCTGCCTCCACCAGCGCCGCTGTCTCTTCCAGCTCCAGCTCCAGCTCTGGTTCCGGCAGCTCTTGCTCCAAGCGCCGCGCGGCCCGCCGTGCTGCGGCCCTGCGTGCTTAAGTGGCTTGACTACTTCTCAGGGGACGGATTGGGATGGAAATTGGCAACTGCCAATTCCCTGAAGATGGGATACTTGGGGAAGGTTGGGTGGTCAGATGTTTAGTGGATGGCCCTTGTGGATGGGTAATTGTTGTGTAGGCTTCTTTGTACAAATATACATGTTATGGCTGTAATACTTTACTCTGCCTCCGACTTGCATCCATTGTGACCCTCATCTACAATGCTGCACTCAACTTCTGCCTGGGACTTGGTTCTGACCAAAGTGGAGATTGCTGCCTAATGCTTACAGAAGTTGTGTGATAGGTATGTTGGTCTGGTATCACCAAGGTATGGTTGATGGAGAAATAGGTCGTAAGTGGTTGGGGCACTGGGTGATCATGCTATTTCATTGAAAGGTGTCATCTTTGTTTTAACCTGGCTGTGATAGACACAACAACTCCTCTAGGGTACCTTAGCCATCCACACACCACAATTCATCGGACACCAGGGACGACAAGCAGCATGGAGATCCAAATTTTCTCAGACCTCCACCTCGAAAGCCCTAAAGCCTATGACTTCTACGAGATCACACCAACCGCGCCCCATCTCGCTCTTCTAGGTGACATCGGTTGCGTCTGTGACCCAGGATACCTCATCTTCCTCACCACCCAGCTCAAGAAATTCCGCATCATCTTTCACGTCCTGGGAAACCACGAGCCTTATGGCTCCACCTGGGCCTCGGTCATCGAGAAGCTCCGCGCGTTCCAAGAAGATAACCGCCGTCAGCGAGCAGCCGATTCAAGCTTAGGGGAGTACGTCCTTCTCGATCGGGACGAGTACCATCTGCCCGAGTATGGGGTCACAGTTCTCGGCTGCACATTGTTCTCATATGTACCCGAGGCCTCACTAGAAGACGTCAGCTTCGGCCTAAATGACTTCTTCCGTATCGATTCCTGGACAGTCGAAGAACATGTCTCCGCGCACAAGCGTGACCTTGCTTGGCTTAACTCGCGTGTCAGCGCCCTGTCGCAAGAAAACCCAGATCGCAATATCATTATATTCACACACCATAGCCCCACGGTCGATACCAGGACTATCAACCCTCGCACCGCCGGGAATAAGATCTCGTCGGGCTTTGCAACGGATTTGCGGGATGAGGCGTGCTGGGCCGGAGAGAGGGTGATGTTTTGGGCGTTTGGGCATACGCATTACAACTTTCCTCATTGGAGGGATGATGAGAGTAGCACGGTTGTCTATAGCAACCAAAGGGGGTATTACTTCGCCCAGGCGCCTGGATTTGCGGAGAAAGGGATGGTAGTACTTGGGAAAGATGAAGTGGTGGCTGTGGAGGGGGTGGCGGAACCCGCGCCTTAGCCCGAGCCTGAGTAGGAAAGACGATGGCGAAGCTGGAGTGGACCCATGAGATAGGTGTTTGTGATATGAATGTCTAGGACTGGTGGGCGGGTGTAATTCTGAATCTGGGACGCGGTCACAAGCATTTCGCCGTTCTAGACACCTGGGAATTGCCAGAAGAGGGAGCAGGTTGAGTCGTATGCTTATAGCTAGCACTTGAGCCCACGGTTATGCTGGTATCTCCAGACTAAACAGTCAAAGTCCCATATTGAACGGGAAACTTCTGAGTGGATCCCAACGCTGTGTGTCGAGTAAAGAATTAAACATTCCACAACGCAAACCACCCTGGTACTTATGTTAGCATAGTGAAACACCCATGCCTGCCCATTGCACTGCCCAATTCTCGTCTGCCCACATAAGTCTTCCTATCCCTCTTAAGCCCCACACTTTGTACATCGTCTTCGATGATTTTGGATTACATCGCGTAGTGGTCTCATCTTGGCTTTGGATCAATGTCCATGGGGACTTGTGACAGACAGGTTTGATAGCATGCCTAGTTGCTTGCAATCGTGGACATACTGACCTATTGCAAGGCGGGGTGGCGAAGCATGTAGGAGGCGTCTAGTGTAACTTAGCCAAGTCACCAAGATCTCGCAAAAGGAGTCGTCGTCATGGATCCAAAGTATAACGGGGAGGGTGAAGCTAGCACCCCCCCCCCCCTATCCGGAGGCCTTCAATGTTCCATCTGCGACCTGGGATTCGGTGGTAGTAGAGTATATGGCTCCCAGACGCCGGATAGCACCAGATATCCAGTTGTCCAAGCGGTTAGGTATCTAACTAGGTACTTAAGTACTGTATGTAAATCTGTACAGAAAGTACCCTGGGGTAGGTGTGGTAGGTAGAGCCCGACCTCGGGAACCCTACCCTAGGGTGGCTACCCACCAAGACCCACCTGCGGCTGCATTTACATACTAAGTACCTACTTGTAGGTATGTAGTACATGCTGCACTACAGGTGAATTCCCAACTGTGATTATAGGCAGTGCCACGTCTGTGCTGGGCCGAGTGGTGACTCGGCATATTTTCCTCCTCCTGTATCAACATGGACTCACCATCTCTGGAAACCCACCCGCAACCAGCTCGCCCCTGCAACTCTTTTCAAGAATTCATCTCGCTCCGGGGACCACGAAGTAATTTGACGAAAATGCACAAATTCAGCCCATCTCCTCTGTCCCAAGTGCAAGGTGTTGGAAGAGCGATTGCAAGAACCGCGGGGGTTTAGGAAATGCTTCGAGAAAGACGAAAAGGGAAAATTGTGTTTACTCTACGAGCACTACGAAACTGCCACTCTTCTGCAAGAGTCGTACAAGCGCGGCTGTCATCTCTGCAGTCTCATATGGGACTCGTTTGTGGACAGGCCCTGGCAGCCTGGATGTCGCGCCAGCCTGGACAGCGACGACGAATGGGACGAATTAAAGCAAGCAAAACTTGGACTGGTCATGGGGTCACTATCCGACACAAGTTTAACAATAGAACCCGTGATCGAGTCGGAAACGTTCCCAGGGCTGTTAACTTGTCCTCGCGTTGGGAACAGGCTTTGGTTTTCCAGGCTCCCGGACATCGAGGAAGAAATGTTGATGCCTGCCTCGCTCACATTGGAGAATACGGCTTGTTTCGCCTGGAGATGGAGAGCTCGAGTTCCCGGCAGATATTAAGTTCACTGCTCTAAGCTACTGTTGGGGCACATACCCTGGATTACGACTTGAAACGTCTAACTATTGTACCTATCTAGTATACTAATAAGTAGGTATTGGAGACTGCCCAGGTGGCAATCTTGACCCTTCGCCTACCTAGTACCACTACGGGATCAAGAGTGCACACATGCATGCAGTAACCACATTTAGTTTCAAACTTGTGCATTGCCAATCGTATACTGGTTTATCCTACAAATTTAATCAGAACACCCACTAAATGTACGCCATTCCAGAAAACCATGCTCAGAAATATCCTGGGTCAGGGTGTGGTACCACACTTTCCTGTGTCCCATGCCCCTCTTGCTCATGATCCGTCCCGGATGAACCGTGGGACTTGCCGTAGTACTGTTGCCAATCATCCTCCTGCTGAAGATATATCTGGCTCTGCCTGTAGTCCGCCAAGTAGTCCACGTCATCGGGTATGGCCGCGGGACTATATCCTTCACCCGCGTAATCGCCAACAGGCGCCACAGCAAGTGCTTCGCCTATATGCTCATGATTCGGTTCCTTGGACTCCTCATTTGGATTGGAGTCGGCTTCATGATGCCACGTATTCTCCTGGTGTCCATAGCCTGCATTTGCATGCTGGAAGTCGGCCTCGTCCGGCATGGCGACTGGCTCGGCGAAATGATCCTGGTGGTGATCATAGCCTGCAGCTTCCTCGCCCTCGTAATCGGGACCCTCCTCCTCACCTATCACGAACTGAGCAAGAGCTGGGTCTGGGTGCATTTGACCCTCCCATGGTAGGACTCGGTCTCTTGTCTGTTCCTGGTAGAAACCCATCTCGCTGGAGTCAGGCGCTGGCAAATTGAAGCTCAAGTCGACATCATGCATCGGTTCTCCTGTGTCATTGACAGAACTCTGTTCACCGTTTAGTGTCGTTTGCGATGATCCATCCGTATCGACTTCCGAAAGTGCACGATCTTCCGCCATGCCCTCCCCAGTAGTCATCTTCTCCGGCTGCCACGAGAAGCGACCCGGATCAACCTCTTCCACCTCCGTAGGCGCATCGCTACCAGTATCCTCCCCCTTGTCTTCCCCGGGCTCCAGTTCCAATGCCCTATGACCACCAGCTTCGACTTTGGCGTCAGCTTCAGCATTGCTTTGTACAATCTTGCCTCTGGTGTGCAGCATGACCTCGCACGCGCCACCGAGGCCACCTATGAGCATGATTCCGATAACAGCCCCAAGAACTATCACGATGATCTCCCAGGTCTGAAGACCACCATTGCCGGTTGAAGAGCGAGCCTCGATCTTTAGGGAGGGGTTGACCGTTTCTGGTGGGAGAGGCTTGCCCGAGGCTGGGGGCGAGGTGAGTGAGAGTATTAGTAGAGTGGGAAAGACCCGCGATAGGATATTTAAAGACATTATGAAGACCTAAATCCTCAGATGTAATGTAAAGAAGGAACACGTGTGCGCGTGATTGTAAGTGGTGGAGGCTGAAATCCTGTGACGGGACATAAGGAATGACTGTCCCCAGGACAGACAAAAACGGTGATTCCGTAGGAACCAATTTGTAATTCAAAGAGATAATTCCAGATATATTACAGAGGGAGGCGTGCCTTCTTGTGAAAAGTAACCATGCATACCTAAGAATCAGAAACCCAGAGTGTTTCTGCCCTTTAAGGTATACTGGCCCGGCGTCAGCATGGCCTGTTTTGTTCGACAAGACATCCATTACCAGTCTTCTCCACATAGTTCTCAGTGGCCCAGTATTTGACCGCGCCGCCCAGGACATGTTGTCTGTCATCCAATGTGATTTGCAAGTCGACGGATCCGGTAAGACGATAGACACGGCCGCGGCCACGAGACCATGGGGGGAGCCGCACATCGAGTGTAGATTTACACTGAGGCCTTCAAGATAAACACGCAGGCCCCGTAATTCTCTGTGAAAGTCATCATCTGAAACCAGAAGGACCCGTGATGATCACTCGTGAAGAAACATCCTACCGCTCGTCTGGGAGACACATTCTATTGGCCCACATAATTGAGAGCAAAAGCCCTTCTGGCCGACCCTGTGGGCGATTGCTTGCCCGGGTATTTCTGTGAGCTTGGTTATCCACCCGATGTTCAAGCTTCAGGCGCTGATATTCCTCATGATGGGCGTACCTATAGCGCCAACTCAGCGATCTTCACAATCTGGCAGGAAGATCCATACTTCCGCGCGCCAAAGCTAGGATGATCAATCCTTCCCCCACCCCAAACCTATTCATCAAGGTCACGGACAATAATTGCATTTGATTTCAACAAAGTAATTTCTCATTCCATAGGCAGGCGCTCATTATCCGGGGCGGTCCATCCAGTGATTCGACAGTGGGGCATTTTCGCACCCAGTCAAAGGCTGAGTTTATCGTTGGCTTTTGAGGGGGGTGGGGGCGCCGGTTTCTTGGGGTTTCATCGTCGTCGCCGGAAGAACTGAAGTTGTTCACAATGGTATCTAGCAAAAGAATTGTTGGATACATGCAGTCGTCGCCGAAACAACACATGAGCCCGAGAGAGTCCTTGGGATCGAATGAACATATTGCTGCTGCTCAAAGGTGATCGTCGCCGCACGACGGAACTTCGGCAAGGGGTGCATATCTTACCCTAAAGACGCCACACCCCGCGTTTGTCACGATCTACACATCAAGGACCTATCCCAGACCGGTAGGCTACGGAGGGTGCTCTTCCCTGGTCGCATGAAACCTTCCTTAGTTGGAAGTGAATATCACCTATAAGTATTCCAAGTACATGTGAAGATTGACGCTACCACCTGGGCTACCCCATGGCCTAATTGGCTTTATTTAGTACTTGAGTTATGTACAGCAGCTTAAGTGCTTGCATCTCGCCGACGTGGTACGGCAGTATGCGGTATGCCAATAATGTGACGAGCACGAACGGCCCCGGGGAGATGCATCCTACCCAAGCCCCGGTGCAAGTCGTAATGCAGCCAGGGAAAGGGGTCCAATGTGGCCAACGTGAGTGAAGCAAGTATGTGGGAACACACCTTAGCCGACCCTCACTGACTCGATGATACATGTAATTTCAGAACAGGTGAACAACGGCCATAAACCTGGCAGATTGGCAAGGACGTGTGACCAGACGCCGTGAGAAGGATCTTGACTCGAGAACCAGAAGGCCAAGAGCCTAGCGTCGGCGGAGAAGGAGAAGGAGGTCTAGGTCTCATGGGAGTGTCAAAAGTTAATTAGGCGGGGATTATCGGGGAGATAAACGTTCAGTAAGCCCGGCGGCGGCTTTGGTCTTGATCTGGCACGGAGCTCCGACCCGGTTCTCCACATGGCAGCTCCCGAGCATCACGGCAAGCTCATCGTTGATGTTGACGATGTTGGAAGACCAAGCAATTGGCATGTAATATGGGAAATACAAAAGACCGTCGAGCTGATGAGCCCGATGATATGAATGCTCTTTGTGACCCTACCTGAGACAAAGACGAGGGTGGCGAACTTCGGGATCGCTGAGCCGACAGCTACGTCGAAGTCGCATAGAAGGGAAAGCAAGAGAACTCCGCGGCTGAGTGGGCGGCGGTGGCACGGCAGTCGAGGGTTGATTACATGCGTACGTAGATGTGAACATGGGGCCGAAAAGTCTTGATTTCCGCCAGCTGAAAGAGACATGATGCATCTTACTATGTGAACGAATGTGAAAGTGATATACTACCAAATTGCATACTACATATGCATGCCATAAGCCCTAGGGGAAACAAATGGAAAGCTGCAATTGTCAGACGGAGATCATGGGACGGAAGAAAGCAAAGCCTCGAATTCGTCCGTGGGAACTCGATCGGTCTTTGACGAGACGAAAATTCGCCGACTGCACGCGAGCAAGCCACGATGGATCCAGACCCGCCCAAAAAGAAAAACACTGGGCCGTTCTTCCTTTATCTGGCTTGTCAATGAAGGATGGGAAAACCCCTTCTGCACAGTTGACTTAACCTCGTAGCAATAGTGTGACACAGGCTGTTGTCGAAGGTTGTCAACTGGTGTCAACCGGAATTTTTGCACCGTTTTAACGGGCTGATCTCACGGAACTCCTGCCGATTGTTTCACCCGAATGGCACTGTAGGCCAAGTCCATCATTGTTCCGCTGATTGGACGTGTAGTGCACACTCTCTGTATGTACCACCAACCGGATCAGGAGGTGAACCTCAAGGAAAAAAGGGGAAAGTCACATCGGGGGCCAGGAAGAATACTTCAACGTTGCTGTGCTGTGCCCCTAAGCAAGGACAAAAACATAATCAAGTATCGATGTTTGAAGGAAATCAAGGGGACAAACATCAACATGGGTCCCGTAGTTATAATTACAGCAATATCAACGATATCAAAGTGTCAAGCACCACTTGAGGCATCTGATCAGTGGGGCCCTCGGCTCCTCCACCCCATGTTTTTGCCAGGCACACACTGGCGACCTGGCGGGTGTTGTGTCACTAGCCAGGGGCAAAAAGGTGAGTTAGACCAGAATGGTGATGGTGGCCATGATATGGATCCATAAGTCTTGTTGAGATAAGGGCCTACCCTTGTTCATCATTTTCTATGTACAATAGGACGGGAGGATTTTACTATGGCAGCTTGAATGTGTGGTTAATCAAGGAGATCCGGGTAAGCGAGAGTCAGGACGGACCACTTTCGGCACGTGCGAAGATCATGATCATCAAACGTCAAAAAGAAGCTTGGATCGCCCATGCTGACCATGTCGATCTTTGGTCGGTTAGATGGACCCCTGTGAAATGTCGGAATGCAAAATGTGAGGGAAATCTCTCCGCCATCATGGTTATCCTGGCCCCCCCTCCCAGCACCCATCAATCAGCCCATGTCTGGAGCTAACGTCATAAATAGGACCTCTATGTGCGTGTGAGTGAGAATGTGTGAGGCCAAACCCTGTCTCTGTTCACTCCACGATGCAAGCCACCAGCCGGCTATCGGTACCCATGTATCCTCAGCAGCCCCATGTGCCATGCTAGAATAAGCAAAAAAGAGAAGCCTGACGGGAAGGACGGAACAAGATGCCTAGATGCATGCACTTGCTAGTAAGCACCTAGCAGGGAGACACTAAAATCTGCCCAGACGCTGCGAAGGATGCCCATGTGGTTGCAGTGGAGTACATAGTCGATTACGACTCCCCCTCTCTCTCAGCCGGAAAAAAAGGTCAAGTAAAAAGAGTCCGCCCCCATCTTTCCGTGCCGTTCCAAGGTTGCGTATTACATAGGGGGCGGTCCCCGGTCTTGACATCAAAAGCCTGGTCCCACCCTCATCACCCAGGAAAGAAAGACGTAAGATTATTGCTTTCCGCAACTCTTCTTCTTGTCCTCCTCTAAAGGAGTTGACTTTGAACATATTATTCATCATTCATAATTTTTTTTCATACAGCAACACAAGCTGGACCATGGCTGGCCATCCCGGCAGCATGCATTGGATGTAAGTCCTTTCCCTTGAAGTAAAGAAAAGGAATGGCCCATTGCCCCCCTGGAAGACCTAGCGCTTCCGTCCTGCGTGCTGTGCCTCGCTTCGCTATCGGTGCGGTGCGATGCAGTCGGTGCTGTGCCGCTGGGTGAGATGTCGTGCAGCAAAGACAATTGGATTCCACCACAGCCTTTGACCAACAGTACGCACGAGACTTACACAAAGCCCACTCTTATAGACCCATATCCACAGGCTGCTTCGCCGCCTGCAGTGCCATCTCCAAGACCTCGCCAGCTCTCCGGAGCTTCATTCGCGAGGTCCGTGAGGCACGAACCGAACTCGATGCGGTCTTGGCCGAGCTCCACTCCCTGGACGGCGTCCTCGACATCTTGAAGGACGATGCGTCCTTCTTCCCGGTTGACCTGGCCCAGCATACAGCGCCCTTGCTTGAGCACTGCAGCAGTATCGTGCGCCAGATCGAGGGCTACATGCACGTATGCAATGGCTTGGGCCTGTCGTCACGGGACAAGAAATTCAGGTGGATGGCCATCAAGGGCGACATGGAGAAGCTGCGGTTGACCCTGGACGGCTACAAGTCGACCCTGGCAGTTGTGACAGATCTGGTTGGGTTGTATGTCTCACCCAAGAGAGAGAGAAAGGGGGGATCCCCTTTTGGTTGTGGGAAATGGGCTGACGATCTTTCTTTGTGCGTGTACAGGACAAAAAACCGCCAAGAAAACGAGAGCATTACCATGGACAGCAATCACCCCAACTACCACAGAGCAGTCGAGCGCCAAGCTGCCATGGACGACGACCTTAAGGACGATCTCACCCGGGTGATGGGCGACATGGGCGGCCTCCGCGCCCGACTGCAGGGTGAGTTCGGGGCCATCTACGCAGTCTCCGAGCTCGAGAGCTACCTGGACACGATGCAACTCCACGCCACGGATTTAGGCTATCGATTGCAAGTCAAGAAGGTAGGGGTCAAGGAGGTGGGTGTGGTTGAGGAGGAGGAGGAGGAGGAAGCCGTGGAGTCCCCCCGGGTCGCACGGACAGCAAATCATGAAGATCGTCATACGCACAGTGGGCCCTCGTCAGTGGGGGACGCTCCGGATAGCGCCATTGACCTATACGATGGACCGCCTTCTCCTTACGGGCGCAGTTCGAAGGATGACGTGGGTGGTGTCGTACCTGAGAACGAACAGCGGAGGCCGGACGATGAGTCCCACGACCATTTACCGAAGGTCGAGGTCAATGAGTTCCTCGAGGAGATCGCGGACATACAGATACCGGACCCTTCTACTCCCCGAGCGCCAACACCACCCCCCAAGGCACTCGGCCGGTCCAACTCCATGGCTAGCTCAACACTTTCGCCATTCACATGCGGCAGTCTGCCGGGCCTGATGAGGCCTTCATCATCTCATAGCATATCCGACTATGGAGTCCTGGACTCGGAAGGGAACGCTGTCGTGCCACAGCGCCTGAGCTCCCTGCGGAGCTCACAAAACTCCGATATCACTAACGACTCACGGTCCACCCTGGGGAGCTTAAGGGACGTACAACCGCCACCGCGGGGCGAGACTGGCTTATCCCCACCACGGAGGGATAGCAACTTCAGCGCCTACATGGGCGGCGCCTCGGTCACGACGACCATCACTGGCGGTTCGAGCACAGACGAGGCAGCGCCACCGCCCATCAAGGATGGGAGGGTCAGGTCGAGCCGTACCAAGAGCAGGCTCTTCGGGAGGAAGAACTCGTTCAGCGTTCCCGGCCTCCCCACGCGGCCAAGCACGGCAAGTAATACAACGAGCCCGACGAGCCCGACAGGCGGGGCCCACGTCATGTCTGCATTCGCGAGCCCTGATGATATCTTCGCCATACCCGCTGTCAAGTCTGAGCCCTGGTCGTACAGGAACGCACCATCCTCACCAGCCCTGCCAGCTTCACCAGCACCAGCTTTGCCAGGTTCGCCGTCACTAGCTTCACCGGCTTCGCTAGCCTCGCCTGCTCCACCAAGGGTACCGACAACACCAACGACACCGGGAGGCGGCCAAATCAGGGAGTCAGTGGACACAGCCGTTACAAATACCACATCCAGTAGCGGAGGAAAACCACCCAGGCCATCTACAGCGTTCTCATCTGCCGGCGCAAGTATCCGCAGCAGCAGCTCCAGGCTTTCCTCCATGTTCAAGCGGGTAAGCATGTGGTCGCCCAAGATCTCAGAGGAGGACGCACCGACCGAGGACCCAGAACCGGACGACATCTTCGGCGTCTCCTTGAAGAAGAGCATGCAGATGGCCTCCTCGACGGTCAAGACGCACCACGACGGCGCGAAGGGCGGCTCGAGCCGGCGGGAGTTCCCGCGGTGCATCTTCACGTGCGTGCAGTTCATCAAGACCAACAACGGCCTGACGGCGCGCAACATCTTCGGCGGGGAGGTGGCCGTGGGCGGGGACTGCATGGCGCGGGTGGCGAGCCTGAAGGAGTGCTTCAGCACGGCGCCGTACTACGGCGACGGCAACATCGACTGGGACGCGTACAGCGTGTACGACGCGGCCGAGCTGATCGTCGCGTTCCTGCAGCAGCTGCGCAAGCCCCTCATCAGCGAGACGGTCGCCAAGAGGTGGATCGTCCTGTCCAAGCAGGCCACGCTCCCGGGGAGCATGGGCATGCGGCTCGACGAGTGCATCGACTTCTGGGACGAGGCGCTGCTCGGTGTGCGCGGCGCGGCGCGGAGCCTGTTCAAGCTGCTGTTGAACCTCCTGGGGGACATCGCGGACGCGGCTGATGTCAATGACATGACTGCCGAGAGGCTCGCTTCGAGGATGTTGAACCCGCTGATGCATCTGTCTGCGGCCAAGTACACGACTGATTTCATGCTGGGCCTGGCGTTCTTGATCCGCAAGAGGAGTGAATACAGTGCTGTGCTGCGCCGGGATGGGAAGAAGAGCAAGGCGGCTTTTGAGTCGTGAGGCTGTGACTTTGTCTCGAAGGGAACTTGGTGGTGGTGTGCTTCTGGTTGTGGCGGCTCATGCTACGGCCAACATGCTCTGTTCTTGTGGACATAAGGGTTCCGGTTGACTGGAGGTGGAAGCGATAGGATGGCTCCTCTTCGTTTCCACCTGGAGCTGGGTTCATTGAGAGATGGACCATTCGTTCCGGTGTGACCAATGTAAGGCGTGCTGTGTGGCCTACTGTTTTTGGTTTCTTGTTTGTATGATACTACACTCGCTTCTTGTTGGATGGTTATAGCTGGCGAAGATACCCGAAAGAATGTTTGGTTTTAATGCTTTTATCTCATGATTTTATTCAATAAGACCATGTCTATGGTTGTGGGTATCCGTCCCAAATCACGAATACTCATACTCGCGTACTTGTGTGAAATGTTACAGTCCCAGGGTGTCTTGCAGGACCCGTGAATCACCACGTCTTTCCTGGATCCGAAGACTGTGCCTGTTATACATTAGTGGTTACTCTTAATTCCGGTATATTTCGCCGAATCAGCCGGATGAGGCGAGGTTATCAAACCTCGGTTCTGTGTCCCACGTCTCATCTGTCGACCCGGCCTAGATCATCCCTACTCCCTCTACTCTTTCCCTCTCTGCTGAGCCCTGAAGCTACGTATAAATCCACTACTGGTATTCTGAAGGCACGGTTAAAGACCTATTGCCGGCATGCTACTATATAGAGCCGATGCTAATCTCCGCAGTACACCTAAACGGCTTACAGAGGTTCCTCACCGCTGAAACAAGTAATATAGTATCATTACACATATACAAGATGCCACGGACGTAGGTCGGTGTTCCTTAATCAGACCTGAGGATGAAACCCACATACGTGTATTTGGAGACCAGTTGACTTGGATATCGGGAGAAGAACTCTGAAAACTTACCAAACCGCAAAGATGTTGCCATGAACTGCAATCCTCGAAAATAGAACCTCCGGGTGCAGGTCCCCCCCCCCCTCTTTGAAGACGGCTCTCAGATTCTACCCGCCAGGAGTTAGGGCATATGAAAACTCGAACCCTCCTGCAATACAACTCAAGTGGGCTTTTTGGCCGGTCCTTCAGCTGGCAATTCCTGCGGTGCCTCACTGACCTCCAACTCGATCGAATTCTGCATTCCATCCATTTCATAAATACGCGGTGCCGGTAAAGAGTCAGCATGAAGCTCCGGCTTTTCATTGGTCTTGTTCTCAGAGTCGTAAGGTGGCTGCTTGTTAGACAGCCTGCGGCGTCGAAGGAAGAACATGCCGAGGAGAATCAATGAGACCCCAACAACGGGGCCTATGACGGCGCCTGCTATCCAGGCTTTGCTGTTCGATGTTGCTGATGAAAAAGAGTCGGATATCAGCTATGATATAACATGTGGGTCCTTACCAGTATGCCTGGCTGGTTTGACAAGAGTGCCACTTACAATTTGTGGTCCCATCGGCAACAAAATTTGTTGGTCTCACTGTGGTCGGGCTGCTTTTGAGTGATATTAATGTGGTGCTTCCCTGCGAATCGGCCCTTAGATCATTGATCTGAGCCTCGAGAGTTGCCATCTGCGCCGAATACGTGACTGGAACTGCAGATTGGAACCATGAAGGTAGTGAGGTGTCTTCAAGAGCCGAGTAGACCAGGCTCGTCGGGACCTCAGCTTCTGTCACAGATGCCGCCGCCGCGGACGCGGCCAACTGGCTGAAGATATCCGTGGGGATATATTCCGAGATGAGAGAGCTGGCATTGACATGGAAGAAGTAGGCGGGGAGTGTAGAGGTCATGTTGACAGTCTTGTAGAGGACCGTTGTTACCAAGCCTGATCCATCGATTCCTTGACCAGATACGGTTATCGGAACGAAGGTTCCAGACTATGTCAACCATGATGTTGGGATTTCTCTAGGGGAAGTGGTTGTCAAGGCATTGCAGAAATCAATATAATCAGCAAACACTGATTTGACAGACTCGGCAGACGTCTGGTTGCCTTTTCCACGCAGATTTTGCAGGCATCATAATAAAGATAAAACGAACTTCCAGTCCCACATAGCTTCGGGGTTTTGCCAGTATCATGTGCTATGAGATAAGCATCATCTAATAATGTCAAAGTCAGCATCAAGTCATCAAACTCATGAACCAAAGACTCTTACTTACTACACTCGTCATAGCACACAACCGGAATTGTGTCAGTCCCAAGGTCCCGAAGGCGCAAGAGACTTTGTATAAATTCGAGCATGGTGACGATGCGCCCAAGTTCACAGGGTCGAGACAATAAGTCCACCAAACGTGGAGGGAGGAGTTGTGGTGAGATGACACTGTGTCTTGATACCCTAGGGTAGGCAAGCCAACCCCTCTTTCCCAGTCTCAGGCCCTCTCGCTGATGTCGCATTGAAATTCATTGTGCAACCATACGTCCCCGGAGACAGAACATTGAAGTTGATATGAAGCCCCAGATAAAAAGCAATCAGCCTCTTGGACTATTGAGAGGCAATCCATGGTTCCCTATACACCGGAGGATATATGTAGACAGAAGTAAGCCCTTTAGCTGCTCTGCAGATATTAACTTTTATTCATGAATACAGAAAGCGTGATAGAAATGTCATTTTGTGAGTT
The DNA here is from genome assembly GCA_003795315.1 of Cytospora schulzeri. NCBI lineage: Eukaryota > Fungi > Ascomycota > Sordariomycetes > Diaporthales > Cytosporaceae > Cytospora > Cytospora schulzeri. The sequence continues at coordinate 173,887 of LKEA01000017.1, read as the reverse complement.
TGCAATTTCGAGTGGGGAGATGGCGAGTTAGAATCCACCAGTTGATATATATCACAGTGCAGTACACAGTCCCGTGGAGGGGATTCCCATTTTCACTTGAAAAATTCATAACGCTGTGTACAAAACAAGAAAACGAAGTATTACACCTACATATACCTTCGATTTCTCTGAGTCTTGAACGAGCCTTGGCCGAGAACTCACAGGTAACAGTAAATGATGGAGTGATAAATACACCTTGTACAACTCGACTTTCTTCCTCGCCACCTGGAATTGATGTGCGCAGGGTTGCGCATGAGGTCTTATTTACGTGTCACAGTATTAGCTTACCACATAGCGGATATATAGATTATGTCTACCCAGCCTTACAAATGTACACGATCCGAACTCGCCTTGGGGCTCTGCCGGCTGGTTTAAGTGTTAAAAGCAGCGTGTTGTTCACTATAACAATGATGCTAGTCGGCCAAGACAGTACTAGAGCCCGTGACAGTATCGAGTTTCTCCGCGGAACATTGGAAGCTGTAAGGCTACCTAGGGTACCTTAAGGCATACCCGATTTGCTCTTGAACGGCCCGCTTATCTGCGTAAGGTCATTACACCCATAGCGGCATCAGGTTTCGTGAAGGGGATGTGTCTTGATAAGATATATAGTTCATATTCAACCTCACATAAAGCTCCCGATCCCAGATCCAGCACACACACACCCCCCCCCC